>VXAZ01009163.1:1224486-1242234 GCA_013399875.1 Gymnorhina tibicen
AAGTCAGAATGTCTAAGTTCTAAAATAGAGTTCTGGGTCACAAGCATAAAGAAAAGACAAGTGTTCTCTAATTGGAACTTATTTAAAACAATACATCAGTTCAAGGACCTAAATCATGCAGAGGAAAAATGACTTTGATTTTTTCCCCTTTCATAAAAATGCTCTAACATGCTTCTCTCTCTTTTTCCTGCCTATTTTATCTTATTATGTTTCTCCCAATCTTCAACTTTTTTCCTTACCCATAAGAAATTTCTGATCAACTGTTTTCCCTCACTCATTACAAAGGAAACTAATGTCAAAACCATGAATTTTTCTGTCAAACAGAATTCTTACTTTCTCACCAGCCCTTAGGAAATCTATATTCATTTCCAGCTCTGCTGTAGACAACACTGTGACCTTGAGTAAATAATTTAATCTCCCTCCAACCCTCTTTCGCACTGCATGTGAAAAGAGCAAGACAGTTCTTCAGTCTCCCTCATATACTTCAGTTCTGGGCTTTTTGGGCCAAGAATTGGCACTTACTACAAAGCTGTGCAGTGCCTAATATAATAAACCTGCAATACATTCAGGGACATCCAGACACAAAAGTAATGCAAATAAATGCAGATGATGCTCTGCAGTACAAGCTAGTTTTTAGTTAGCTGCTGAGGGGCTCTATCACAACACTTAGCAAATGTACAGCCATCACTTTCAGTATCTGCTTACAGGCTTTTGGAACACTACACAAAGTCATCTCAGATTAGCAATCTCATATTATAGCATCTGATGCAAAAAATAATTGATAAAAAGGTTATGGAGTTCAAATCCCCCAAAACTACTGACAGATACACATCAGTCTAAATGCAATATTACAAGAACTGTTACTCTCTATCACCATCTTCAATGCTCCCCTTGTCACAAGGGTATGATACCCTTGAGGAAAATTAAATAATCTGAAATGAACAGCAGGACTTGAGAAAAAGCACTGATTCACAATCAGATTGCAAGTTCTGTACACTGACTTACAGTGGTGTTAGTTGTAATGGTGGGATTTATATGAGATGATTATACACAACTTATATCTGACTGATAATAGCTTGCATTTGAAGTCAGGATCTTCACCTTTGTAATTGACTGTTTCATGCTATGCTGCAAATTGAGTGGCAGAGGCATTTCCCTTTCCATTGTCTTCCCTAAGGATTAATATTTAAACCATTTATTCCAGAGCATATATACTCTGTTCAACTTGAGCATAACGTGAACTAAATATTTCAGAAAATACTTTGAAAGGAACAATTTAATGAAAAAAGTCCCCCAAAACACTCACACAAAATAAAACCTCAAAATAATCCCTCCAGAATCACTGAGGCTTGAAGACAAGTCCATTTCAAAAATCAGTTCATTTTTAAAGCCTAGTGGAACACTTGCCTACAGTTTGAAAATAGGGTCAGTCTTCAAAGAATTGCAAGGCCTTTTGAAACCTACCAAATGCTATTGTAAATGAAGGACTGATACTAGAAAGCCCTCAAACTGTAGCTTGGTAGCAAAAAGCCACTCTTCAGTCCAATTTATGTTCCTTCTTGAGGGGAAATATCAAATCCCAGACTAGAATTACACACCACTGTGACAGTTAAAACAGAACTCCAGAATAATGCAAACACTGCTGTTCACATGCAGGACTAAATTAGACCCAGTAAAACAATCAATTTCTTATATCAAGCATTTCACTTCTGTTAATGCTTCATGAAGTAAAAAACACAGCAAAGCAAACAACACAAGAGTGCTCTTAAAATAGCAATGTATTCTTCTCCCAGAAAAACTATCATGTCTATAACTTACACATGGATTGAACTTGGCAGCATGAGCATCTGAAACAGGCTCTGGGGTTTGTAATGCCACTCTAATGCATTGCCCGAAGTTAATACTAATAAGAATTCCAGAAAAGCATAGGAAAATCTGCACCCAACTTCCCTGAAGGATACATCACAGTGCATTCAGAATCTTTTGTCAGAAAAGTGCATGGAGTTTTCTTGATAGCACAGCAACTGCATTTTTTTTCTTCTTCATCTTAAGTCAATTTTTTTTAGAAACTAGCAAACCTGAGAATTAATGCAACATGCAACCAGAAAGAAAGAATTTAGTCTTTTACTACAAAAGTAATGTTACACCTTTCTCTGGAGATTTCCTTCTATTAAGCTAAATGTAAAGCAAGTCAGTAACATTTGCTTTGTGTTTTGTATATTCATTTGCACAAAAGAAGTCATCTTTTGCATTACCAAAAACATGCATGTAGAAACATACTGGCTCCTGTTATCAAATATTCCAGAGTAAAGGCTAAGTCATACAAGGAGAACGGTAAAAAAGACACTTCCGACAGCTCTTTCTATTCGTAATTCCTGAAGTGGATGGCAGGAAATCTGGAACACTGGTGTGAACTCCTTAATTCTGTCACGCTGACAAGGCTTTCCCCTCTGGTTCTCCTGTGCAAAGAAGAATTCCAAATTGATGGGCTCCTAAAACACGCCCCTATTCACTCCTGCCTGGGATGGACTTCTGACAGATCATCTGTTCTACTAGAGGAATATGCAAAATCACAGGAGCAGGACATAAAGCAGAAAGGCAGTTTGGAAGTCACCCAAAATATGCCAGGCAAGTCCGTGATGTCCCAAGCAAACAAGATGAGCCCCTAAGCATTCCCCATCCCCACTGCCTCTGGCTGGGAAACTTCCATTCAAACAGCTAATCACCCTTCCCTTAGAAACATGGTGGCCAAATCCAACTGCCCACTGCAAACAGGTTCTGGACTCCACGTTCCCTAAATCACACCTGGGCATTTTCTGTGGCTAAGTGGCATAGATCCAAACCTGGAGTGCTGGTACAGCTGGAGTAACTAACGATATAAGCCCACAGGATGACAGCAAGTTACCAGAAGTCAGAGAAGACTACTTGCAAGTTTCAAAATAAATACTCAGGGAGTTTATTTAAAGCTGAAATAACTCATGCTAAGCAGATAATCCTACACCATTATTCACTAAAACTTTATACCATATCAAGTAATAAGAATTTTTTAATCACCATGACATATTCTTTTATAACAAATATTCTTTTATATGCTATTGAAAAATGGCTTCACAAATTTTCAAGTTGAATTGTTTGTTTATTCTTATACTTTTAAAAATAACTTCTATTTTGAAGGACTCCAGAAATACATCAAGAGTTACAATAAATCTCCTCAATCCCTTCACAATATACATCACATTTATTAATTCTTTTAAACTGACACATCTCCCTACTTCTAATTCATCAGCTTGCAACTTCTGCCTAAAAGAAGCAAGTCTAAGGTCCTGGTAGCAAGAAAAATAGCTTTCTTCTCCAATGTCACAATCTAGTTTTCAGTCACAAAATTACTGTAACTTAAGCTTCTGCTAAATTACTATCTTCCCAAGTTTCAAAACATGAAATTAGAAATTAAAGAAAAAACATACCACTACATTATCAGCTTCAACTGTCATTGAAAAAAATAATCCTTCTTGTGTACATTTTCCAGACCATGCACAAAGGGTGAACAAAAAAGCCACTCTGTGCTCTATGTGTTGCTTAAATCTTAATATGTGATGGATTGTCATCACCCCAGGATGGTACTCACCCACATATTTTCTGGAGAGAGACATTTTGGTTTGGTTTGTTTCACTCGCTGTTAAAAGGTTTGTAAAAATAATTTAAAAGATTGAAAGAAATACCATCAAGGTATTTAGAAGGTTATTTTAGAAGAATCACTAACTGCTACCTGCCATTTTATCAGAAAACTCAACCACAATGCTGATGATTTAATTGAAACTATTCTTTTTAAAAAATGCAATTACAGCTTACTATGAATTAGAACTAGATGTCATTAAAATTAACCATTTCTCTAAAAAAGAAAAATCCCATGACATTCACTATGAGGAAAGATATATGCCTAAAGATTTAAAGATAATGAACTTCAAGAGGAATAATTTTAGGGACAGGGAGGGGTGCATATGCAGATCTTCACTCTAGACTATTCTGTTCAAAAAGATTTCTCTTACATCCCGTTTTCAAATAATCTGCAGAAGAATATTTGCATTGAAGAACAAGCAGTGGTTCAACAGAATTTCCATCTGGAAAATTGTCAGAATTCCTACATTTTTGTTATTATCTATAGTTTCTTCAGGCCAAGCAGTTGATGTATTCCACATTCATCATTAAGAGCTGCTAGTACTGCTACCTAAGCAAATGGCATGGTTTTAGTAAGGACTGTGCGTTCTACTCAATTTTGAGTACCTGTGTTCAGCAGACCCAGGCACCCTGGAGAGCACCTCTGGTCTGGACAAGAGGTCTTGCTGACATTTGGTAGGGTGACAGAGCACTGACTGTCCCTTCAAAAACACCGTTCTGCGCGGGAAGGAAATCCAGACACACAGAAGACAAAACGGTTGTGTGCACTTGTACCCAGTTGAGATCACTGCAGATTTAGAACTATACCCTCCCCCCGACATCAGGTAATTCAGTAATTACCTGTAGTAATTCAGTAATAGAAAACTCACTGTTTAATTCAGCCACGTGTGAACTCTGTAAAGTGTTTATTCTTAATCTAAAATACCAAATGGTTTCCATGTATTTTGTTTTTCATACTTACCTGGGTGAGCTACAGATGGGATGAACTGCAGTCTGATGCATGGGAAAGGTTAGCACAGGTCCCATGAATCACAGTGCAGCTGAGCTTTTGCAGTTCTAGATAACTACTGCTGGCATGCTCATGTACACTGGATCTTTCAGGATTCAGCCCTACAGTAGCTGTCACAGCGAGTTACATCTGTTGAATAGGGATTTTGAAGGAAAATCTAGTAAACCTGTTCCTGAGGGCTGCAAAGTATTTTGTGATCCTTAGTATTTCATTGCCTGTAAAAAGGTATGGGCACACCAGAACAAGGCTGTTCTGCTCATTTATCTCTTGATGCCCTCGTTTGCTATTCAACAGCATAGCACCACAGTTATTCCTGCTATTATTCATACTTGCAGGTTTAAATCACTCACTTTTCGTCCTGTGTATGAGCAAGCCAGATCTTGACAAGACTGTTTTATTTCTTTGTAAGCATGTTTTTCCTTGAAATGTTCCTTCCTGTTCCTACAGGAAATGAAAAATCAGCATAGTATATAACACATATGTGCCTCTAAGGGGTGACAGGAACGTATTTTTCTTATGCACTTTACCCTAAACTGAACTTCCATTCTTTGTGCTAAGTAATCCAGAAAAGGGGAGGAAAAAAAATCTGAGTGCTTTATTGTTGTCTCCTACCTTCTCCTTTATAGATATGGACCATGATAGAAATTAGTCATTCCCTGCATGAAGATTATACAGAAATAAAGCAGGGTAATCTTATTTTACCTGACAACCAAAAGGAAAATAAAATTCCTAAAAATAATTCATTTTCTCATTTTCCAACGAGCACCTTCAGCAAATACTTTGGATGAAACTGACTGGCTGACAGATCATGAAAAGCATATTGAAAGTTCAGCATCCATCACGGAAAACAGCCTGTCAACAGGTTTCTAATCTTTAAATCTAGTGCCCGGTATCTTAAACGTCCATAAATGTAGCTGTCCTAACAGCTAAACAAGAAGAAATCTTTACCCACATAGCCAGAACTAAACATATGCAGATCTCTAGAGATTAAACTCCCTACCCTGAACGTAATCTAGAAACAAGTGACTAGATGCACGGGAATAGCAAGTACCATGCTGAACATAGACAGTGCAACTTAAAATACAAACAGCCTTAACAGCCACCTAAAATATCCAGCAGATCTTACCAACTGTACCTCCAGCATAATACAGAACTAATTTAAAAAACCCCACATGGCAATTCCTCCTAAGGGAGGCAAAACCACATATTTTCTGCTACAATATCAGGTTCAAAACTACAGGTCTACTAGTACAAATTAAGATGAAGCATTTCAATCTACTGAGAAACCCTAAGGTTAGTACATCACAGAGAAAAGGTGACCTGACTGTATAACTGTTTCTTTTCATGTGTTTGAAAATACCCTTCTCACCCTGGCCCAAACTTGTTCCAAAGATAAGGCAAAAAGTTGGCTCCTCTTCTCTCCCACCCTCTGAGCTCCCAGACTCTCTCACTTGTTTCTACACCATTGGACTGCTCCAACATAAAGGTGGCACCCGAAGCACCATTACAACCAGAGTGCTTTAACCCACTAGAGCTCAGAAAGTAGCTTCTGGCAGTAATCCCACTTCCTTTGCCTCAGAGCTGTGGTCAGTCACCCAAGAAGGGAAAAGAGCAGTTTTAGTTTGACCCTTTCAGCTGAAAGCTTCTAACTAGGAGCTTTCTGTCAATTAGGCTGCCTTGACGTCTGTTCCAATTAGGTGCTGTTGCCAATTTCACTGTGAGGCACCTGATTCACACCCCTGAGACTGGGTAACGCAGATGCTTTCATCTTTGACCCATTCCTGGACTCTTGAATGTTCCCAGTTTGACATGTGTAACATGACAGCATTACACACCATAGTTTCCAAACCACTTTGGGAACTGGTCAGTCCTGGCCTACTGTATGGAAGAGAATTGGAGATTCACCACAGCTAGGAAGGACTCATCAAAAGTATATAAAGCCACCAAGGATTACAGAACAAGAAACTCTCAGAAACACCAGAAGCAACATGAACTGAAATGTGCTCATCTGACCTGTCTTAAAAGTTTGGCAGCAGTGTAGGACAAATCTGAACTGGACGAGATTTTTTTGGTCAAAACTCTCCTCCAGCATATCACCAGTGAGGCCCACCTCATCCTGGCTCATCAAGTTACACAGTCTCTCCTTTGGTCTGTCATACACAGTTAAGAAACTGCTTTGTAACAAGACAAGAGGTCTTGAGTTCTAGTACTTTAAGCATTCAGAAAAACAAACAAAAAAACCACTTTACATCTATCATCCAATGGATCTGTATCCTATGTAGAATCAGCCACTGAGCAAGGAGTTCTTAAAATCGAACATCGAAACCAGAAGACAAACCTAATGAGATGGACTAGGGTTCCTGAAACAGCTACTTTTGGTATATTTAGCTGGCAAAAACGAAAGGAGGAAAGAAAAACCCTACAGAAAAAAATGCCAGAATTTTTCTTGAAGAGGAAAAAAATTGAGACCAAAAGCAAGTACAGTTCAATTGCAGTGTGCAAAACAAAAGTTTCTAAGCAATCTGTAGGGGTATGACTAAGTTAACCATGTGAACATTGCTAGCTTCCTCAGGAAGTTTCAAAGAACATTTACTAAATAAGACAAATTTAAAGACACAAATTACTTGCTATGAAACCACCAACGTGTCACAGTTAAATAATTAGCAAAATTATTTTCACATTCTTTTTAATAATCCAGTAGTAGCAACACTAGTTTTGGAGAATTGTTTTAAGCACTATGAGGACAGAAGAAGGGAAAAACCCCACCAAACAAACAAAAGAAGAAATAAAGAAACTTCAGAATTAAATAAATCTACCTTGTTGAATTTATCACCAATATGAAGAGAGAACAAGCCAAGTGAACATTTTTCCTAACACATTTGTTTTTTAAGGCAGTTGATACTTAGTTTTTAAAATGGCTTCTATGTATTGCAACATGCACATCTCAAGATGTCATGTAAAAATGAAATCTTGCAAAAATTGAACACTGCAAGTTCCTGGAATGCCAGATAAAGCCAGAAACACTGGCACAGGGAATTGGGATTCTGAGTACCAGAAAACAGAAAGTAATGCTAGGAGTCACAACACTGACAGAACCACTGTATTCACAAGTTCAGTAGGAAGCCAGAAACACTTCTATACAGAAGGGCAAACAAAAATCTTGAAGTAATTTTTTTGCATCCCCGGAAGAACAAACCTAGATGTAATAAAGCTGGAGGTTGTTCAGCCTGTTGGAACAGGCACTTACCATCCTTGAACCTGTATTTATTTGGAATGTCTAAGTCCTGACTTAATACAATCTGTATTTTCCTCTACAAAAACCAACTAATTGCAACAGTACTTACAAAAATGTCAGAGTTCCTAAAAGCCATTTGGGTTCTTACAGACTTGCTCTTTTCTGATGAAACTCGGGAAATTATTGACGTTACAAAGTACATGTTCCAAGCTCCATTTCAAACACTGGAGTACCTGAAGGACCTTCATAGGCTGCCAGATGTGCCACAGAACTTAAAGGACACTCCCATTTCCTGGAGCTGCCCCTTGAGGTCACACAAGATAGCGTGAATATCACAAACTGGGTCTTCAGGATTTTAACCGCAGGTGAATTAGAAGTGCCTCCAAAAATGGAGACCTTGAAGAATATATTCTGGTTTTATCATATTGAAGTAGAAGTAAGAAGTAGAAGTAGAAGTAGAAGTAAGTTGACAAGCTCAAAGAAACATCAAATGCTCCACTTGCTAACAAAATCACTTGCAGCCCATAGATGCTCGCTCACTTCCACAGCAGAAGTATGCTGCTTGGTTCTGTAAAGTCAAGCTAAAACACATTTTGCTACAAGTAAAAAAAGGAGCTAAGAGAAAATTAAAACTTCAAGTTTAAGCAAAGATTTCATCAAATAATAACATCCAAGATCAAATACAAACAAAGGAGAGGACTAAGCATTATGTTTTTTCCCTTCAGCCACACAAGCATAGGTCAAACTCTTGCATTTTTAGTTAGCAGTTCTATTTACATACTTATACTGAGTTGAACTGGTCTAATAATTTTTCTAAGATTTCCATACTGAAGCATGACAAAGAACTTAAGAAAAGTGTAAAATACGTAAGAAACCCCAATCAAACAACCAAACAGACATGGGGTCTTACATGAGCATGTGCCAAAAAGTTTGGAAACAATATTGTGTAGGTCAGATGGGTGCTCAAACATTATTGCCCTTTTAAGGAACTGTTTAATCCCTGCCTCTTTCCATAGACAAAAAAACAAAATCATTTTCCACATTTATACAGAGAAAATGAGTAATATAATTGTTGGATCTGGTTGCATTCCTACTACCATCAGCAGAAGCTTGAGCCATTTATTTGGTTGGGTGAAAACAGCCCGGTCTCATTGGTCTGGATTCCAGATCACTGGACTGGGTTGCTGAATACATCAACAAATCCGATTAGTTGGTAAAAGCACTGAATGACTTTTCAGTCACGACTTTTCAGAATTTCAGCACGTTCCACTCTCACCAAATGAAAGCACCTTCAGATGGAGCAGATGTAAGGCTGTGAATGAAATTAAAACCACACTTATACTGCAATATATAATATATAGTGACTCATATTCTCATCTTCCTGATCCCTCAAATCCATCTAGTCTTTCAATATAATAAAATTATATGATTATATTTCCAACTGTTCATTTAAAATGGCTTCAAAAGTTTAAAGCTGTGTATAAATCTGCTCCATTAATATTTGTTGGTTGAGCAATTGTTTAAATTAATATTACTGCATTTTCCTAATAGGCTTTTTTTTCCCTCTATGCTTTATCATGACAACAAAGGGTAAGAAATTGTCTTCCTGCTTCCAAAACCTCGAAGTTACTGTCCTCCTTCCTGCGTCAGGCAAAATGTAGGACTACTAAGGTTTTTTTAACCAAAAATTAATCTAGGCAGGAAAAATGAAGAAGAGTAAGAGACAGGGAGGGATTCTGACATCAAGACAAGTGCTAAGGGCATTCAATTTGAAAATGAAAGACAAAGGGTTAAAATTCAGGTCTTCTGCCTGACATGGACAAGAGAAATAAAAGAACAAAGTTACATGCTGTATGATTCTCCTAACCACTCCCTGTAATTCCAATGTGGATGAATTCTGCTTTTGCTATAAGTAGCATTGGTGTAGCTTTATTTAAGCATGTGCCTGGCATGCACCGACCATGCAAATTATTCACCCTGCTTTACAAATATTACACCTGGAATGAACTCTCAAATATCAGTAGGTCTCTGCCCAAGGTACAGTCACACAGGAACATTTTGCTGCTTGCCAGAACTCACATTTGTACAAAGAACCCCCTCTGAGACTGTAATAGTACAGTGTAATGCAATTTGTGACATTCATAGAGGGGAAAATTTAAAAAAAAATAAAATAAAATAAACCAGCATTTTGGCTTGGAAGACATTTTATCAAAAACAACTCGTAACCAGTATCAGGAAGAAATATTTTGAGCAAGCTAGCCCTCAACAACCTCAATTTCAAAGATTTATGAGATTATTGAACAAATTCATCTGACTTTTCAGAGCTGTACAGTCTATTTCATAAGCATACATTTGCAGATATTCGGGGATAGTTTACACATATACAAGGAAATACAACACATTCAAATAATTTAGATCCACATTAAATGAGATGGTAAACCATATTAGCCTCCTAATTTTATGGATCTAAACCAGAGGAAATACATTCATAAAAGGCAGAAAACCAAAGAAAACAAATCCCTTCTCCATGCTGCACAGCAGTTGCAGAGCTGTTCTGCTGAGCTCTCTCGCCCTGTTGCTGACAGGAGCCCTGAAAGCAGTCTTGCCCATACAGATGATGAGAAAAATCTCTGCATTACCTAGCAGATTGCTATTTAAATTTTCTATCATACCATGTGCTTAGAAACAATCTGTTGCTTGTAATCTTCAAAGTGTGTGAAAGAAAATCAGTTCACACCATTTGTAATAAACAGAGGCATCTTTTCCAGCCCAAGTCATGTTTGTAAACTTCTAGACCCATTTATACTGAGAAGAAATTACAGTGGTATGACAGCCTTAACCACGGCAGCCTGAAAAAATGCAGCATCAAGTCAATTATGGTTTTTTTTCCAATATTAGCTACCTGAAATTGAAATTAAACTGAATAGGTGATATAACACAGTGAGCCCATGTTCATATACCTATTTTGAACATTTTATAAAATTAGCCCCTGTTCCTTATTGAGCTTTGAAACTCTTCTAACAGTTGTATGACTACGCATTTATGAGTTAGGGAATTCGAACATTTTACAGAATTTTGTCCTACTCTTGTTCACTGGAAGAATCCCTGGGGAAAAATATGCCCGTTTTAAAACACAAATGGCGAACTACTTTGGGGTTTTTTTTGTTAACAGTGAAAGGAAAACACACTTATCTTCTGTAGTTAAGTAATGAAGATGCTATTTCCATGTGCTATAAAGCCCAGTAAGTCATTCATGGACTAATTGAAGTGATTGGCAATTCAATTACAGAGCCAGCATCCCAAATATACAAAACAACCACACTAATTCAAGATACTGAATATAGACCTGAATATTTTTCCTCTGATATCAAATAAAACAGTAGATTAGAGTTGAAATAAGACATTTCTTTAGCTTGAGTCTGTCACCTTTAGTTGAAGTGTACGTAACATTTCAACTCTCAAAAAAATCACATTAATTTCTCCGAGTCAGGTTTGGGAGCAGGTGGTGGGAGACAGCAATAGCTGGAGCTGAACCACAGCTTGCTGTAGAATCACAGTGAATATTTCTGTCTTGTAAAATTTTTTTCACACTTTCATAAAGTGACTATCCATTGGAAAATGCATTCGGTATCTGTACATTAAATCAGATTCAGGACAGGAATGTTAACTTTCTATATTCATTACCCAAATGGGGACTTTGGGAAGGAAAAGGTAAACTTCCCATAAATTGAGTGATTTGAGAACCTTTCTTAAAACAATAAAAAAAGAAGAAAAAAATAATCAAAGATCTGTGGTGGAATAATTGTTAACCACGGGGGCACAGCAGTGCTGCACTAGAAAGTATATATCTATCCCATATACAGATAGATAAAGAAAAATAAACAGTATTTCAAAAGACATTTATACTACTCTGTAAGTGCACCCAAATAAATACAATATTTTAAGCACAGTTATTGATTTTAGAAGGTTCAGTATGAATTTGTTCACCATGTGGTTATTTAAAACCTGCTTGCACTCCTTACTGTTGAGCTGGTTCACAGCATGCCTTCACTATGTTTATCTGATGATTTTATTCACTCCTTATTGCTTATCCATATAGAATTCATTACTGAAATTATTTACTAATTTAAATAAAAACTCTTTTGCAGTTTTAACAAGGTTACACTTAATATGCACTTGTAGTCAATGCAAAGTCTTTTTATGAACTTACCAAAGGAAAATATTAAGGTTTCAAGGCAAAATAATAATGATGCTCCACAAACCTATATATTCTGTATAAAAACATCCAGAATTCTGCCCTGTACCTTTTCAGAAACCTATTTGGCAAAAGGAATTAATTCCTTGTCCACAGTCTTCTAAAAGCAGATGCCACTGTATTCACGTTCTGATAAATGTAATGATCAGTTAAAAAATAATGAGACAAATCTTGTTCATTTCAGAAATAAAACTTCCAGTTAACTGTCAGATAAAAAGCCCATTCACATATACATATAGAGAGAGTGTGATCTATACAGATGCATTTTTTACCTGCTTGGGTATCTTTTCAGTGTTATTTTCAGTCTGACCTGACATTCCTTGGCTTGAGCCCTTGTGACGTTGTTTCCAGAATATGGGCATGAGACTTCAATATAAAAAATTAGTAATTCATGCACCTGGTTCACAGGCATGAGAACATGACTTAAAGAGATAAGTTAGCTTACTAGTAAGTGCTCTGAGACAATCCTCTTCAGAAAATGGATTGTAGAGTTTAACCAATGTCCTGCTTTTTATTTGTCTGACATTCAAAACAACCTGCTGTTCACTCTGTTAAGTACATATGTGTACATTTACATATACATGTGTGCATACACATATACATGTCTATCTATATATGTACATATACACATTTATGTTTACTGTGGGTTGTCCCCTCCTTTCAGTTTCCTGAAAATTAGTCCTATCAGCATATAGGATTTCAATTTAATTTTAATTAATTAATTTAAAATTGTATTTTCCTTAAGAAAATAGTTTTTAACTGTTTAATCATGTCTTCACAGAAGATGCCTGACAAATTATACTATCTGAATTTTCAAAATAATGGTAATAGAATAGTCTTTACCTGTTTAATGCATTTTCAAACTAACATGTTCCCAGCTATTTTACACTTTCCTAGTAATTATCGACTGTTCAAAAAGAATTATCTGTTAAATATGCCTTAATTCTCAAGAATATTTTTATCATGAGAAGCTTGAAAAAAAGAACCAATGAAACCAGCAGTAACAGCGTCACTCAGTGCAGTGGTGCTTGGTTTGCGTGCATAACACACACAGGACAGTAAAAGAAGTCTTATGGACACAAGGAGTTAAGTACATCCCCAACTATGTGCAGTCAATCACACCTATTGAAGTCACTGTAAATTAAAACTTTCATTAGCATAAACAGGCAAAAAATCACTATATTTTCATGTATTATATATGAATAAAATCACATATAAACACACAAATATATTGAAGAGATTGACTGCTAATATTGGTTTATTTACAAGCTTGATTGGCATATTTAAGGCTTGATTGCCACACTACTCACAAACTACTATTACACATAACTCACTTTCAGGTTTCTAGGAGTAAAATATATATTCATACTGTATTCAAAACTGCATGGTAAATTATTTCAGATATTATGGACAAAATTAATGCAATAATCGCATAATAAGAATTTGAAAAGTCAAGTAGGCAAGAGAAAACTGTTGGTTTTGTATCTGCCCACATTCTGAATCACGGCTGCGTGGAAATGGTCTGTGAGCCAGGCACAAAGGTGCACAGCAGGGACAGCACTGTCACACAATAAACACCCCCGGTTTCTTTATGAATAACTCTCGGGAGTAGAAGAATGTTTAAAGTTTGCTACAGAGATCAATTTTGAGAGGAGAAATGTTTTGAGAGAAGAAAAATCACAGGAGTTCCCACTGTAGGCTACATCCTGGTTTTATAGTATCATTTTACTGCAGAAACCCATCTGATCCTGACCATTTTAATTACAAGGAGACACAGAACCTATTTCACATCTGCTCACTGAGCCTGAGAAATGTTTTATAGTGAAAAGGAAATTAGAAGGACCAGGAATAAAAATGAACTGAAACACAAGCAGCTAATAAATTCCTCCTTTCCTTAAAATCAGTTCTAATAATTTATTGTGAAATACATTTAGGCTTGGTCCACAGTAATTCTAATTCAAATACACAAGTCTAAATTTTTTCCATCCTTCCCCTTAAAGGATTTTTTTTTTGCTTATTCTTTAAGCATTTTGCCAACAATATGCTCAATGCTATTTCTTTAAGAATGAAAGCTATAGCATTATATTCCAAAATGCTTGGGGAAACCTTTGCCATGACTCTCAAGTTGCAACATGCCAGATATTCATAGGTTTTCAAAGCTGCTGGTTGAAGATATAATGAAAGGATCTAAGGTTTATGCATGAATCAGCATCCCCTTGTCACAATGTCATGGTGCAGTGATCCCTGCAGAGCTGTAAGACTTGATTTAAAACAGAAAAGCTCAACACTGGCTCTTGAGCCAGCAGGATTAAACATCCAAGATTGTACATATATTACCTCTGAGCTTAAACTACTGTACGAAAAACTTGTTACGGCTACAGCAGTTTTATAGTACTCCATAGGAAACCTCTCTTTAAGTGACTCCAATATCCTTTCAGTGCTAAAATATGTGAGAACACAATACAACTACCCCTGAAGTTGTTGGGTAAGCAGATTTAAGAGGAAAGGATTTAATCTTCATCACTTTCCTTCTTCCTTGTTTTGACAGAATTAAGAACTTTTAAAAAATCTGATATCACTGATGGTCAACACTCCTCCAATTAGACTACACTCAGTTACACTGTGCTGAAGGATAATGAAGTCCACTGGTTTGGATATGTTCCAGTTCTGCCCTATGAGTTGCCTCCAATGCTGTACCTTTGCTCCAGCTGTTAAACAGACAGAACCAAGGAGGTTCTGTTAGAATGAACCAAGAATTCTCACACAGTGCTAAGCCTAGCCCATTTCTCTTGAAGGGTACAACAGCAGTCATGGCAGTGAACGCTGCTCTTAATTGTGCCATTACTCTGAAAAAACCGTGCACCACTTCTCAATCTAAACCATTAAGCTTCCTAGTGATGCTGACTTATGAAGTGTCAAACTGCAATTAGATTCCAACAGCTACTCCCAATGACCTGTCAACACAGCTTTGCAGAGTTGCAACAGTCCAACAAACTGCAGTGACTATTTTTTATGGCTACTTTTTGAACATAATTGATGTGTGTCCCTTTCCCAGGTTACGTGAAGGTGGCCCGTCCACCTTGGTCAAAATCAGTAGAATTATGGCCCAGTTTGCTGTCATGCAACACGTCATGACACGATCTCTTGGTGTTGATGTGAAATTCCCACTGAAGTGCAAGTCATTACACGAGTTAAGGCTACCTACTCACAGAGGGTCCACTCCACTGCTACATCCATTTTCTGGCCACCTTTAAATGACTGAGTAGTCTCACTACTTGGAACATTCCTCGGGGCTACATGACCACCATCTCCTCCTTTCTGAAGTTCAGGAACCTAATTTAAAAGTAGTACCAGCAACACTGGTTCATGTAAAAACCATTTGCTCCATCAACAAACCCCGAGCAAGCTCTGATAATTAGTTTGAAGACTTTTACATATTTTTACAGTGGGCTTTTTGTTTGCTTGTTTGTTTTGAAAGCAGATGGAATAGCGTCCTGTTGCCCTGAGGCTTCCAGGGGAGGGAGGCAGGCCGAGCCCCGGTGGGGCGGCGCAGGGGACCCCGGGCACTGACGGCTGCCACCGGCAGGTGCCGGGTCAGGACCGGCGGGCAGGGCTGCACCCTGCCTCTGCCACACCAGCTGGAGCTTCTGCAGCCCGAAACACGGCTGGCTCAGGGGTTTAAATCAAGAGCCAAAACATTTCAGTGGCCGATTTGGGGCAGAAAAAGGTCATCACTTCTATTACGGTATAAGCCTGCCACTACATTTCTGTGCAGGACAGCCACCTTTCTGGAGTGAAATACCTGGGTAAATACTGAAGCATTTTCAGACTCATATTATCCTATATTTCTGTGACCTTCTTTTACACCTGCATTGTTTCATAGTGCTGGTTTTGGGCACCAGTTCTTTGAACATAATTCTGGAAATTAAAAAAAGCCAACACCCCCCCACCCAAAAAAACCCCACAAAACCAAAAAAAACCCTAACAAAACCAACCTGCAGAATGTCCAGTATTTCAAATTAAAAACAAGTACAGAGGGGGCAAAAAAAGATGGATTCTTCTTAACCATTTGTGCATGCTGTGCTCTGCAATCAGCTCCTAAATTCTACTTCTTGTACGCCAAACATTTCTCTTTGGAACTCCTTGTTCTCCAATCAAACCCTTCTGGGAAGGTAATTGAGGAGATACTGTACATATTTTTAGCACACGCTTCACTAGTCAATTAAATCCAATGCACAGGATAACTTGACTAAACCGTCAGTGGTAACTGAGGTGATGAAAAAACAAGTACATGACATGTTCATGTCTTAATTTGGAGCCCTTCAAACTGCTTGGAAATTGAAGCCTTGGACAAGGTTCAGACAAAGGAAAATCCAAAATGTGGACAGCATCTCCCTTCTGCTGGAAGGCTCAAAGTCCACCACTGCAGTCTAAAGCCTACACAGATCATCCGAGTATTCTACAAGTTCTCCAAGGAAGACAAGAACAAGGCTAATACATGCACACAAACGCTGATCAAAAGCACTGGATGGTCTTGGAGAAAAATATGTAACCTTTACTTTCTCAAAGACAAGGTGACTATGCTCGTCTCTAGTACTAGTAGGAAAAACTGGTGTTTTGCAAAACCTATTTTCAGGGTTTTGTTAACTTCACAGAATTGAGGAACACAGAAAGACCTGTCACATTTTTGCAGAATGACATATGAACTGCTACACTTACTTAACCAACAGTCCAAGTAACATCATCTGCAAACACTGACCACATCCGGTTCTGGTTGATACAAACCCCCATTATCCAAGAAAGGAAGACCTATCCAAGCAGTTTGCAAAGATTAACAATTTAGCATTACCGTGGCTAATTACATTCCCTGACCTTTTCTGCCTTCAGCTATGTACGCTATACCCTCCTACCCTCACACATGCCACTGAAAGCTCCTTGCGTTGAGCTCTTGCACCACCTATCCCAGCGCCTGTGCCAAGGCGCCCCTCTTCAGCACCACCGCACCTACCACAAGGTAGCTGAATCGGGGAGTTAAAAAAAAGGTCGCCAGTGCAGGGAAACTGCTCCCGCTGACAGCTAACCTCCAGATTCAGTGTCCCTTGCGTCTTTTTCCCAGGAGGGACGGGAAAACGCCTGGGGGGAGCGCGGCGCTGGGCGGGAGCGGCCGGCACGACGCCGAGCGCGCTCCCCACTCGCTGCCGCCCGCGCCGCTGCGGGGCCCGCGGGTTCTCCTGAACCGGGCACGTGCGGCACGGAGGGCAGCGGCGAAAGGCGGGCACGCCTCAGCGCCCTGGGAACGCCGGCTCCCCGCTCTCTCCCCAGCACGGGCAGTGCCAGCCGCCCCTGGCCGCACGCCGGGCCGCGCTCTGCCCGGCAGGTCCTGCCGCTCCGCGGGGTCACACGGCACCCGCCGGGCCGGGCGACAGGAGGCAGAAGCGCACACCGCTGCGGGACTCGCCGCCCCGCCCGGGGTTCTTCTCTTCGCGCTACCACGACCGCGCTGCCTCGCCCCGCCTTCCCCGTCGCCTGCCGCGCAACGCATGTGCTCCGCGCCCCGCGGCACGCGTGCGGCCG
>VXAZ01009163.1:1243703-1309726 GCA_013399875.1 Gymnorhina tibicen
GGGCGGCCGCGGGAGAAGCCGCTGCCCGAGCTGCCGCCGCCGCCGCTCCGGTGCTGCTCGCGGCCCCGGCGCTGAGCGGGATGGGGGTGATGGGGGTGCCGAGCGCGCCCGCCGCGCCCCCTCCGCTCCGCGCCGCGCCCCGCCCCTCCGCGCGCCCGACCGCCTCCAGCACCGCGGACAGCGGCCTCACTTTTGGGAGATTATTTATTTATTTGGTTGGTTATTTATTTATTTATTTATTTATTTATTTATTTATCTATGTATTTTCACCCGCCTCCCCCAGGATGGAGCCACCTCACAAATACACCTGAAAAGCAAATTTTTAATTTTTGTTTTAGCTGCTCTACCCAAACCGTAGAAGTTAATATGCAGGAAGAGTTAAAGCTATTCTGATACTTCATTTTCATGCATAACAGGGATTTTTTTCTTTCCAAGATGGGTTCCAGCTGTATTAGCTAGACATGCTATTTACTGCAAGCTAAATTTAACATTTCTCAGTTTGGCACGAAGTCTATTGCTGTGCACCGCACACACACACACACACTTTATAGAAGGAAAGGCAGTGTAGCATTCCTGTGATCATGACAATGAATTTGCTATTAAGTGATCATTTTCTGGCATGTTTTTTTATTAATTTATATTTAGTTAATGATGGGAAATATCCACATAGGAAAGGATATTGACCTTGCATTGCATTTCCTTCCCCCTTTCCCCGCCGCTTTTAATTATTATTATTAAATTGTTTTAATTCTCCTTTCCAGGAGGAGGGGGTTGAAGCTTCAGGTATTCAGGTGCCAATACGAGTACGTATCCTGAACACATAGGAACTAGGCAATTTGAAGCCCTTTACTCATCACAAATTCATGATGAGTTTTGTTTCATTTGAGTCATTTCACCAGGAAATTCTGTACAAGATTTTGTCTGTGATTGTCTCATCTTCTCTCTCTCACCCACAAAATGAGATGAGCCTGAAAAAGACAGCAAGCTTTAACACCCTGAGCATAAAGCCCCTGTGGGCTTATCTGGGTGGAATGGCAGAGTTTCTACAGCCCTTCCTCATTCTCTCCCCCAGCCTGGCTCTCCCAGAAGTCATGTTTTGCACTGCATGGTAAAACCTACCGCTGAATTCTGTGAAAGGGGCAGGCAGCGGCACTGTGACAATCAACAGATTAAGCTGTCAGGGGAAAGCTTGTATTCAGGTAGCCCCCACTGAGTCCTGGTCAATGAGATGTACAGACATTTATTTTTAATAAATACTTCCATGTAATATTGCCAGTCTTTAACAGAAGCATAGATAAACTATGTATGTTGCTTTCTTTTTTAAACAGAGATCCAAAGCATCCGCTTATGTATAACAAATGAGGTTAAAATGAAGCAAAGATCTCAGTTAGACGATTGTGTTTTAATATTTTATAATAAAACAAAAAATCATATTTGCCAATATACATTATAGCTGCATAATGAACTAAAATATAAAAAGGATTTGGGTTATGTACAGCATAAAAATGAAATCTAGAAGAATCCTACTTTTTGAATGAGCTGTATTTACAGTTATGGAAAGGATTTAAATCTTTAAACTGTTATTTGAGGCTTTGGGGTTTTTATTTTTTGGTTTGGGTGTTTTTTGTGTTATAGAGAACAGTGCTGTTCTACATAAGCATCAAGACCTTTGTCAGACACAGTAAAAATAATTCACGGTGATGCATGTTTCAGCTGCTTAGACAGCAAAATGCTATTTTATTGTTTATTCTAAAGCATGGGTAAATCCTGTAGTAAGTTTAGATCCCACTGTAGTGGGTGCTACAAAATGAGCAACCTTACCTGAGTCAAACAGTTAAGAGACGAAGGTCCTGAGCCCAGTCTCTGTCATGACAGTGCCCTTGCTATATCTTCCAAGACCTACAGAATATAGCATAGCAGGTAGGTAAAATAAAAATGGTCTGAGTAAGAAGTTAATTACTAATTACAGCTGGGGGTTCTGTACAGACTATTTTCGGTGAGTTAGTAACAGCTGCCATGGCAATCCCAGCTGATACTGCCCTGGCTGTTGATTTTCGAATGCATATTTTTCCATTTCAGAATTGTGAGCATGTATCGGTGTACATCATGTTCAATGTGTGCACGTGTATGTATGTGCATGTACTACTCCAGATTTGTGCCACTATGTCAGAACGCGTAGAAAAAAATGTCAGACTATGTGGCCGTATTCCACTGTTGGTGTGCCAGGGACAAATAAAAGATTTGAACTGATATGAGTAAGTACAAAAGGACAGCATGGGCTAGTCAATCAGCAAGGAACCAGCTTAATCAGAATTTAGTAATAGTGAAAAATGTCGATAATTAAAAAAAAAGGCCTTCTTCAACTCTCTACTTTTTATAACAATCTAATCGAAAAGATGCAAGTGGGCAAAGGAGAAAAAAGGAATTTGTAGGTGATAGTAATTTATGACCATGTACTAAAAATAGACATGCTCATTAACACTGTGCATGAGAAAATCAGACTACATTACTGGGAACCTCATTCAATACTTTTTGCTCAAGGGAAAAGAATCTTGCAAGAGGTAAGTAAGGATCGTATTCTTAAAAACAGAAGATTATATTCTTATATGCATTCTTCTAAATCCATGAAAGGAGCTCATACGAAAATGCATTAGTTCAGAATGTGAACAAAGCATCAACAGGGAGACTGTTAATAGTAAGCATCAATCACTTGTTGAAAGGAACATAGCAGTGCAGTAATAATGAAAACAATGGCAGATGACAGAAGACCAGATATCGAATAATAAGATGTCAGACCCCTGAAAAGCCTAAGTGCCTAATCCTGATTCCATAGAACTCCAGGAGAGGTTTGCTACTTACTGCAAAGAATCATGGCTATACTTGATTTAACAATTTAATACTGTCTAATGGATATTCTGAATGTAAGGTAGAAGTTGGTGAGGAAGTTAAAAAGGGCTGATATATGTGCTAATCAGAAGTAAAATTTATCAAGAATATATTTCCTCTGCAATTCATCCTGGCAGAGTCCTGGTTGAGACAGTGGCTGAAGTTCAACTAAATGTTGAACATCTCAACGAGATGCAGAAAGAAACTTGGAAAAGACTAAAGAACTAGAAACTTTTGCCTTGTGCTCAGCAACATTTAGCGATCATTCCATATAATTATCAAAAACATAGTTCGGGAATGGCTTGATGACAGGGAGTACGTGCTTCAGGGAAGTAACTTTGACAATAAAAAGCATTTGAGGAGATGGATGGAGTAAAAAACTCAGGTGCTGAATGCTGATCTTCATCACATTCAGATTAGAAATTAAGTTTCTCTTTTGTTTTGCTGTTTTAGTAATGTGTCATTGACCATGCAGTCATATCTTGAGCAGTGTAATGAATTCCCGCAAAATGCTCAGTTAAAACCAGACTCTTTTCTAACTATCCTTGTTGAAAAAAGTTAGATTCTGAGAAGGCCCTTGGCAAGAGCTCAGGCTAAATGGGTATAGTGGACCTTCTGGCCTTTTATCCTATCAGTCTTTGGGGTTTATATTCAGAATTATTTTTGATATCTTCTTCATTATAAAAAAATCTTAAATCGTGCCAGTTTAGTAGGATGCAAAAATGCTGTACCAGCATATGGATCCTTTGATTCCATGGCTAATCAATAAATACTTCCCTTCAATAAAGATTATTGTCTTTGGATTTTTGAAATCTGCAGAAATTTTTCAAATACCAGTGAATGTAAATAAAGAGGAAATACAAATGAAGGTTCCAAGTTCCAAATCTTTTTTGAAGTTGTGTAGTCCCATATGTTCGCTCTGGATCTCAAGAGTCTTTTTAAAAATAAAAAGTACGTCCTGATCTTCCATGCTCATTCTGCTTCCCGTTCTGATTAGCAAACACGTACTGTTCCCATTAACAGCACACACACCCGGGGAGGACACGCTCTGAGGAATAGCTTAGGCTGCCTTCCATTACGTGATTTTGGTGATCGGAAAAAGCAACATCATGACCCTTCTGGTATAGCTAATATAAAATAATTGGCAGTAACCATACAGCTTTCACTTCCCTTTGCTCTGTAGTAGCTGTGACAGTGCAGTTTGTTACCAGCTTAGCTAACTGTTAAGAGAAATTTATAGCAATTTGGGATTTATCAATTTTATTTGAGTTACTTGTGTTCTTTCTATTTGCGAGAAATTTTATATTTATTTTGCCAATAAAATCACTTAAGTATATGTTAAATAAACTGTGTGTGTAGAAAATCTGCTATAGATTACTTCAATTATTTCTACTGAGATTATAACAAATTACATTATTAAGCCCCTGTAAAAATACAAAAGGAACACTTTCAGATTAGACTATGCATGCTAAATCCCTGATTCTTGTCTGTCAATATCTTTCTTTTTCTTCCAGTGGTATAAAGTACTTCCATTGCTTTGTCTCAGACCCAAGGGATACATTTCTTATTCCTGTTCTAATTTTTCCCCTGCCTACTTGCTACTTCTGTTCTTCTTTGCTTTCTCCTTTCTTGGCTGATTTCCATCTGGTTTTCCAACGGATTGCCATCAGAATCTCCTTTTCTCTATGGTTATTTTGATTTTACCCTCATATTTTACTCCCCATTCCCTCTGTGGAGCACAGCTAATTCAAATGTGTTGGATTGTTGCTTTAGACTATAATAGCCAGCCTTGATCCTCTCTCTTTTCATCTACCACCTCTTCCATCTGTTCCACAAGCAATGCCAGCCTTGACTCCAGTGTTGTTTTTTATTCTCATCATGTTCTTCTTCCTTTTTTCATGACAGTGTCTATATTTGAAGTATCAGCTCTACATCTGTTTTTCAGGTCAGTTCTTAATCATTGAAATTCCTCTTTAGCCTTGCACCTTCTCTGTCACCTGTGAGAAATGTATTACTCGTTATTCAGAATGAAAAGCCCTTTGGAGATGATGAAGACATCAGATTTCATATACTGGTGGACTGTTCCCTGCTGAGGTATGGTACTTGTTAAATCCCCAGTACTTGTCACTCTCCACCTCACTTACCTGCATTCATAAACAACACGCTAAAATGTTAAAAGGCAAATACAACCTGACAAAAATGTTATAGTCTGCTCTCTATTGACATATCTGGGGTACACTTTTAGTGTTACTCTCTAATTTCTGCTCTCTTATGACTTGGACCTTTTTTCTGTCAAAAAGAGGTGTTTTTTCCCTCAGCAATCACAGCACCATGTTGTAATCCCACATCTTCAGAATCCTAAGCAATGATACTGAGAAGCAGCTCTTGATCTACAAATCACAGACATTGAAACCCAAGGCTAATATGTGCCAGTGATAGTAAAACCTCGGTATATGCTTGGTCACATATTTCTCTGCACTTAAATTTATGAGCATTTGTAGGAAGTTGATTCTGTCATTGTAGTGAGTATGCAGAAGTAGTATTTTTTTGACAAGGACACTGGACAAATACCAGCCCATGGGAAATGGACTGTGTAATCATCATTCTTAGCATGGAGAAGACATGTTCTCAGTTAATATTTCATCCATACATAAAAACAATTCATAACATATCTGCCTACTCTGTTTACCTTAGAAACCTGGACAAATCAGCTGATCTTTTTCAAATTTGAACCTGTTGAAAAGCTGATAAACATCGGAGACTTGACTTCTTTTTGTATCCCAACAGGTGAAATTAGTCCATGAACGCTGAACTCTTGCAGAGAATGGAAGTTCTCACAGTGGTTTTCCATGATGATCAACACTATAATTTGCTTTATGACCTTGCACAGGATTCAGGACAGTGTTCACATAAGCTTTGCAAAGATCTTTCCACCACAGAAGAGCTAACAGCTAAACTCCTTAATCCAGGGAAGACAGCTTCTCGTAACATTCCACACTGCAGGAGTGAATCTCTCCCTGTCTGGAATAGTTTCTGTATGACCTTGTTCACATCCTTTGCACAGGGCTTCGAGGCCAAGAGCTTTTTGAGCAAGCAGGAAAGCTGCAGTGACAACGCCAGTGCTAATCCTGCTTTTGGGCTGGGGACCAGGACAGTCAGGGCCAAAGCAGGGGAGGGGGAGAGGGCAGCGTGTCGCCTCCTTCCACCCCTTGGAGCTGGGGAGCATCGTGCCAGGCTGCTCGGTGGAGCAATTTGGCCAGCTGTCAGCATGGGGAGATGGATGATGGTAACAGGCTGCTTTGCTGCTCCCTCCACAGTAAAGGGGAACAAAATCCACTGCAGTCACCACGGCAGTAAATGAAAGCTCCATTTTTCTTCTTCCATGGGGGTTTTTCCCTTTTGAGCTGTACAGCAGTATCAGAAGGTGCACAGGCATCAGGTTCCACCTGTCCCAGTGCCACTGGTCACAGTCACAACTGCTGTACACTCAACTGGCAGTGTAACAGGTTTTAATGTGTCCACACGTAACTGAGCATTAGGGCAGAGGTTCATTTATCAGCACACCGTGCTAAGCTGCATTTTTTATTCTTTATTTTTAAATTTTGCTTTTAAAAGTGAAAAAACCTTACTAATCTTCTAAGAACAAAAATGTTCATGATAGGGATTTAGTTTAAAAAATGCTTATTTTATTGCAGTGCATTTTATTTAGATCACTTTAATAGTTTTATAATTTTGTCAGGGCTTCTGTCACTGGGAAAATAGAGTAAAATTTAAGTTATAGTGAGTAAGAGTTTAAACACCTATCAGTCAAAGGGTCCCTATTATGTTTTTCATTTAAGAAAAATAAAAAAATACATCAATCACACAAAAAAGCATCAAGCAAATGTTAAAATATTTTATTTTATGACACAAATATGTAAGAGAAGAATTGTTACAGAAATTATACTATGGAGTTCAAGCACTTACCACCATTAAAAATAAATTAAGTTGTAGGAATAGATAGTATTTCATGAGACAAGATAATAATTCCTTTCTTCAGGAAATATCCAAAAGCTAGAAAGTTTTTTTTGTCCAATTACCCATTGCAGACATTTTACATTATACTTTAAAAAACTACATCAAAAATAGGACATAAGATTAAAAGGACTTCAGTGATTTGAAACATTAGCTCTCCTATTCTTATTATTATGATCTTTCCACAACCGAAATTTTTTGCGTTCACCATTTACCTGTTTGACATCAATAATTTTTATTTTAAAATTTTTTTCCATCAAGAAACAGCTTGCTCAAGTTAGCATAGAAATGTACAGAGTTGTGCTCAACAGAAGTTTATTTTTAGTTCTGAAAAACTGCTTCAGTTGTTCAGTCCCAGAACTAGTTCACAGCACAGATATTTTTACTTTCACCTCTGCATTGGCATATCTTCCCAGAGATTAGTTGTGATAGTGTGCTGTTAATGGCAAGATTTTACAGTGGGGGGGGGGGAAACCAAATCAGAAACGTAAAAGAAAACCAAACAATTCTTATGAGACACTTATTTTCATATTTTGGACTAGAAATACATCTACTTCATAGTAAATGGGCAGAAAATAACATTCTTCTAACTGCACAATTGCATTAAATACAGGGTTTAATAAATGAACTTAGAGTAGAAAAGTTTCTGCTTATAGAGTTTGTGGCATTAAAGACAACCTAAATGGTGCTTGCTTGTCTTTACTGAAGCTTCATTTGTGTTGCACTGTTATCTTACACATATTAACTGCCAGTCATTATTGTGGTCTGTGGAATTGCCATTTAACCTAAGACCAACCTTGCTCCTTGCTAATTGCATTGCCCTTAATAGGACGAACACACCGAGGTGATGTGCCCACATAGCTGGGTTCTGAACAATTCTAAATTTCTGGCTTCCTTTCACTACGGGGACACACACACAGCACAACGAATGAAGGGCTCCAAAAGAAAGAGATGAGCTGGTGGGGTCTCAAGGGCAGTTCAAAAATGGTAGTTAACAACAAGAACCTTACCTTGGACTTGGAAACGTCACTGTCACAAGTCTAAATAAGCTGCAAAGGAAAATATGGACAGAGAGACAATTTATGCCACAGCTAGGAGTATATGGGGCAATGACAAGGATACATCCTCTCTCCCAAATCCTGGCTGTACCCAACCTGTCAGTACCAGCTGTAGCTACTGTGAAAATAGCATGAATGTCTTTCTGTTAAATTAAGCAGATCTTCTGATGTGATCTAACAAATTCACTTTCTATGACTAAAACTATAAAAATGCCTTTGCTGATGGTATCTGACGTAAATAAGAGCAGACTGAAAGGCATTTTCTGCTGGAGAACCCTCACCAACATTTGCCTTTATTCTGCTGGGCTCCCTGTGGTTTTAGTGGCACTAACAAAATAGGACCTTAATTTTAGAGGTTGGTCAGCTGTAGCAAATAAACGTCAAAGGAAATGAAATGAGCTTACACAAAACACACAAGGCCTTCTTTAGAAAAAGCTAGGGAAACATAAAGAGATCAGAACATAAAGAGATCAGAAACTTCTCTCCTCAAATGTGTATCCAGAATCATCCAGTTTGTACTGGTGTTTTCACACTAGAATGGTAGCAATAGTTCAGATTTTCTTCACAGCAAGAAGCGCTCAGTTATTTGAGGCAGTTAAGAAAAATCGCAGATCACATCAGCACTCCAAGCACTACTGCTGAACAAGATAGCAGATTGCAATATTGCTTCTTTGCTTGCTTCTTGCAGCACTGCACATAAAAAAGTCTGTAGAAAAAATGTTATGCTTCAGAAGGGAATTTTCTCAATTCATCATCTGATTATTTTATAATTTTATTAATTATAGCTCATCTCAGTTCAGTGCCTCATTAGATGAACAGACAATTTGGTGTTATTGACAAACGATTGTGTGATACATATGAATAATCAATTACAGTAATATCCCATGAAATGACAGTGAAGTTAAATGGATTGAAAACACCACCCTTCATGGGCTCCCGCAATCTTTTCCTTTTGAATGTCAACCATGAAGGACAACCCAGCAGTAAGCAATCCATGAGTCAGACAGACGTGTGGCACGCACATTTAACTTCCTGTGTATAAACCAGTCCTCAGGTGATTCTATCTACACTGCTTTTGGATTATGTCCTTTAAATGATAAATAGTATTGCCCGACAGGAACTTCCCATCTCAAGGATTTAGCTAACAAACCCCGAGAAATACATCCATATTTTACTGTTTCCCTTTTATTAATTCATTTACTAATATGATTCTATCTACACTGCTTTTGGATTATGTCCTTTAAATGATAAATAGTATTGCCCGACAGGAACTTCCCATCTCAAGGATTTAGCTAACAAACCCCGAGAAATACATCCATATTTTACTGTTTCCCTTTTATTAATTAATTTACTAATAATTCTCTTAATATACATATTAATTAGCCTTGATCATTACTAGCATCGGTGACCTAATAAAATACTGGATACCAACTAATCACACTTTATCTTTAAAGAAAAGTCCTTATTGTACTTTCTGTGTGACAACATTTGCTTTGAATTTGTAATTGAAGGAGCTACTCCAGTATGTGACTTCAGTGCCTGGTAAAATCCCGGGAAAAGATTATTTTGGGAAGTATTGAAAAACATCTGTAGGACAAGGCAGTCATCGGTCACAGCCAGAACGGCTTCATGATGGGGAAGTCTTGCTTGTCAAACCTGATTTCCTTCTACAACAGGGTAACCCCCCTAGTTGATGAAGGGAAGCCAGTTGATGTAATCTTTTTGGACTTCAGGAAAGGTTTTGATACTGTCTCTCACAGGATCCTTCTGGACAAAATGTCCAGCATGCAGCTGGATAAACACATCATGTGATGGGTGAGCAACTGGCTCATGGGTCAGGCACAAAGGGTTACAGTGAATGGGGTGACATCAGGCTGGCAACCTGTCACTAGTGGGGCTCCATCCTAAGCTCAGTTCTCTTGAACATCTTAATTAACAATTTGGATGCAGGACTCGAAGAAATACTAAGTTTGTTGAGGACACTAAACTGGGAGGAGCTGTTAACTCCCTTGAGGACAGAGAGGCCCTGCAAAGAGACCTTGAAAAATTAGAGAGATGGGCAATCACCAACCATATGAAGTTTAACAAGGGCAAGTGCTGGATTCTGCACCTGGGACAGGGCAACCCTGGCTGTGTGTGTAGACTGGGGAATGAGAGGCTGGAGAGCAGTGCTGTGCAAAGGGGCCTGGGGGTCCTGGTTGATGGCAAGTTGAACATGAGTCATTGTGTCCTGGCAGCCAGGAGGGCCACCCGTGGCCTGGGGGGCATTGGGCGCAGCATCACCAGCTGGGCAAGGGAGGGGATTGTCCCATTCTGCTCTGCACTGGGGCGGCCTCACCTCGAGTGCTGGGGGCAGTTTTGGGGCACCACAATATAAAAAAGGCATTATTAGAGAGTGTCCAAAGAGGATGGTGAAGGCTCTGGAGGGGAAGCTGTATGAGGAGTGGCTGAGGTCACTAGGTATGTTCAACCTGGAGGAGACTGAGGGAGACCTCATTGCAGTTACAAATTCCTCATGAGGGGAAGAGGAGGCACAGCCACTGATCTCCTCTTTCTGGTGACCAGTGACAGGACTCAGGGAAAGGCCTGAAGTTGTGTCAGGGGAGGTTTAGGTTGGATACCAAGAAAAGATTCTTCACCTAGAGGGTGCTTGGGCACTGGAACAGGCTCCCCAGGGAAGAGGTCACAGCACTGAGCCTGACACAGTTAAAGAAGCATTTGGACAATGCTCTCAGGCACATGGTGTGACTCTTGGGGTGTCCTGTGCAGGGACCGGATTTGGACTCCATGATCCTTTTGGGTCCCTTCCAACTCAGAATATTCTATGGTTCTGTCATGATTTAATATCCCATGGCCCACATAGCTCACTCTGTGCCATGGCAGGGGATGATTTATTTTACAGGGAACTGGAAAAATACATGGTTTGATATGCATGCACTTTGCAAATACTTGCCAAACAAAATAATATTAATAATGGAAGGGGAAAATACTGGTAATTTATTAAATCCTGACGCACCATTTTCAAGAAGGCTTAGTCCTAGTAAGCCATTATATTAAATATAGATATTGATGCATATGCATATTAAATTATAAATGGATAAATGTATCATTTTAAAAGCTACAACTTCTTCTTCTGTTTCTCCGCAGAGTCTTCTGAGGAATTTGGATCCAAGTAAGGAACTGTGAGGTTATTTTCAGAATCTTTTTTAGATATAAGAAATCAGAAATATTAAAGAAAAGAATGCATGTGTGCATGCATTGGATTTGATTCTCTGACAGTAAATCAGAAAGAACTACAGTGGAAAGCCAATGTAGATGAGAGGGAAGATCAGGCACTTGAAATCAGTCAGACGACTTCCAGAAATGTTAAGACTGGGAGAAGACAAATAGAGATATCACTGTTTTATGCCACTGAATCTATGATTAATAATGGCTGAAATATTTTTTATTGCTACTTGCATGCATTACAGTAGTGCCTTAAGGCATTGTACAACATATAGCAAGATAATATTTTTTGCCCCAACAACATCCAATCTAAACAAAAAGCCCTTGGCACAAAAGAAAGCCACCTTATTGTCCTCTGTCACTTGGTGCAGAGGAATGTAAGAAAATAGAGGAAATAATCTGCCAAGCTTGCACTGGAGACCTCGGGATGGACACTTGGCTCTGCTTACTGGGTATTGTGTTTAGCTACAGAGCATCACTTACTCGTGATGTTCAGACTTGGGCTGTGCACAGAGTCGTGCCCCCAGCCAGACCCTGTGTGCACTCAGCCAACAGCAGCCAACTACTGCTTGGTCAGAGAAGAAATAATCCCACTGACTGAATTCTTGCTGCAGGAACTGGCAGAAAGACCGTATTAAAGGAGAGCATGATGGCCATGTGCAGATATGAGGTCAATATGGACAAGACTACCTGGTCTATTTTATAAAGGTTTGGTTTTTATTTTCATCTGAGAAATGAAAACTGTTGAAAGATTCAATGTTGTCCTGTCTTTTAAGGCTGGAATCTCCTTTCAGACAAAATAATTTATTCCAATTGTCAAAGCTCATCAGACTCTCAGCATGAGTCTTGCATAAATGGGTTTATTCCTGGCTGTTTCATTTGCACACTCCATGAAATTTTTTTTCCACCTATTTAATTTCATAAAAACTTTCTTCACAGACACTAGCAAACTTACAGTGCAAGAGCACTGTAATGCAAAATACACTATCTCTTCCTTATGTTCCTGGGGGAAAAAATACAGTAAACTACAATATATTTTAATAATTAGTATGCTTAGAAAAATATCCATTTTAAAATGCTGTTCCTGAAATAGGAAGAATATAGAAATATATGACAAATAAAGCAATAAAGCCGTGCTTAGGGGTAACAGATAATAAAGTGCTGCCAGCTTGGATATGCACTTGCTGTTTAAAATCTCCCATGGTAAAACTTGTAACATTCGGTATTCTACAGTAGTGGTGTAAAATAGTCCCATGAATTTGCAGTGTCTGGGAATATTACTGTTGCATCAGTGTTGTTATTTTTCTCAAGAAAGTGCCTCTCTGTAGCAAGAAAACTCATCAAGTGTTGAATGGGATGAACACGTTATTGCAATGGCACAGGCTTTGGGAAATGTAGCTGTGTTTTCCTCTGACTGGTTTGCATTGAATGCAGCTGTACAGGGCAAGTCCTATGCAGGGAGGGGTCTTGTCCTTGTCCAGCCTTCTGTGGGGCAGCCAACACGACTTCAGCTGCAGCACATCCTCCAAAACCTACTTGGCTTAAAGACCACAGCAAGGTAAGAGCTTTATACCCAGAGAAAACAAACAAGGCTGCTGTGATCCTCTCCTGCCATCATGCACATTTGGTTTTATTCATGTAAGAATTATGTATTTAAGAAGTTTTCACCTTGGGGAAACAACTACAAAATATGAAGAATTACTAAATAAAGCCTAAAGTTTAATGCCACAAAGTAGATGATATCTCATGGTAGATGCTGTATATCATTTGTATTTGCTTGAAAAAAGATTGCTTCTGTAATAGCCTGGTCCTGAAGTACACCCAGAAGGGGAATGGAAGCCGGGCTGCCTCAGAAGCTGACACAATCAGACAAATATTTTAAAAAGCCTACAAAGATTTTACACCCTCCAGTAGGCTGAGGCTAAACAGGATTTGTCAGAAGCAGGAGCAGGTATCAAGACAGGCTTCGTCAAAAGCAGAAGTTCATGCTGGAGTGGTACTGGTCAGAACCATTACTCTTTACAGTCAGTTCCTGTCAGTATTATGCCTTGGAAATAGCCAGTCTCCAAATTAATGTCTTCCAGTGAGCTGGCCTTTGAGAGTCAAAGAAACAAACAAATTAATCTGGAAGAATGAGCTTGCTTGAGACACTGAAAAATCTGTTATGACAATGTAAGGCTTATTAAACACTGAGAAAACATTATTTCCCTAGCCTCTGGGTCAGATGAAAGTTTTAAGGTTAATAGAGGAAATCAACATTTAAAAAAATGTCACATGGATTACTTTCTTTTTGTATTCTGCTTTTCACAGGAAATTCATAAACTTAACTCAAAAATATAATACATGCAGTGAAATTTTACCTAAACATCAGAATGCTTTGAGTTATAGGGACATAACTGAAATGGCATAACACACATAACGTTAAAATTAAAGAAAAAAGAAGGTCCTAGGTCTTCTCATATTATTACCATTCATGTGTTCTTGAGCATCAGCACTGGCTTGCCTTCATGAGCTCTGATAGAGTCACACACACGATCTTTGCTCTGACTGGACGGAGATGAAAGGTAGAATATCCAAAGCGTATTGCCAAGGAAATAACTCAGGCTTGATAAAAGGAGTGCTTTGCAGAACAGAAAAGCTAAACAGTACTATTGATCATCATGATGTATGCTACAGCAAAAGAAGGTGGAAGCACAGGGGCTGCCTACACAGAGACTTTCCTCTCAGAAGCAGGCACAGTTTCAGCAGAGGTTCTTCTTGCAGTTTTTCTTGCTGCTAGAGAAGGTTTCCGCTGAACTGAAAGGTTTTTGCAGGGGGCAACGGTACAACAGCTTGACCTGCTATACTCAGGAGGGTTCCTTGGCCCAAAAACCTCTCAGGTTTGCTTCTTCAAGTAAAAAAATGACTCCCACTGTGAATATTCATAGAAAGAAACAGACTGACACAGATATATATGAAAAACCCCACACTTCCCACTGCCAGAGCCCGAAGAACTCATCAGGTGGAAGAGAGTTATACAATACCTTATCTTTTGTACTCCACAATCATCATATTTCTTCATTTCAAAGCACATTATGTGGCCTAAGTAACTGCCTGATGGGACAGAAATCCTTAGTAACCCACGTTGTCTTTTTGGTTGGTCTCCATCACAGTAAACCATATTTTCGTGCAATAAGATGAAAGGCCATTAATTTTCTTGTAGTAAAAGGCGTGCTTAATGTACCTGCTGCCTCTGTGTGACAGCTAATGGTGCCAGGCAGTTTTAGATTTATCTCAATACTCAAAAGATGAGTTGACTAACGAAGTTGAAGGCCCTTCAAATACCTCCCCTGCTAGGAGGGAGTCACTGGATACTGTTCTTCAGAACCTGACAGGCACTGACATGTTGAGAAATCCCATGCTGAAAAGCAATCAGTGCCCCTCAAAATTAGGGATGATCTCCATGGACAACCTGGAAGCCAAAAAGACTTTTACAGTCTCATTCTTGTTAGTCTCACTAGTTTCTTTAGTCTCATTATTAATTCAAAAGATTGTGATCTAATATCCACTGTTAGAGGTAGGGACTTGAGACCGAAGGGCTCATAAGAAGGATAGTCTTATGACCTAGACTCAGGAGGAAACCTCGTTCATGCTCAGGTGGGCAAATCCAACTCATTCACTTACACGTTCAGGAAAAAAAAAGCAAACTGGCATTTTTTTGTCGCTGCCACCGAATGCTCTTGTCAGCGCACAAAATTAAAGATGTCAGAAATCCCGTAGGTGATCAAGAGCTGTGGAGAGAATGTTTTACAGTGCCATCTCTCACATCAGCCGTAGGAAGAAGGATGGCTCCGTGCTGGCACACCGTGCGTCACCCAGCACACACCTACAGTTCACAGGCACGGGCTGGTGAACACCCACATGAGCTAACTTTAAACCAACCGCTCGAGCGCAACAGCCGAGGCAGCACAAGGCTTTGTGGGGGTGAAATCCCAGTGTATTTTTTCCTGCCCTAGCCAGCAGGTAGGCTTCCCAGCCACAGCTCACTGTCACCATGGTGATGTTTCCAGCCCTCCCCAAAACAGCCAGTTTAAGGCTAATTTGGATAAGCCTCCAGTAGCTGCAGACATTTTAGTGACTGCAGCATAGACATACTCGTAGCAATGAAGGGCTTTCAGAAGGATTTCAAAACAGCCAGGTAATCTTTATTTTAAATGTCTGCTGACACCATTCCCACTGATGGAAAGAGGACAGGTGCAGGGGGAGTACAAGGGTGGGCAACTTTCTTGAGTAAGGCAAAATGTAAGGGAGTGCAACAAGCAGCCCAGATTGCTTGTGACTGATTTGATACAATGGCACAGACAAAACCACTATGATGAGGAATTTATGCCCTCAAAGTTTTCTTTATATTCCACTGTTTACTTAGGTGTAGAGCTTCATATGAAAAGAATTAGTTTCCTTATCTTTTGGGCACCACAGATGAGCTTATTTTTCCTGTTTTTTTATTAATTCCTTATAGTAATATAAAAAGAAGGTAACTCATTTATATACAAAGCAAATTTCTAGACACAAATTAAATAGTTGACACAAATAAAACTATTATTCAATTTATCTGTATCTGAATTTCTTTCCACATTACCTTCTCTTATCCCAGAATTAGAACACAAAAGCATCAAGTAAGAGTGTCCTCTCATTCCCTTATCTGCTACACACCTCATTTGTACTCATTGCAGCACTACGATATCTCAACAGCCTGAAAAATCACTTGACACTGCATATATTCAGGTTGCACTCCCTTGGAAATAAATAATTCAATGCCACCTATTCTATAAATACCCCCATCGCAATCCCCCAGTAACCACAAGGATAAGCTGCTTTAATTGAAGCAGAGACCATGGTCTGTATTATAACTGTATTTTAATGTCTTTTAGAGATTCCCTTAACAGCTATAACAGACTGCTTAAGTAAGGTATTGTCTCTCTTCAGAGTAAAATATTTTTAAATAAAGATTTCTTGTAAGTGCATTTCCTTTAAAAGATTATACAGCCAGATCAATCACTGTGGTCATGCCCATTGACACTGATGCCTTGAACCCAGAAGGCAGTGTTCCTGCTTTCTCTTTAATGGCTAATAGGGCACTAAACACATCTTCCTTTGCCCTGTTAACAAGTCCAAATTAATCTGAAGACTTTGAAGAATGAAAGCTGCTTGGCAGTGTTTCCAAGTGGTCAATCTTCTGTACACTGCACTTACAAAAATAAACTCCTTTCCTCAAAAGACCAACTGCTCACATACACCATCTCAGCTAGAATTAAGTGAAGAAAAGAGGAGGTGCCATTACACACTGAAGAGCTGCTCCTAAAACTGGGTGTCAAACGTGAGCTGTGTACTACAGGGAATTAATGCATAGCAGCTGATACACTTTTCAAATTACATCCTTACTTATTGCCCACCTCAAATTTGTAAATGCAGTTGAGAAATGAATTCATTAATCTCCATGGAAATTCCTGGTGCAGTGTTTGAATGTGTTCTGAAATCCTGATAAAAATGTCAAAAGACATCTAAAGGGTGATGATCCTATAAAAGAAAAGAATTAACTATTTGAATACTACCCCTCGATGCTTAAGAACCAGGAAAATACCAAGGTTTATCTTAAGGGTAGAACAAAAATTTGTAACTCTCCTACCAGTTAACAGCAGAACTTAAAGTAAATGTCAGCTGAAACACAGATGGGCTCTCCCTCAAAAACAGATTTTGCTGTCATGTGGTTTGTTCAGACATCATGACTAGTTAATTGAGTTACTAAGCTGCACTTCATGAACCTCACCTTTGCTACTTGAATGTCTTCATTTCTATAATTTTAAATTTTAACTACGTGGAAAATTTCTATAGCTGTACATTGATTTTTTGCCCATTTATTTTAAATTTAATAATATTTCTTCTTTCATATTATCATGATCAATTAGGATCCTATATTTCCTATACAGTTTTTTATTTGCACCTTATTCTGGAAATTAGTCATCAGGCTGAATTTTACAACTAGAGGGTGCTGGTGGACCATAATGTGAGATGGTATGCAAAACTCTTGATGACCTTTAGTGGAAAGAAGAAAAATAAAATAAATGAATTATTACTGCTCAGTAGGACAACCTAATGTATTCCAAGGTAATACAAATACTGCAATATTATCTAGTGTAAGTAAAAAGAAAATTAATACTTTATAGCTGATACTGGTTGGTTTTAATTTAGCTTCAAATTTGCTGTTAAACTTCACTTCTGGCCTTAGTTTTTGTGCTGTAATGAACAAAAAACCTTTATCTGAACAATATGAATTCCTTTTGCTTCCCTTTGTAAGAGCTGGAAAGCAATTACAGTGTATTATTGATTAAGTGTTTTATGATAAAACACAAAAGCCATCAAGTAAGCAGGAAAGCAAGAAGGAACAAAGATTAATTTAACAATAAAATCTATAATTGAGATTTTACAGATAGAATGTGGACATTAATTACAGATAAATCATTTAATCAGAGTTCTAACAAGAAAATTATCTTTAAAATTCATATAATTTCCAACACAAGGTAATTATTTTTTTGCCTTCCAGTACTGTAAGAAAAAATACAAGTATGAGAATAAATAATGTCTATAAATATACCATTCTGTATGTATAAAAGTTCCCCCTCCCTTCCTTCTTCTCTTTCACTTATCCTTATTGCTTCTTAGAGTCTCTGACAATTCTGCAATTACCTCTAACTAACAGAAACATTGAAACTTTGAACTAGACCTTAAAGGAATCATTTCCCTCAGCCCTCATTGAACACAGCTCAATAACACCTGGGATTTGCCTTCCATTTCTTTGGAACAGAAAGAAATCCAAAGGACAAACTGTGGCCACCTGGTAGAGTGGCTGCCTGAAACCTCCATGAGACAGCGGCCAGGAAGCTGGTGGAGTGCATGTGACCATACTGCGAAGAGCAGATCTCTTCAACCCAAACACGAGTTTTCGCAGCCAGCCTGTTGATCACAAAGTGGCAGTGGTTCGAAAAAGCCCTGGGCATGCAGGTCCACCAGATGTTCAGTGAAGCCAGTGTGGCACGCCATTCCTCTTCTTACATTCCCACTTTTGACCTTTTGGTTGTGCAGGATCACTGTACATGGACAACATTCTCATTGTGGGCAACCCCCAAATGATCCAACAGTCCGCTTGTGCCTTGCATTAGCTTAACACATCCTAGACATGCCAGAAATGTAGCACAACAAGTGGGATTGTTTGTTTCCACACTACAGAAGGTTTCACGTATTTAAACCAGTCCCTTCCTAACCTGTGAGGGGCCAGTAGTCCAGATTTCTTTTTATGAATTGCAAAGTTAGTGAGAACTGCCTTATTTTCATATTGCACCTAGCTGCGGTGCCCCAGCTTTACAAGCAGAGATGTATTTCTGTATGGCACGCTCTCATGCGCTGAGACCAAGTCCCTGTTCTCAGGAAACACTACTCACATGCCTACCTACATGCAGCTTTCTTTTGGCTGCATTTCTTGTCATGACTTGCCCTTATGAAGGGATGAACCCTGGCATCCACAGGAGACCACAGCTCCTGCCCTATGCACACCAAGGAGCTCATGTTTAGGTAGTCTCCATGCCATAGGGTTTTCTCTGGAAAACGGAAAGCAGTCTCCTATCAGAACTGTTTCATGCACAGGACCTTATTCTCCAAAATGCAGCAGCCAAATCAATGAGGTGGTGAGGGAAGCCATTAATTAACACATAGGCACACCAGGGCTCATAAGAGTCTCAGCCCCTTAGAACTTTGGACATGTTTTCACTGCTACTGTTGGCTACATGCTAGCTAGCACGTGCTAGCTAGCATGCAAACAGAAAAGGCGTAATTAGTGGGGAAAATGGGATTTTGCCTTGACAACTGGTTTGTTTAAAATGAAAGCTTTCAAGGGGATAAACAAAACAAATCAAATAAGAAGTGTCCAATGCAACAACAAAAAAATTGTGACTTACATACTGCAGGCTTGCCAGATGCTACAGAAGCTGAGCCAGAGGACAAAGTAATGTAAAAATATATAGCAAACCTGATACTGAACTGCATCTTGTGATGCCTCTCCAAAATTCCTGATACCTTTAGTCTAGAAAGTGGCCCGTTTGTGTTTTATGTACTGTATCTAGTTTGTGCCTAAGGAAACAGCAGCTAAAATTTGGGCCAATGTTTTATTGCCAGCATATTCTAACATACTTAAGTGTGCCTGCTTCATGGACACAGTTGTTGGGGATTTTTTCCTAAATGAGCTGATTTTACAAAATTAGTAGTTCTCCGATCTTTATTTTTCCACATAGATAAGATCTGCTTATTTGATGCTGCCTTCACTTACGAAGTCTAAATAATAATAATTACACCTTAGCTTTTTCTTCAACAGTGCCAGCTGAAATTATACAAGAACAAGATGTTTGGTGGGTGCTTTTTTTTCCTCTGGAAGTCAGCAGGAAAGCTGTTAAATACTACATATACTAGAATACTGATTTTAATAACACTCAACGTGCACATCCGTTTCATTGTCAGAAACATTTGAAATTTCTGTATGTTACTAATAACTGAAAAGCATTATTCAGCTTGATAATGTAGTAGGCATTGTCCTTCATATATATTCCTAAAGCAGGATGTATGCTGTACATTTATATACAAAGTTGGTCAGAGCACAGACATTGCAGTGTCATGCGTTCATTCACATTTCAGATGCCTTATGTTCAGTACAATCACAGGGCATCAAGATGCAATATATTGCTTTGCAAATGCAAATAATTTCACACGGTGGCCCTCATGACTGGGAAGGGATAATGAAATGGGCTATATTTTACACATATGAAAAAAATAAATAAAAGATTTATCATAAATATATGGACCAGTATATGACGTTGAAGAACAAGAAGCAAAAAGGAAACAGTGCTCTTGCATAAAGATCAATTCTCTTTGCTGCTGATGGAATGACAGGCTTGGGAGGAGGAGGCTTCTTGTTGTTCTTGGCTTGAGATTTCCCGAGCCCATTGTTGACTTCAATGGGCTTCCCATAACAGTCATAATTTGATAATTCAAAATCCCTTGGCAAGCTTCCAACGATGCTGAAATCATTGGATCTCAGATCAGATTTCGAAGTGCAAACTTTTTTGCATCTGGTCTCACCAACCTGTGAAATAAAGAGTGAGGGGAATCATGATCTACTCACCACAACTCATTAGCAAACTTCATGCAGCTGCTAAAGAACACTGCAAACAAACATATAGGAAATTACTTGTTGATAGGGATACATTACATCAGACTAATTTGTGGAATGGTTATGCTATAAAGTACTTAAGGATGATCAGTCAATCATATAAACTAATCCAAACATTCATAATTGAGTAATTTTTCATGCACAAGGTGCCTCATGCTCTGCAATCTGCTATAGTTAGACTCTTTCATTTTAAGATGATAGAAGGGGAGAGAAAATTTTTGTGGGGAGTATTTTTGGATATTTGTTCTGTGCTGAGGAACCTGCAGGCCTGATACTATTCAATACTTGCATTTTTCTGAGCTCTGAAAGCCATAGTCAGAATTAACCCTAAAATTCAATGTTTGATGCAATTAAATTTAGTCTGTTCTGGTTCTAAAGAGCTGCCAGGTCAGGATCCTATGCCTCATCTTAGGGTGACCATCTTGCATGTTGAGAAGCACTTTCTTTGTACCTGCAGAGCTTGGTGCCTCTCTGAAGACCAGTAACAGATGTAACTTTGATCGGGGCTTTTACTCCCATTACTGACAAAGTTGATTCTTGTGCAAGGTGGAAGAGAAGCATGACACTACTTCTGCCAACACTGGATACACCTTCCCAAATCTGCCAGAGTTATATTTTGAAACCGATGCACTAAAACAGAGGTGCAGGCTTGTCCTGGTTCCAGCCAGGACAGGGTTAATTTTTGCACTAGCCAGGAGGGAGTATAGCCAGGGCACAGAGGTTCTATACCACCTCATGTCACTGGCAGGGCTGGGGAAAGGGATTGTCTTCTTCGGTGAGGGGGTTCCTTCTGGTCAACCAAATGTGGTGGAGGGAGCCATCTGGTATTGTCTATTGTCAGGGAGCTTTTCTGTGTGAGTAATTTATTTGCTTACACCTTTTGTTATTAATATTATTGCTGTTAACTGCTCATTTTCTTATCTCATTGCTGTTTTCAGTAAATTTATCTTATCTCAAACCATGATCTTTACCTTTTACACCTCCACTTAGAGTGAGGAGGTGGAGCATCGTGTGGTTTTAGTGTGAGTACTACATTGGAGAATACCATTCCCAAACCACCACAAAATCAAGATTCCAGGTTATAAAGAAGAAAAACAAGATAGGTGTTCCCTGATGGTAGGACAAAACTATACATACAAATTTCTTGCAACTGTCTCCCAGTCCTCAAAGACCTAACAGCCTAGGACAGTGTTCATTACTGGAGTAGCAGGGGCAAACTGTGTAGCAAGGTGGTGACTAAGACACAGATAAACATGATTATGTGACTCTGGGTGACAGGATGCTATTATTCACTGATTTGAGACATTCCTTCCAACCAGATCAGACCCAATGACACAGGTAAGAAAGATATAAAGCAGACCCTTGTGCAATGAAAAGTGAACTTGCAGGACTGGGGTGCATGTTAACTGGAGAGTCACAGGAATATTTCATTTTTTCAATGTTTAAAGCTAGTAAGATTTAGTAAGGGAGGAAATAGAATCATGTATGAAATTATAAGCCTCTTTTTGGATTTGAAAACTTGTAGTCCATTCCTCATACTACCAGCAATACATTGTAAAACTCAGTGACACTAATTGTAGCCTAAGTTCTCTCATTCACTGCACAGAATATTCCTGTTCCAACTGCAGTATGTAGAGTGTTCCCCTAAAGGCTGTTACAAGTCGGTTCTCATTCCCATTCAGGACTGGGAGTGGATTCTAGGTCACCTCTGCCTTATAAACAGAGAACTGTTCACAGCATGTTCACACAGAATTCTGCTTAGTTCAGTGTCAGCTGGAGTACTGATTTATCAGGGTGACACAATTTTCCTTGTATGAGCAACCCAGCCCAAATTTTTCTTTTATAAATATACATTACTTTTGAAAAAAATTTCATCCATTTCCTTGCCTTTACAAATCTGACATTCCTCTATTTACTATAGTCAGCTGCTGCCTAAACATACTTTTAAATGTCTTCTCATACATCTCTTCAACTCTCCAATGTTTCTGTTGTTTTAATCTAAATTCATTCCAGTTGAACTACAGCTTTCCCTAAACAATTTGAGATAATATAAAGTATATATAATATATATATAATTATCTGCTTTTTATTCATCTTGTCTTGGTTTGTGCTAGAAGCCTAACAATAATCCTAACAATGCCTCTGCTCCTCCTCATTTTCTACATTTACTGCACAAAAAACTTACCAAGGCTACAGGAAACTTTTTTGTAAAAAAAGATATGGCAGGATTTGATTTTAGAGTACTACACTGAAGATGTGTAAAGAAAAGTAAAATGTTGTTAAATGTTATATCCTTTTGACTTCATTCTGACACAAAAAATATTTTAAATGATTTGCCTTATCCTGCCCCAGCATCATGACCTGTGGGCCAGACCCAACCCACAGGATGCTTCCACCAGATTTATGGCTTTTCCCTAGCAGGGGATGGGGAGCAGCTGTTTGGGAAGGGAAGGCTTCTGGGATAGTGTAGGGCCACCCCACATTCCCGAGGGAGCTGGGCAGCCCCTCCTTGTCCCTCTAGCATGGAGGTGAGGGGCCCAAGGAGAGCATAGGAAGGTGACAGCTCTTGGGGCTTGGCGCAAAACACAGACCTAGTTCCCTGTTTCTTCCAGGACTGGACCACCTTGTCCAGGTTTGGTAGGATGGACAGAACATGTGCCTTTCGATGAACAGCTCAGAAGTACCTAAAAATGACTCCTAGAATCCAGAAGGCCCCTTGTGATGATCCTTTCTCACCTTTTACAAAATTTAGGCTGACTGGTGCTCGCTGCCAAGCTCAGCACCTGCTGCTGCTCCAGAGTTGCAGCATGTGTGCCTCTGCAGAAAGCCTTTCGTTGAAGAATTAGGGAAAAAATGTGAGAAGAAAATGGGGAAAGAGAATAAAGAATAAGTGCTGCCTGTGCATGCAGACTGGCAGGGAGGAGCAACTAACTCCCCATCTCTGCCCCCGCTGCTTCTGGTGCTCCTCCTCACTTTCCACATTTACTGCCCAAACTAGTTACACTAGATTTTCCTTTAAAAACATCCAGGATGGAGAATTTTTTCCATGACCTTGTTCCCCACAAACATATGTACCTTATTTCTAACCTGAATTTATTCGGCTTCAATATTCAGACACGAGGCATGACTATAGTTAGTCTGATTAACTGCTGGTACTTAGAGATGGTAAGAAATCTAACCTCGATTTTGCATAATTTAGATGATGTAACCAGGCTGACACACGAAGCCAAGAAAAATGTTCTTAAGAGTTTCTTACCTTCGCATCATTATCTCTGTCTGCCTAACTGATAATACTTTAAAAAGTTATATTCAGTTTGATTAAATCAATAACTCACAGCTCAACTTTAATTTCACTGACCCATTCATTAGCTAACATGGGGCTGAATTATGAGTAATATTAAAGATAATTAATACTTACAAACAATAATTATTAGCGCCATGTAAGCTATGCAATATTCTCCACTGATTGATGTCAGGCTCATAATTATTCATGTTATGCCACTTAGCTTTTAAAAGTACTGGCACAAAGTTAGCTTCTTGCTGTATTTTGGAACCCTCCCAGATTTAAAGGATTTATTAAAAAATCAACATTAATGTTTCACAGCACTCACAGACCAGCTCTGTAAAAAATTCTAGATGCAACTTAAGCTGAGATCTTGATTGTAAAATGTCTAACTTGAATAGTTACTGTTTAACATTCTCATTAGCTACTGTGAATGAGAGCTATTTAATCCTCAGATTTAATATATCTGGCTTTTCCCCAAACATAGAGCAGAATATTTGTTCAACACTTTTCCCTTTTCAGCTAATTCTTGATACTTACAGCATCTCTGCCTAGTATAGTACCATTACTTTTCTTACTAGCTTTTGTATTCTTGCTGTATATGTAACTTCCTATTGCCCTCAGTTATACTAAGCATATATCTCTTTCCTTACTTACACCTATTATCTACAATTATTTTCTTGATTTCAGCTTATATTAATTGCTATCGCCTCCCATTTGCCAGTGAGAAGAAAAGAGAAATGCTTGAAGCTGAGTTAGTTTTAAATCTTTGGGGAGTTTTTTTTCAATTGTGCTGTTTGTTAGGTTTTGGGGTTTTTCTTAAATTAGTATAGCTTTACTTCTGGTCTGTAGCTGTTTGAACACTATTATCTCATCAGCACCATTCATACTTTTTGTTTAAATTCTTCCATCCAGATTAGACAGTGCTCAAATTTGTGAAATCTGACCTTTCACAGCACCAAAAATACCACGACTTGATTCAATTTGTTTTGTGCAAATAGAATAAAGATCCTTTTCAATTGACTGTTCATCCTGTGATCGAGTCCTCTTTATCCATCAGGATGAAGTGCAGTATAAAAGCCGTCATATTTCAGAGCAGAAATGTATTGCCCATAACTCCTAGCAGGGCTTCAAACATGCTATAGCACTGGCAGCCTCTCAAGCTCAGCACGTGTCCCTCAGGCGGAAGAGCTTCTCCACTGTAATGCTGCATTCCCTGCCCTACACAGCATATCCTCCTTGCCACAAAACCGTCTCAGCTGCTGTGCGCCCAACCTCCTTTTGGCATGCAGATCTGTCACTAATGCTACCAGTTCTGTAAGGGGCTTCCATACAAGATGAATGAAGAGTTTTCCAACAAGCTCTGTTATTAATCTCTCTTGCACTTGTTTTGTGCACTTCTATTGCTCTTTCCATAATGATAGATGTAGACCATCAATAAAGTAATGCTTGTTTAGCATTAGTCTGTATTCAGACTGAGTAAATTTTCTGTGGCTCAGGAGGAATATGCTACCAAGATTCCAAATATTCCTTACAAAGTACAGGACAAAAAAATATTAATACATAAAATATCACAATATCACGGCACAGCTGAGGTTGGCAGGGACCTCTGGAGAACATCTAGTCCAACCCCCTGCTCAAAGCAGACTGCTTGGGGCCTTTTTACAGTCATGTTTTGAATTATCTCCAAGGATGAATACAGGAGTCACTGGAGCAGAAAGTACCTACTCTGTACCTGAAATGCTGTCAGGAACTATTAAAATAGGCTGCAGCCTGTGGTTTTGTGTGCAAGGTAAAATGTAAGCTGGGTTTTTGGTGGTTCTACAATAAAAATTGTAATCTGGAGTGCCACTTGAGGGGAAAAAACCTGGGAAGACCAGGTCACAACAGGTCACCACCAGTGGTCAATTATATTATAACTCAGTAGAGGTGAACATAACCCATCTCAGGTTTCAGAGCCTAGATGTGGCTCTGACAAGATAAAGCAAGCAATAGCACCACTTCTTTTTAAAAATAACTGGCATTAGAGCTATTACCACCACTTGCATAGCGCTATTCATCATCTGCCAGAATCATTCTCTCAGCAAATGTTCTCTCCAGTCATTAGCACATTATCTGTGGGGGACAGCTTCTATAAATGGGCTTGATGAAAATGTGACTTTTCAAATAGAGGGGTGTTGTTATAGTTAACAGTGCAATCTCTCACTGTAATCACGTCAGCAATGAAAGCAAAAAAAAAAAAGATTAATCTTCAAAACATTTCCCTTTTTGCTTGTTTTTCTCACTGTATGATGTTTCATTGCTAGGAAACACATGCAAACTCCTACTGAGGATTCCCAATAAAAAGCCATTGCAAGCAGTTATCACCAGGTTGCATAATTTTCTCCTCTGCTTAGAACAGCATCTACTTGCAGCCACTATGAGCTAAGGGAGCCAAGCTGAATTTTCTCATGGCTTTTTGCCTGTAAGTGCATAGCCATTGCTTCTCCTAGAACAACACATCAGAAGTGCTTATTTTCTCTTCTTTTCCCTACAGATTCAGGGTGATCTTGACAGACAGACCACTTGACTTTAATCAGACAGTCATATTGATAAACCTCTGGGTTTAAAATGGCACTGACATTTCAATGGTTTTTGTTAGAGGGAGCATGACTCATAAAGCTTGGACTTGAGGGGTTGGTGTATGCCAGCAACACGCAGCTTTTACATCAGCCAGTTCCCAGGATCTGGTGAGGTAGCTACACATCCATGGAAGTCTTTCTCCACCTTTTGGTGATTGGCAAATTGTGAGCACTCTTTTCACCCTGCCATCTTCACTGTCACTGTTGGTGACTATCGGTCATGATCACTGACTATTGACACAGTGACAAAAGTGCTTTCTGCTGAAAACTTTCTGTGGACCCTTGCAGATTCTGTTATAGGGGATGTCTTCTCTTAGCCTGCAATTATGAATTACATTAAGCTTTTAATGTTTAGGATACACTGAAAAGCTTATCCCTGTACTCCATAAAAATGGAACAATAGCTGCTTGTACTTTTAGGGATTATCATGTGGTTTTGTTACGGTTGTTTTTTATTTAAATCAAGTATGCCAAGTCTCCAAACCAGATGCCATTTTAACTTTCACAAATGGAGCAAGTACATGACAACAAGTTGCTCCATGAAGACTGGAACCAGGGATGCCTGATTGCCCCACTTGCTTCCCTCTGATCCTCCCCACACCAAGGACTTTCTCAACCCAGCAACTCCCTTGTACCTTACATGCAGGCCCTTTGCCCAAATCTCCTGCAGAGACATTGCTGCTACAACTCTGCAAAAGCAGCAAATGCACAACTTTCTCCTCAGGGAATGAAAACTGCCACGGCATCAGGATTAGGGGCATTTTAAAATGAAATAGAGTAACTTCTCTTTTTAAATTTGATTCCCCTTTAATGACTTACAGATATCTATCAGCACCATTCTGTTAATGTTTCATAATATGCAACAGCTTAATTTAAACAGGAGAAACACTTAAAAATGGAATTATGCATGCGCTCTGTTTTCCCCCACTTGGAGTTAACTGCTTCCATGTCTTTTCTGTTGGCTTTACCTTCAAGTCCCATCTGGTCTATCCACTGTTTCAAGCCTAGCTATGCTGACATTTCCAGCTACACCCTCAAGTCACTTTTGCCTGAGTATCACCTCCTAGTGGAAAAAGAACTTCCATAAACATTTCTACAGGACGTATACTTATTTCAGGCATGCAGTTGTAAGTCATCCTTTTCTCCTAAAGTTATACACTGGGTCACCTAAGTCTTTCCAGACATTTAGCAAAGCATTTGCTCTTGCCTCCCACACAATCCTACATGACCCTGATGAGAAACAGCTCCTGAAGTTCTGGGACAGCACTCTGGCCTCTTTTTGTTTCGTGTTCTTTATGCCTTTCAACATACAGTTTTTTTCCATTACCTGTTTCTTTAATGTTTCTCTCCCTTGCATATTTTCCATATGACAAATGCATTTTCTACTTGATCATTACTAGGTCTGTATGGGAGCAATCCAAATTTTGTGGGGCAGGCCTAGTTTTGGATTAGGAGTCAGAGCTACCAAAAGATTTACACCTGTTCTGATTTAGGACTTTAGTACAGGCTCTTCCAGGGCTGAGAACTTTCAAAGTACTCCTACGCAGTAGCAGGTTCAGAGACGGAGTTTTCAGCTAGGCAGATTTATAGCTTTCAAATATATAAAATCTAGCATCACTGTCCTACCACATCCTGATGTCAAATGATTAAGTGGTCTGGGACCTTTTTCGTCTCAGCCTGGTCATCTTCCCAGAAATTACCAGCCCAGGATACGTTTACTCTCGTAGGTTGTGTTTCAAAGCAGGCGGATTAATTCAAGCTGGATCATTAGCCATGAGCTACTCAGCCACATGACCAACTTTTACAGCAATGAATACCTATTTCCACTATGTCTTGGTAAATATATATTTTTTTAAAAAATCTCTGTATAAAGATCATCAGAAGCTACTGGAATGTTAAAGGTCTCTCATAACAAACTAGGAAGACCCTGAAAAGTGCAGGTCAAACATGAGAAGCTGAGGCTGAGATTTCAAGATCATGGAGGGGAGATGCTAGAAGAGGAGGGCAGACTGAATTCTGAATTCTAAAAACTCTCAGCCTACTGCTAAACACCATTCATAGGGAACGTTGCTGAATTTCTGTGGCGAATGGTTCCCCTTCTAAGTCTTAAAACACAATGTATACCAGTGCCTTCTTGAAAAAAATTAAAATATGAAAGCATAACATAGGTGATAATAATTTTGTTTTCCACATGGATATGACAATGGCATATACCTTAGAGGGTGTGCATACCAAGGAGAATCAGTAATTTAGCAATTGGTTTTGTTCACACTACTGAAAAACTGTAGTTTTTTGTTAAACTTGTCATTGATCAAGCTGAACGCTTAACACTTTTTAAGCACTGGAAACAGGAAAAATATATTTCATGCTGCTCTGCTGGATTTTTGAAACTATTTTATCAGAAGAAACAGCTGAATTTGGGACCTGCAGATTGCTGAACACAAAATTATCGCATTCAGTTCCGGAAAAGCAAAACTGTAGCACAGCCATTTTCTTTCTAGTCAGTTCTCATGTTGCCTGGCCTTGGGGAATTACTTGTGACACAAGTCAAAGCAGTCATGGGGTTACTCTAAGCTGAGGGTAGTTGCCTACCAAAACATTTCCCAAAGATTCTTCTACCAGATGAGAATCACGGTAGTTAAGTGCAGCACTCTGCGATACCTGCAGCTCTTCTGGACTGGGGGAAATTACTTATGGGGCAATCCCAGCTTGATACTAAGACAGGGTTTCTGCCATTCTGGCATAAACTGCTCCTCCCTTAAAGAAACAATCAAGTTCCAGTGTATCAATATCACCACTTGGAGCTGGCCTAATAGCTTTATTTTCTACAACAGAATTGCTGAGTTGTTGAAAAGAACAAGCCAAATTCATATTAGACATGTTGTAGAATAACATTTTCTTCTGCAGAATAAATGTCAAATAAATACCACTTAGGACTGAAGGCAGTTGGACTGGGATGTCTGATAACTCTTGGAGCACAAACAGGGGCTTCTAAAATATCAGGAATTCAGCAACATGATGGAAAACTTTGGCCTGAGTGAATATGTACATGCCATCTTCATCCATATAATGAAATCTGACTGATTTACACATAAACTCTATCTGGCAACACAAGGAATGCAGGAACTGTTGGACACAAACAGTTTGTTTACAAATGCCAAGACTTCTGGATTCCTGGCTTCATAGGCATGCAATGTAGTGCAGCTGTAGCCATCCTGGGGAAAGCAATGAGCTGGGTGTTGAGTATACCCTCGGCAAATACTATTTGAGAGTTCTGTCCTCTGAATAGTTACAGTTTGACAGCTGCTATTTATTATGAGAAAAATAGCAACTGTAAAGCTTCTTGCTACTTTATTTACCTGAAGCTAAGCAGCAGGCACGGTGCTATGATATTAAAAGACAAATTTTTCACTTAGAACTTCTGACCCCAAATCACTAGGGACCAATTGGTCAGATTGCTAGCCATTAGTTACCAGCATGCTTTTAATGTCTTGGCCACTTCCAACATTAAGCACTATTCAAAACTATTACAAGCAGTATATTCCTAGAATTGGGTTAATAGAGAAGAATGCTGATTTTGCATAAAAAGCTTTGCAGCTCCTACCTGTAAAGTGCTGATGTGAACAGGAGTCCCTGTGCCATTCACAGTGTTCTTCTTGGCAGCATTTCCACCCTTCCCTTCCGCTTGCTCTGCCTTGGCAATCTTTGCTTTTTCAGCTTCAATTCTCTTTGGATTGTTTAGCATTACCTGAACCACAGCATACTCCACCAGGGATGCAAACCCAAAGAGAAGGCAAACAATCAGCCAGACATCTAAGGCCTTCACGTAAGACACTTTGGGAAGTTCAGCGGCAAGAGTGGTACATTCAGATGCCAAGCTGAGCACTGAGAAAATACCTACAAAAAGAGAAAACAATATCTTAAATAAGAAAACTTTCCTTTAATGGCACTGGCTGTGCTCTTCCTCTGAAACAGAAAATAGAGAATGATGTTTTGTAACAGTGAATGGGACTTCACGATGTGGTCGGTGCAGCAGGTGTACAAAGTGCACATGCCTTCAGCTAATGAACAAGTTAAACACTTAGGTAAGATAGTGCAGTTAATGATAAATTATTAATATGCAGTACCTTCATTTTATACACAGAGAAACAAATAAATGAGGCCAAACCAGTTGTTATGGTTTCCCTGTCCCATCACACATCACACAGTAGGGAAATGGGCTTTCTAAAGACTTATCTTACAATGTGCATCTAATTCTGGGAAGGTGGAAGAGAAATATATGACACTTAAACCAAAAGACTCCAAGTTCTTTAAATTAGACTGGCATTGTCCCAGAAATCTAAACTGTGCTATAGCAGGAGCAATTCTCTGAATGACCTGTTCACAAGTGTGATATTCAGACTTTAGGTGAAAAGGAAGTTTTTGCTGAAGAGCAAAGCTGTACAAGCAAATCAAAAAGCCTGTGTTCCTGATTCACTGAGAAGATGAAAACGTGGAGGTGACTGAGGGTCTAAATCATTCCCTATTTGAGCTTCCAGGATCTAGAATAGATAAAGCCCTTATGATGAAAAAAGCCCACATGTGCAAAGGCTGTTGAAAGGTCACACTCATCATGGATTTCACCACGCATTTCCCCTAATAAGGCTTCCAAATGTCACCATCAACACAGGATTCCTATCACAAGAGACAAAATACAAGCTTGACCCCAAATAAAGATTTCTGCTCTTGTGAAAATAGTAGCATGAACAGCTACATTTGGAAAAAGCTAACTTTAGAAATGGTTGTCATGTGGGGAAAACTTAGTTCAATCTCCAAGTTCAGAATGTCCCATTTTGGTTTTGTGAATGCTAATGATAAAAATCTTTATTTATCAGTGGGTGGCTTAATGAAATAAAATTGATGTCTAAAAAATGTTGGCCAAAAGGAGATATTCAGTTAGTCTCAACTATGTTGCTTGTATTGCATGAAAAATTTTGTCATTCATAGAGAGATGATTTCCTTCAGATCCATTTTAAGTAACTGATGATGTGAAAATGTAAATGAAAATGAAACTATCTGTACTGGCCTATGAAAATATTCATTTCTATTTGATCACAAACAACACATTCTTAGCTACTGTTTCCATTTGAATTTCAATATGATTGACATGACACTTTATTAGGCATTAATCTCAAATGGACAATTTATTAGCTCCTAAAACACTGAAGTGTAAAGAAATGTTTACAGGCATGTGATTTTAAACCACAAAATTTTAGGATGCTTTATTTAGAATTGTGTAGTATCAATGTATCACTGCAAAGTTGGATTTTTTTTTTTGTCCTTGGGGATAATAAAGAATGACCAGATGTGTTATCTCAGAACAGAATGATATGGCAAATACTGAATGGAATCCTCAGTGAACACTCTGGCTTACTTTCCATCTACTGTATCTGAAGCATTCATGTAAAAACATTCCTGTAAGGATAAAAAGTGAGCATAGAATACTTCTCTTTTAAACAAAATTATTTTCACTTACCAACAGCTGCTGACTGGGGATGAACACTCATTATGGGTCAAAAGGAAGTGCATTAACAAGTACAAAAAAGGCCATACTGCCTCTTAATATATCTAGGACACATTTGTCTGTGCCCAGCACCATTCTCTAACACTGTACTGTACCAAGTACCATGCATGGCTATGATTGACTTCTGAAGGGCAGCCTCTGTCCTTCTCCTGAATAACCAAATTAGCCAATGACATGGACTGGCTCAACATATTGGATACAGTATTTTTTTTCTTACTTACTTTAGAAGTGTTTACTCTCTTAATATGTAATAATTAATATCATGCCTGGTGCCAAAAACATTTGTACACCCACTTTTTAGACCTTAAAATACTATACCTTACAATCTTGGATTGAATTCTACAGAACAAACTTGTAAATTCTAGTTGAAAAGATTTTTGTGGAGCTTTCATTAACATGTTCAGTACAGCAATTGAGGTCATGGTGACCAGCAGCTAATTTCCATTTGTCTGGATTCCTACAATGAAAGGTTCACTCTCAGAGACTAAGAACTGTCTAGGTTTTCAAGGTAACAATAAAGTGAGACAGAAGCACAGAAATATTCTATTCAGCAACCATTTGCTGCCTGATGAAAGTGGGCATGGCCTTGGAGACCCTAGTACCAGAATTGTAAGTGGCACTTCTGGCAGCAGCTGCACTAGGTGCCTATTTATCACAAGCCAAAGCTTAAGACTCAAATGTGAGTGAGGAGCACGAACAAATAAACTGAAAGATCTGAAGTAGCGTCTCATCTAGTAAAATCTGTAACTAGCCACCGGTATACTTTCTTGGAGCTAGCTATCATTTACTTGATACGCAAATGTTAGTCTTGTTATATTTCAAGGTCAAGGACCTCAAGGATGTCACTAGAAGAGTTAGTTTGTTGCTCTCTTGAAACTGGAGAAACACAAATCTTACCCCAGTGATAGTGTTAATAACTGTCACACTAAACACTGATTCACCTAAGGGATGGTCGGATTTAGAGGTTTTTTGGTTTTTCTGGGGATTAAGGAAAAGTCACATAGCCAGGAAAATGGCTAGTATCTTTGAAAACGCATTATTTCAGAAATGCTAATACATAAAAGAAGCCAATAAACACTTACAATGAATGAAATAAATAAACAATAAATAAGTATGCATATTTAGTTACAAAGACATCCATGTTACTTAAATCTGTGCTAAGACACTAATAAATCTACTATATCAATAATAAGCCCATCTGGTTCACTATTTGAAGCATGGGATTATAAAATTGGCAGTACAGCTTGGTTTTGAGTCTAGTTTTCCAGTCCCTCTTTCATTCTTTTTAATTTAATGCATGCTCTATTTTCCCCACCCTTTTTGTCTTCAAATGTTCTCTTAATGTTTTGCATTATGTGATGCAACCTTGCAACTTTTCAAGGTAAAAGATTATATTTGTTACTTGCCATGAAACTAATAAAGATTGAGACTCCTTCCCAAGTAACTATTTTTAGAGGTCAAAAGAAAAAAAAGAAAAAATAAAAAAAAGGCTGCACAGGAGTCATGTCCTGTGGGGGCATGCAGGTTCCAGTGTGGGTAAGAAGCTTCTGAGGAAGGCAGGCAGCAGGAAGGATTCAGGAACTACACCAATGGGGTATTGGAAACAGGTGCACTAAACCTCCTGGGACATGGCAAAGATTTGGAAAGTATGGACTTGGAGAGGAGGGAGTGCTAAGGAAAATGGGAGCCTTGGGAGGCCAGAACATGGGAAATGGAATCCAAATAGGAGTAAGTGTCAGGATGACACTTACTGAGCTCTTGGGGTCAACAGGTTTGGCCACGCCACAGCTGTACTCCCATGTACAATCCAATTAGTCAGGATAATATTGTTTTTATTAAGTCTGTGTCCTGCTATTTTGTAATAAATGAAGGGCCTGCGTACTGTGTTGTGCTGAGCAGCATGACTGCATGAGCTTGAAGTACTCTCATGAACTGAGTCTCTAATGGAATAAAACCAGTCAGGTAACAGGAACGCTAGTTCTTTTCCAAACATCGTTTCTATTAAACTTCAGAAAGACTGCTCGAATAGGTACCTATTTAGAGCCTTACTTATCATCCTGCTTTCTAACTGATTATTCAAATGTTGAAATTCCTGTAAACTGCATATTGCCACAGTGTTTGCAGCATCACCCGTGCATAGATGGATCAGATTTGTCCAGGTTGAGAGGAGCAGAGACAGTGTGTTTGTCACACAAATGCTGGAACTACTATCAAGTGAAGTCTTAATGCCGAGGTGGAGTTTACAGGACTAGGAATGAGCAGATTTCAGTGACAATGATGGGCGGATAATGGAAGTGGAGTTGCTTTCAGGGTCCAGAGTCATGTAGCCAAAGCAACTGAGAATGGCTCGATGGTGTTACAGTGGATTGTGACAGTACGTGAAAACGCAGGTTACCCAGTGGGACTCTTGCAGCACTTGCATCGGGATTGATCCAAAATGACAGCCAGGACAGAACAACAATTAGCAGTGTAGGAGCATAAACACCCATCATGTAAAATCCAACTTGTCTTCTTAAAGTGAAGATTACTTCTACACAAGTGTAATAACCTTTAAAGAAATAAATGCATTAATGTTTAATGTGCTTTGCAGGTGAACCTCTGATCCATATCCTCCAGGTCTTTTTCTGTTTAAGAACAAAAGTTCAATGCTTTGATTTTCTTTATAAAGCTAAAGAGTTTAATTTAAAAAAAAAAATTCAAAACACAGATCTACTTAAGCACCAAGTGTGGTCAGGCTGTGGTACTCTGTGCTCTGTAAGGCACCCTTCGTCTTTTCAAAACACTTCAGTAGCAGGAGGCTGAAGTGACTCCCAGCTTGATGCTGGCTTCAAGATGCAGTCCAGATAAAACCAATGGAGTCTAGCAGTCCTACTTGCTTAAGCTCATCTGAAAATCCTACTTAGCATTAATTTGTGCAAAAGATGAATTAAGTAATATTAGTCTAGAAAGTTTAGAATGGAAAGAGGTGATCTGAATGTGACTCTAAGCAGAGACTTCCCCAGTACTGAAAGCTGGTACAGATGACTTCTAAAATTGGTACAGACATTTCAAAAAAAGCTGTAAATTTTGTAAACAAGGAATAAATCAAATATTTTAAAATGAAGATCTAAAGCATACAAACTTCAGATGTTTAAGATGAATTCAACAAAAAGCAAAGTTGCAGTTACTAGATGTCTTGCTGGAGACAACAAATGTATCAAGAAGTCTGACAACCAGAAAATAATTTCTGTCCATATTTTCATTCAATTAGTAAAACTGGACTATTTATGGTAATAGTAACAAAACAGTGTTGTAAAAAACCTGAAAACTTCAAAAACTATTCTATCACAAGGAAAAGGCATTCCAATGTTATATTACAACAACTTCAAAATTCAAATCAGACTATATTTAGCAATCCAGTTGGTGCAAAACTGATTTAGAAGACAGAATGTGTCAAAAAGTTCTCTATTTATCTTCCATATTGTATCAGTTCAGTGATGTACAATGATAAGTCATTGTAAAAGTGCTGTTTGGGCATACAAACACCAAAACAACAAAACAATAAAACATTAAGCATAAACATCCTTGTGTAGAAGACACTATACTGTATTTTATAGTTCATTCTATCATCTTTAGTGACCTGTTGGCTGAAAAATTTTCCCTCTATAATTTATGAGTGGATTCCAGATACTTTTAGCTTTTATTTTCAAATGAGGGATGACCTTCAAAATCATTATTTGTTTGTGTTATGTAGGAAATTCATTCTGCATGCCTTTATTTGAATAATATTTCATCAGACAGAGTATAGTATCTCTTGCCCTCACCATTCAGCTCGAAAGGACCTATTTGATCTGTCATAAAATTGATGAATAATAGGAAATTTGCAAATATAAATATTCAGTGTCTTGCCACAAAAGCAGCCCAGATTTGCTGACCCTCTTTCAACTTAGGTAGGTATGATAAAACATCAGTTGACAAAATAGGCAGTAAAGATTAAGTTTTTTTGCAATTGTCAGGGAACTCCTACATAAGTCGTAATTTTGACAATTTGCTTCTTGATGCAAAACTTCTCTTGATTATCTGACAAAATCCTTAGCTGAATTAATTTTAGCTCTGTGTGTGAAATCTGCTTTCAAAAAAATACCTTCAGCATAAGAATTTTCAAGTAAATAAAAAAATGGAGTATTGAAAACAGCCTTTAAAAATACTTCAGAGTACTGAAATATTCCACACACATTACTGAAATATTAATTCTGGTTTTGATTATGAGAATGAACGGATGTTCTTAGCAGAAAGGATTTGCAATAAAAGAATTGTGAAAACTTTTAAAAATGATTCTCTCATGTTCTTTCTTTAATATTCAAAGCGCACACACAGAATGTGAACATTTTACTGAGCATTTTGCACAGTGTCATTTGTGGTCACAAGTTGCTGAAACTTGAGAGAACACCACCGATTTTCTTTGTGCATAATTCTTAAATATTTTTCTTTAAGGTTCCTAAACATACCTGAAATATCTAAAGTTTTTTTTGACATTTAATTTCAGATTTAGGGAACATCTCAAAATTATCACAAATAGAATATAAGATTTATAATTTTCCCATTTGTATGAATTTAATTTTTGAAAATGAAAGATCCATTCCTTTAGTTTTTCACTACTTTATAGACTACTTTTTCTCAGTAAATTCATTGTTTAATTAAGAACAAAATATTTTTCTCACTGCTAAGTAAGGTTTTACCATATCCTGAATGCAATCACTGCTAGCTGATGGATATGCTTTCAAAAAAGCAGAATTTTCCTGAAGACTGCTTATTATTTACAAATTATAAATCACCTGAGATGCTGAATTATGTTCTTAGGCTAAGAACTCACTCATTTTGCAGTTAAAAAACAAAGCCCACTTTTACTTTCACCATCTTTTCAAGTTAAATTCTTAACTGAGATCTGCTACAGTTCCTTGAGATCTCTCCAGGCTTGGATTGTACCATAGGAGCAACTGCAAGTAACAGACCCTCCACTTCAGCTGAATAGGCAACAAGAAACTTTCAGAGGGCCCTCAGAAGCTGCAGCACCACAGCCTTCCTAGTTGAGTTTTAATGGGATATTTATTCACATGATGCTAAAGCACCGATTAAAATACATCTGTTCTTGTAGAATACCTTGTGGTTGCCACAGCATGAATAGTTCGGATATAACCATAGGCAGGAATCCATCATGGTAAAAAAGATAAATCATTAAAAGCCAGAGTACAGAGGCCATTTGAAAAAATTGTGCCCACATTAAAAAAATAATCATAGGAATGAATGAATACAGGGCTGAGGATTGCAAGCAGCTTTCAAAAATGGCAGAATTTCCAGAACACTTAGAGGAAGGAAGAACCTGTAGGGTGAAGCATTTGGAATTACACTCTAGTACTATCCACTTACAGAACAAAAGCCTAACCAGAAAATCAAAATTTACCCACTTTGCTGCAACTGGCATGATTCTGCATGAACATTCTTTCAGAAAAGTTAGACATTTATAAGCATAAACAGGTATTAGGACCATAGAAATAAAATGGTGATAGTAAGATCACAAGATATGTAAGCAAAACCAAGACAAATATTTAATCTCTTCTTCAATTTGGTTATTTCTATATTTGAATTAGTTTGTAATGATCACATATTAAATTTACCATTATATGAACCAGTCATTAGTTAAAAGTAATCTATTTTATCCCATGAAATATAAGACATGGGCTGGAATATTAACCATTAACTATAAACAGTAATTGAAGGAAGCTTAGCATTTTTTAACCAAGGAAATAAATTATGTTACCTACCTGTGCCTTTGTAATACTTGGTACAGTTACCATATTCAATATCCTCCTTTTTAATATCAAACTGAGGCAGAGCAATTTTCTCTAGCTGTACAGGATCTCCAGACTGCCAGATAAACCGTAAGTCATCAGTTGTGTAACCAACTACAAGAACAAAATAATAATAATTGTTTAAAGAACCACGTCAATCACAGTAAACTCTGCAAGAAAACCTAGCATATATGTATTACATATCTTTCAGTCTTTTTCCTTTTATCTCCTGTTCAAATAAACAAATACAAAAATTAAATAATCCACAGCTGCATTTTTATGTAGGCCTAAGTTAGGACTTAGTGGGTGAAACACTACATTATTAGCAATATTAGGATGACTAAGAGGTATTTGTTACAGTGTGTACTTTTCAAACAAAGAAAGCAAAGCTGTATTTTCCACAGCTTTCAAGCCTCCATATTCATTCATACTCTACTTCAGCAAAATATGAAAAAGCTGAATTTTAACAGCACTTTTGAGTCCAAGTAACTTCAAAAGAATGTAACAGCTACATTACTGTGATGAATCTTAGTGTTTGTGTAAAACAACCATTCTGCTTATTTGTTCAGACTAAGACCCTGATTCATGAAAGCATTTCCATTCAGGAAATACTTGACCAGGAATTAAAGCAGATGTGTAGTCCAACAGAAATCAGCTCAGTGCCTTCATGACCTCCTGAGTGCAGACAGACCTCAGCAAACCTCTGAGTGCCCAAATAATAATATATACACCACCACCAAGTGAGAGGCAGTGCAAGTTAGACTCACAATATTCAAGAATAAAGCAATATTGATTAAATATGCATAATCAGAATCATGATTTTACATGCCATTTTTTTGCTACCTCCTGTTCATTAAAGATTAACTTAATTCAAACAGAGATAATGTGTGTTAGATGGGAACATAGATGAGGAAACATAAAAAAGATGGAGTTGGAATGCATCGTTTTGCAGTTCAAAGCCTGGGAAAAATGTTTAAAGAGCCATTCTTTTTCTGGAGGAGTTAGATTATTCTTTTTAACTTTTGAAAAAAAGCTGTGATTAAGAAAGTGAAACTGTTCATAAGTGAGGTCTCTACAATTCACAACAATTTAATAAAAATCACAATGTTTCAGAGCTCCATAATGTAATATACTATTAAAAAAAGTTGTTCTGATGTTTCATTCATAAAATCGTTTTCCATTCCCATTCCAACACACAGCAGATCACAAAACTGCCAAGATCCTTTATGATAACAATTACTGGAGAGTGAAAATTCTGCCTATAGAAAATATGTATAACTGGGGATCGTAACTGTGGCTATAAGAACATCTTAGTAACAACTGGTGGCCTTTTTTGATTTTAAGTCTAGCAAGTAAAAATAAAATATTGATTTGAAAAGAAGAATAAAACTGCCAATTGCTAACAGGGAAAGAACTGGAAGGACAGATAGGAAGTCATGGGTACCTTTCTTACTTTTGATAACTGCTTTAAAAGGTAGAAGAAAGTTTAGTGCAGAGTCTTTCCAAAGAAGCAGATACACTGAATTTGAGTATATCATCTTAGCACAATTTTTTTTTATGAGTAGTTTATTCTTGAATGACTATACCTTGCAACACTTGTGAAGAAACCTGGACTGAGAAATCTTGAGTGAACTTCCATTAGTATTACTAACTAATTCCAGTTTAACCCCAAACTGATTTGGGTTTACCATAAGAGTTTACTTCAGCTAATGTACATACATAGTAGAGATGAGCAAAACTACTATGGACATACTAAAATTCTAAATATGAATGCTGAAAATCAAAAACTAAATTGTAAAACTCTGTTATTGTTATTATTATTAGTAGTAGTAGCAGTAGTAGCAGCAGCAGCAGCAGCATTATAATTATCATTATTATTATTATTATTACCCTTGTCCCCATTGTGATACCCTGCCGAGCTTTGGTTAAACTTGCTTTTTCTTCACTTGTGACTTCCTCTCCCTAACCTCACCTCTCCCACCAGACCTGCTGGAGTAAGAGCTGCACAAGCTTTTGTGTTACAGCAGGAGCAGACTGGAACAAGTCACCTTCCTTCTCTCTGCTTCACGCTCATCCTTATTCAGGAAAACAGAATTACCATGAAAGTGGGATCACCAGGGATCAAAGTGTTGGAAAAAGCTGTAGTTGAGTAGGGACCTGTGTACTTGGGGCACGGGAAGGAAGATAGATTTCAGAAACATTTTGTCTGCAACTTCCAGCATGGCATGAAGCCCTTCAGAGATGTGACCTGCCTGCCCCGTTGTAAGATTAAATCACCAGGAATAGATGCCTGACTACATCCAAAACACATCCTGAAACCACTTCCAAAAGGTTTTATATTAAATGATCTCACTGCTTTGGCATCAAATACTTTTCCTTCGGTACTGTATCAAAGGAGTTCCAAACAATACCAATGCATCATCAATGCAAGGTGATAAATTGGGCCCCAACAGCCTACAAAGCAGCACAGGCTATGGAAGTTAAAACTACCTGGCAAAACCATTATTTTTTCCAAATGAATGTTTTCATTTATCTCAGTTTGTTCTCAATGCTTTTATGAAAGTCCTCAGTTATCATTTTTGTTGATAGTAAAAGCTAAAACTAAGAGCGCACAGTGCCATATCAGTAAGAAACATCTTTGATAGGGAAATGTACATTGATAGGAACCAGTGAATATCAATTTCATGATTCATTAAAAATTTTGAGATGAAGTATAAAGAATTGATAATTTTTATTTGATTCTCATGCATGCCTAGAAGAGAGCTGTTTTTATGGACAGAGTGATTTACATACAGCTTTCCAATTGCATCTTGCAGCGCTGTGTATCCATAGGAAACAAGGTCAAGTCCAAAGGGCATGACAGTGTAATAGACAATCTGAAAATACAAAAATGGTATTTTAAAACAGTGTGAGCTGCCAGGTAAGCAGTAGATCGCCGTGAGAAAGAAAAAATCACAGGTATTTGATTTTCATCTTCTAAAAGAGCAGAAACACAATTTAAAAGTTATAATTAGCATTTTGAAACTGAGATCTCTCTAGTATAAAATAAGAGATTAAAATTTTATAGAGGGTTTTAAACACATAGTAGTTCACAAATTAGAGAACTACTAATACAAGACAAAATACATTTAGGTCATAAGAATAATCAAACAAAATGTCCATACAGAACAGAGTCCTGTCTCCAGCACTGGCCAGTGGCAGACTTCTAAAGAAGAATATGACACTACAGCAATCTGGAAATGTTATTTTGCCAGATATCCAGCAGCACCCAAAAGTTGCACCTCAAGGGCTCCCTAAACCAGAAGTTATTCTTCAGTATTTAAGGGACATCAACAGATATTTTCATCTCCAAGAAGTTGCTTTGCTTTCACCTGCTTTCTGGAATCTAGGTGTCCTGGTTTCAGCTGGGACACTTAAGTTTTTTCCTAGTAGCTGGCGTAGTGCTGTGTTTTGGATTCAGTATGAGGATAACATGGACAACGCTGATGTTTCTGGTTGTTGCTGAGTAGTGTTTACCCTAAATCAAGGACTTTTCAGTTTCCCATACTCTGCCAGTGAACAGGTGCACAAGGAGATGCGAGACAGCAGGGAAAGGATGGGCATCAGTCTGCAGGCAGTGAGCAATTCTACTTTGCATCACTTGTTTCTCTTGGGTTTTATGTCACTCTTCCCCTGTGCTTTTGATTACAATTAGTATTAGCATTAATACTTTTATTTTGTTGTACTTTGCTGCAATTTTTAAGCTGTTCTCAACCCACAACTTCTACGGGCTTTATTTTCCTGCTTCTCCTCCCCATCCCACCGGGACCAGGAGGAAGTGAGCGAGTGACACTTAGTTGCCAGCTGGGGTTAAACCCCGACACCACATAAACTTTAACACGAACAGCATCTTGCAGCAAAGAATGCCATAGCTAAGCTGCACACACTCTAATCACATCTTTTTATCTATCTTCAGTCTGTCTCGAAGGTCTTTTGCTGTAAAAGAAGGCAAACAAATCAATGTCCATCCATTCTCTCTGTGCCATTTGTGAGTTAGAGACCTCTATGCCACCACCTCAATTATTTTGCTTTTTCCCGTGTGAAAAGTTCAGCCTTGCTCAGCTGTTCCATACCTTTGACCATCCCTGCCTCCCTTCCTACAGCTGGAAGACCAGAATTGCATTCAAGATGACAATATAACATACATTTATGCAGTGGCATAACATTCTTTTTAATCCCTAATACTTCCAAGAATTCAATTCACCTTCTCCAAAAGCACTGAGCTATTAGCTGACATTTTCAGAGAACTAGTCATTACCACTCAAAGTTAATTTTTTTGGCTGGTAATAACCACCTCAAAATCAATCAGGCTTTATGTGACGTTAAAATATTTTTTTCCCTCATGCATCATTTCCAGTTGTTTATATGGAATTTCATCCCATACTTTGTTGCCTAGTCATTAGATTAATTTGCAGTTCTCACTATTGTCTCTTACCTTTACTGTTCTGCACATTTGGTATCATCAAATGCCCTTGCAAATTCAGAGTTTTTCAGATGATTTATGTTGAAAAGCACAGAACACAGAAGAGATCTTTTTAGTGGGAATCTACTGTTTACTTCCCCTGATGTGAGCAGTAGCTGTTTATTCCTGTATTCCGTTTCCTATTTCTTAACTATCTGTGCAAGAGCTTTCTCTCATACACATTTTGCCATGCAATTATTCTGATAACTTGAGAGTCTTTCATTTATATGTGATAATATCTCTGTAAACTAAAAACACAAGACATAGAAATTATATATTTTAAAAATGTCACCAAACCACAGTCCCTCAAAAAATTCATCTTATCTGCATACATATAATGTAAGAACATAGTGTACTATTAAAATAAACCGAATATTTTTAGAGGATGACAATAATTTCTAACTTTCTTGAACCTGGTTTTCTTATTTGCAAGTTTTCAGAGAATAATATTTCCATCAGAAACACTTCCATTAGTATTCACTCAATATTCACTAATCATTAACCATACTTAGTGAGCTCCTTTATAAATAGCTGCAACCCGGAAAAAATATTTGAAAAATGTTTCAATGTTTCATTTAACACTTGCTCTTTCAAATGGGAAACTTCTTCCATAGCTGGAAGTTATTTTCTACTTTGAAATAATAATTTCTACACAATTCAAAACCTGGTACAGAAGCAGCTGAAATCAAAACCAAGACCTTCAGAGCAAGCCAAATGAAATGCTTTGATTGCCCAGTGTATTTTCTTTTCTGATCGCTGCCAGCAACAGTCTTGAGATTGACTTTTCTCCTCCTGTTTGCAAATGGGAAAAAAACACCCCTGCCTCTTTCATATTGTTTCTTCTTTTTTCTATCCATTTCTACTGCAGGAAGAAATAGTTCATGTGACCCTAGCTTTTGAAGCGGTTCCCTCTTAAAAGTAATGTTGCAGTGTATTCAGATAATCATTTTTACATCTATCAAGGCAATATTTTACAGCTCACACCAGAAGAAAATTCACTTCCTGCTAGGAAACTGAGCCTAATCTCTACAAACTATAAACTCTCCAGATCTGTAATTCAATATGACCTCCTTTTTAATCAACTAATTTGCTGGTTTCAGTGGATGACTATTTTTGTGGCATCATGTATACCTTTGATAAACCAAGTCAAACCACCAAAAAAGGATATGTTAATTGCAATTAAATTGAACAAACAATTTGTGTGCTTCTGAAAAAAGGTTATATCCAGGAAGGCATAAAACTTAATCAGGATTATTTCACAGTACTTTTACAAAACACACATATTCACAAATTTTGTAATTTCTGTGTTTCTGTATATCTTTAGCAAGTAATCATCATTTAATTTAGTTGCTGTAAAAATTCGAGTAGGGTGCAACATATACTGTTTTATTGAAGGCTTTATTTCAGATTATCATTCACTCCATTATGCTTCTAGGAACCTAAGCAATTAGTGAAAGGGTTTAAATTTAGTTCCCAATAATACAAGTTCAGTGTGTTAGCTTAATATGATATACAAATGTATATACACTTCAAATTTCTCACAGCTGCAGTGCTCTCAGCAGACATGCTTTAAAACACCTTCACCTGATTTATTTACACATAATTAATTGCAGCATTGTTTATAAACTGTCATATAAATTCAAATATTGGTCATAAATTGTATCACATTACTAAGGCTAATACAGCATATATATTTCATATACAGTCACTTAAAAAAAAAATAGTGGAGATATATAAATAAAATACCTCATGCTGACTAGGACATCTCCATCTCGAAATATAAAAAGAAGGATATTTTCTTGTGTGACATCATGGAAGTTGGCATTTTTTTCATTTGCAAAGAATAAGTCTGGTTTCCAAAGACACTTAAACATTGTTGGGTCCACTGTCAGCGTATCTGAACCTCTCCAGTCATTGGGCAGTTTGAGTCTGGGGTCATTCCACTTCTGTCTTAGAAAGATGTTGACTCGATAATCCTGATGGGAAGAATAAACTAATATTAGACCAGCCAAAAGTCCAGCAAAAACCCCACAGAGAAATAAAACCATTCTATCAGACTAAGAAGAGAAAAAAAAAATTATCCTCTGATTTTTCTACCACACAGTAATCACTATTCAAATTACGTTATGAAGTGTTATGTTTAACAGACTTTACTACAAACAGATTACATCTCACTCGTGTTTTGAATATAGCAACTTTCCTTAAACAAAGGACCAACTTGCCACTCCAGAATAATTTTTGCACCCCCTCCGTAGCAGCCCCCTGTTATCCAGGCATAGAGAAAAGCGTGCAGCAGGGCAGAGAGAGGCCATAGCTTGACTACACTAAATGGCTGCAGGCAGCAGGCGTGACATCATTTCCACCAGGATATCCTGTGAGTGCCCATTCCAGTTTACTCTCCATTTGGTTAACTGGCACACTGATGGCAAAATATCATACTATAAAAGCAGTAAACAGACCAGGTAGATAATAGATGTTATACTACACACCCAGAATACAGCCTTAGATCTTCTAACACTGATCTAGGACTATTTTGGTAACAGGAAAACTGAGGCCAGCTTGCAACATAAGAACTGAGGTAGCACGTATGAAAGGAGAAACAGAATCAGTCTCAAAGAACAAAATCAAGGCTTTACAGAGGAAAGCTCCTTCTGGATTCAGTAGGACTCTGGTTGAAGGACGGACAGTAGTAGAGCCATGCTCAATGAGAACCTAATTTTGCTTTTGGGAATTGGAGTAGCATGTGTCTCAGGGCAAAATGATATCCTGCACGTGTTCTGTCCTTAGTGAAAGCTGTGTGCATCCTAAGGAAAAATCTGACCTAGAATGTCAGCTATGATTTTTCAGTTTTATCTCTTAAGTCTTTTTGTTTTTTACATTTACATTTAAACCAGTGCCTCTCTTTGATGTATATGTAAACTAGGCAGATCACACACAGAAAAACAATAAAGTTATTGTTGAAATAATGTTAAACAAACATAAACAAATGAACCAAAATTCTGGATGTAAGATAATTTCTATCTCCAGTCTTCCTAGCTGCCTTCTATAGCATGCGCTTTTTTTTTTCATAATTGTCTATTAGGTACAAAGCCTCCTGAGATAAGGGCTGTGTCTTTCAAAGCAGTGAAAACACTGCTACTTCTCTACAATTATAGCAAAATGCTAGAAATCTGTGAGTGAAGGTTCTCAACATATTTTTCATTTGTCAATGGATTCTGGATGCAAACGAATTTTATAAAGTTTTTTATTCTACATGTCAGTGACTCTTACAAATTTTTTTGTTGATACAACTGAATTATCTTCTGTTGTACTTACTACATTTACAATCCAAAGCAGGTGCCATGCTGAGACAGTCATGCTAACTTCAACCAGAAGGAGTTGGCTAAAATATCATGCAGAATAACTTATTCTGTTGATTTGCTCTGTAAATTTAAGTACAGTGCTCACTTTCCCATCTCCAGTTCACCAGTCAAATTAGTCCAGGTATTTCTTTATTACACTATACTGTGTAATATTTTTCCTTACTGCATTGTAAGGAAAAGTAAAGCATCAAAACTAAGTACTTGTTACTTGTTGGTAGTCAGTTTTGGAAAACATATACATAGTCTGACTCGTATTTATACAAAGACCTATATTGTCTTGCCAAAGTAAGGAAGAAGCAAAAAATAATGGTTAATATGAAGTGAATTTGTACTGGAAGGCTCTCATAGAGAATCTTCATAACTGGAGGGAATTCAGGTCATTATCTCAGAAAGCATCTTTTCAATTATATGTATATAATTGAAAATTTCCTTGACTTGCTTCTTGCTGAAGTTGCCATTCCATATGCACTTCTTGTCTCAGTGAAAAAAATTAGTCTAAACCATACGCGATAAATACTGCATACCATTCATGTTCACAAGCATTACACTATTTGTTACACCGCATTCAATTTCCCCATAATTTAAAGTGCATTACCCTAATTTTAAACAAAATAAGATGCCTTCTCAAAGCCGTAGGCAAAGGATCAGCACTGTCCAACACTTGCCTTCAGCTTACCCATTCAGTAGAAGGAGATGCTTACATCACTGAAAAGCAGAATGCACTGGCAAAATAAGAATTGGAAGTAAGATCAGGTGGATGCTATTTTATATTCTTTCCTGCTCTATTACACATGAACTTAAACACCAAACAATCAGATGTTTCAACATTTTAAGAACTTGAGTATGTAGCCATTTGACTCAAAGGAAAAAAATCCCGATAATCTAAAAAGGGGAGGTTCAGGCCTAAAGTAGAGACCTTGACAGAGGTATTTGGAGAGGAAGGCCGCCGCATACTTGCATACTTGAGGCAATACTCTATATGTAGAAGGAAGCAAAGAGATGTCACAATAAAAAACTGTGGCTAGCCAGACAACAATGTGCAAAAGGGCTGCTTCTTAGAAGAACATGCACCCTTACAGCATCTGGCAGCAGTCATAAAGACTATGATCTGGTATAAATCTATCTCGACAGAAGTCTGTAACCACTCCTCTCAAATTTGCACAATGAATTTTAAGATTTAGTAAGTGCACTACAATTAGATTGAACAGGGGCTGAAGAAGCAGTCTGCATGGAGCACATGGTCTTCCTGCTGTACATTTTACAAATGTTTTTTGACTATTGCAGAGTGATTGGCATTTTATAGTAAAGGAGGAAAAAAAAAGCCTGAAACTAGGGGAAGGGGATAGAAGAGATATTCATCAGCATTACAGGTAGGAGGACCTGTTAGGTAGAAAGAAACACAGAAGTATTCTACAGGGCTTTGTTTTCCCATGGAACTCCAACAGAAGGCAAGCTGTTTTCAGGGAGGCTGCGAGGCATTCTAGGAAATATTTCAAAAGTCTACTAAACAGTGGGCATGTGGCCAGAAAACCACCTCAGGCCAGAAAGCAAGCATAGCCTATACATCTCCCTGCAAAGTAGAGCACATAGAAGATCACTGAAGACTTACTACATAAACTGCACTCATATAAAGAAAAGCAACATAATAATGCTTCCTTTTAATGAAGTTGAAAATGTCATTTTTAAGATTAAAATAAGGAAACTGAATTTTTGTTTATATTCATGAATATTAAAAAGACCTTTCTGAAAGGTGTTAAAGTAAGGGAGAAGGAAGAAGTGGTGTTTTGTCATTTGAGTCAGAGAAGAAAGGTCACACTGCAAGCAAAAACCTTGAATATAGATTCTGTAGACAGAGAGTCAGATCATCATCACAGAAAAAAATATAGCCCTATGGGTATTCTCTATCCCTAGGAATCCTCGACTGGTCATCCAGTTTAAAACAGTTTCTAAATGTGACATAATCACCATATTATACCACAAATCTGCAGTCTGAAAAAACATGTTCAAACTCAGAAGCAGAGTTAACATGGGATTCTAGACAAGTGGTCTACTGATATAGAAGGAAACAAGTTACACAATTCAAGATAAAGGGAGCTTACTGGAAGGTAGCAGCTCTGGCGTAAGCTCTTCTCCTTTTTATCTGTACAAATTCTGATTCTCTCTGTAGTTAACAAGTTATTTTGCTTAGTTTTGTCCAGGTGACTTGCTTGATAAGTGTGTGGAAATATTGCAATTCTCTTCAACATTAAACAGCAGAACATGAACACTATCCTTTCTAGACACAGAGCAAACATTTGCCCTTCAGACTCTTCACAAGGCCTTGATTAAAGCAATATAGGCTTCTGGGCACAGGACCCACAAAATGGGTACTATCTTGAAAACAATGTAACTTCAAACATATTGATGCTTTTCTATAAAGAAATTCCCTTTGGTCTTAAATCTTAGTGGGCTCTACCACAGAAGGAGGTGATCTTAACTCCTTGTTGAGGATGAGACAACTGCATAGCTAAGAATATAGTTATCTCAGGACCAGAAGGACAGCAAGCAAGGCCTTTTCTCACTAGCACTCTACACATTTGCTTGTTGGGCCTTCTACCACAACTTCTCTTCCAATCATCTGGTACCTATTGTTATTTTTCCCCAGACTTCCATCACACAAAAGAAGGAATCATTGCTTTGGCATGGCTTTACTCCCACACAGATTTTGCAAAAATTTAGGAGTTCAATTATTACAGCCAGAAGTGGCTACAGAGCAAAGTATCATGACAATAATTCCTTAACTGAAATACTTAAAAATATATACTTTCACAAATTTTGATATCACTCCAACCAGTTTAGTAGCTTCTGGTAATTTCAGAGACAGTCTATAAATCTGTACTCCTCACAATTCTCACCAACATCAGAGACAGTAGAGATGTAGCCAGCCACTCTCTTCTCCAACACCAAGGAACCTTTTCAGCAGTTCTGGTATTTCTGCAAATGTCTCATTTTCTGAACACAAGAGACCCCTCTGATCCTTCACAGACTTGGTGCTTCACCTCAAGGAAATATTTGTCCTGTGATTCTGGAGGTACAAGTTTTCCTAGTTTAAGGGATCCCTTTCTACTTGTATTACCCAGACCATTTGAAGACAAGTACAAACCTATCCCCGAGAGAGCAGTGGTTCCTGAATGTCCAGTGCCCACTGTAGCAGGAAGAGTTTTCCAAGTAATACATGGAAGAAGAGATTGACTGTTTATTTTGTCAGTGCTTCCTGTGTTACATTAAGGCAATCAAGAAGTAGTCCAAATTTCACATAAACATGCTTATCATGGTGATCAGCTAGACATAGAAATCTAAATAGAAGCATAAAATAAAGCAAGGATGGTGTCTGAAGTTCTGAATTATGGAGAAGAGCACGACTGATCTTACAGCACATCCTAGTAAATTTGTGAGTGACCATATCAGGAAGGCACAGACAGGCATACACACATGGCTGTGGAGAGCATACTATTTTTTTTGGAGAGGGTGGGGGGAAGCACATCCATCACATTCATGTTTTATTACTATTTGAATCTGGGTGAATTTTAAAAAAGCTTCTTTAAGAGCCACTTTTTAAAACATGCAATTAATTTCAGAAATTTGAAAGGGCCATCTGGTCTAATATACTTGACCATCTTAGGACACTTACCTCACTCCTACTTTCCTGCTCTTCCTCCGTGCCCTCCTTTAAACTTGAGTCCTCTTTTTCTTTTCAGAATTAAATGTTGTGGCCTTTTGGGAAAACTTACATTTTTTTGTTTTAATATCACTTTCCACTAGTGCCATTAGTTGATTTACTATCATTTGCAATCAAACATAACTCTTTATTTACTGCTAGCTAAAGAAACAGAAATTTCTGGCCAAGCTGTTCAAAACTGTTCCAGCCACCATTTCTGTTCAACTTGAAGTGGCTCTGCAGTCCTACTGAAATGTCATTAGGGTGACATGTAAGCTGGTTCTGAATTTTAAGTGCGCACTTACTTCCAACAACAAAAACTGTGTTTTATTGCTTATTAGTGCTATTGTGGTTTATTGCTTCTCTGCCATTATGAGTCAGAATGCTGACTTAGTCACAGCATTAAAAAAGCACTTCATTTTGGGAACTGCCTCAATGCTTTAGATGCAGCAGGTCTCCAAAGCGATCAGGGAATGCCTCAGAACTCTCACTCAGTGCATGTCTTGGCTGTGGCTTTCCATGTATTGGCACGACACGGCGCACTCCCCTCTTTTTTACATGAAAGAAAAACCTGATCAGGTCAGAACATCTTCAATAACTAAATCCATTTTTTTTGGAATATTTTTCATAGTATTTATTGGAAACACCATTACAAAAAAAGATCTGCAAGTCACAAAATATCAGAAAGGCCTTTGCTAAAGCAACTCATATTTTGAAATTGATTTTATTTCCCAAAGAAACAAGAGAAGTCAAAATTGCAATGAAGATTATTTCATCCTGTTACTGACATGCTGAAATTTGCTGGCTGAAGTGGAAACACATTTTTAGAAACTTCACTCCCCAGTTTATCTTTCTCACACAGTAAATAAACAAGAGTAAGGCTATGGTCATTGATAGTCTATTAAGGTACTACTCCTCCTTCTATTCCTCCATGATTTACTTCCATCTTCAGATCCACATAAAACAAAGTACCCGTACATTGCATCCTTATGCATGTTGGTTCTTTTTCTCTCATATACAGTCCTGGTTTGGGTTTTTTTGAATAACATTCCAAGCAGCCTATGTAATAATTCTCAGGAAGATTCTTTAATTCGTACTACCAAATGGGTTCTTCCAAACCACTTAAAAACTTACGGAAATTAGTCTACCTCTTGCATCTTAGAAACCATGGATTTCTCATGTAAATCAGATTCAAAAAGCTACAATAATCTGTGCACACATATAGAATGAAATAGATTAATAGGTTTAGGTTTATGGCATAAAGCACACTCAGTCAATCACTAACCCCATTAACTTAATTCTCAGTGTCTGCAACCACAACAATTATTTCTATACTATAGTTCATAATCCTCAGTCTGAAATTTAATTTAGTAAGAAAATCCCCATGTGTACTACATGAATTTAATTTCACGCTTACCATAGTTGTCTCTTGAATTGACCCAAAGCTGTTAATGAAGATGTTAACTGCAACATCAACTGGAATTCCTTTAAAAAAAAAAATTCTCGTGAGCTGCACAATCCAGTAAAGGTACATTAGCCTTCATTTAAAGCTCCTTTATACCGTTATCACAGTGTCACAATGTAAAATGTTTCTTTATATGGTCATCCAACTTTAACTTTTTAAGTTAGTATATGTACAGTTTTCAAAGTCAACAGAAATCACTAAACCTTTTTATAACTTAGTGATAAGAAAACAGAAAAAATAAAAATCCTTGGTCCAGAGAGCTAAACTTAAAGAATTCTGCTGACCATATATCTAATTGAATAATTTTTGAATTCTATGCTTTTCTATCAACACAGAATGCACAAGCCAGTATTACTTTTGCACACAGTGTAACAGATAGAGGCAATTCACATTTCCAGCAGCAGACAATTTTAACTGTCAAAGTCATAATGACAATTTGTCATTCCAAATTACTTGTTTATGATTTATGATATTTCCTTATATTTTAAGAGGATACCTCTTTGTGCAAGTCAAGTACATAACTGTAAAGTATACAGGCAGGTAAAAATTATTGCATGTCTCTTTCACAGCTATTTAGCCTTGGTATGAAAGAGTTGGAAAGCTGTTCCATTTTACAGTGGTTACCAATTTGCCAAGGAAAATTTCTAGAAGTCAGCAGCTGTGAAGATATTAAGATAGCCTGGATTTTTTTCTCTTTTCCACAGCCAGGATTCCATAAGTTGAAGAGGGATGGTATGACAGCTGCTACATCTGCCCTATGTCACCCTGCGGGAATTGATTGGCAGTCATTTAATCTGGCGTTAACAGAGAGTTATCACAGAGCAAGGAGAAGTGGCCTGATAGCTGAGAGAACTAATTATGGACCACTAGTTTTATTTAGTATCTCTATGGTGTGAGTGTCAGAATCTCCACTAGATGCAGGTATCTGATCTCATTTACACTGTTACAAATATTCAGAGGGTTTCTTCCTACTTTCAGCAACAAAAGAGATATAAGAATATATGAAGACTGTTTCGACAGACTAAGTAAATACAGTATGAAGTAATATATGCCTCTTCTAATAGCGTGTTTGTTGGCATAAAATATTTTTATGTACATTTAATACATAAATTCAAACTCATTGTCTTGGTCACCAGAAATTTATGAAGATAAAATTTCACTTTTTTCAGTTAAACCCATTTGTTTCATTTGGTTTGGTTTTCGGTTTTTTTTTAATCAGACTACTTAAGTGTGATGCTTTTGGTTATGTAATAAGTATAATACTTCTTTTAATGCCTGATGCATGTGACAGAGCACCCATCACATCACTAGTAGCCAAGAGTGTACTCTCTCTTCTAGATTTGAATAGGAAGTGCCATCCAAGAAAATCACTCATGTGTGAGGAACATTTTAACATGGGCAAACCACTTGTCAGAAAATGTTCTTTTTCTTCCACCTCCCTCTGACTTAACATTACATGTCCTCCCTTTCCCTTCCGTCTTGATTCTTACCCGACTGCCAGAAGAGTTATCAAAAATATAAAGAAATCTGCAACATGCTTTGTGATTACAAGCTGATTATGCTGAAGAACAGGTAGAGAAGAGGCTGGACATTTATTCTTTGTGACAAGGCTCAGTGTTGAAAAATATAAATAGGGTTCTATAGAGAATAAGAAAGAAGCAGTACACTTGCTGAGAACTGAGTTTATAAAACAGTTAAATAGAACATCTGAAAACAGCCTCTTCAAAAGCACAATAAAAATTAAAGATTTCCAAATTTTTCATACTTGTGATATTAATGTTACAATATTCTTAATGCACATATAATTATATGCAGAGTTTTAAAATGAAAGAGCTGGTTTATGTCAACTGTACTGCCTACACATAATAAAATTGTCTACATCTTTTTTCAGAAGGTAAATAATTTAATTCCTGGAAAGCCTAACTTACAGGCTTTCCTGTAAGTTGAATTCTTAGAGGTTTTGCAGAGAATATGTATTCCAACTTTTTCTGCACATGTAAGGATTCACACTTGCTTACACGGAAGAATCCTGCAACATCTGACTACCAGGGGGATGTTTCAAAGGCAGAAAATGTGTTTAAATTCATTACCTATTTGAATTCCAAAGTGTATAAGCTTTATAACTAAAATATCTTTAAAAGATTTAATAACTGTATGGTTTCCTAATAGTGATACTGCTGATCCCAAGTTTTTACAGTCATCTTAAAGGATGTCTATCGAGAAATCTGGTGTTTTAAAATATTGTAAAGCAGAGTCTAACTAAAATGTAGGGATAAAAAGACATTTTAAAAACTTAGTCTATAAATTTTATTTCCATTTTTAAAAAGTCTTTTATAAAATAAACCCAGTAGTAATAAGGCATCACACACTATTATGATAATGAAATCCTAACATACTATCTTTCAGCTCAAAATGATAAGTATCTTCTGCAGCTTCACACTATCTAGGGAAGTTTTAATTTAAAAAAACCCTCAACAACAGAAATTTAGCCTGTGAGTATTATCTCTGCATAAATTTTCTCTGTGTGAAAATAGCAAAAGTTAAAATCCAAAGATTAAAAATAAAATATCTGACAAACCTTTGAAATTAGGCCTTATCCTGGGATCATAGCTGAGCAGTAGTCTATTCAAGATATTGCTGGTAGAATTAGCAGGTACTCTTGCAAGGTCTTCAGCTGATTGCTGCCTGTAAAAAAAAATTCATTAGTTACTATAAAGACAGAAACAACTGCATGCTTAAACTGAAGTAATTTTAAGGTAATGCCATAAATGCCATTTCACAAGCAAAATATGTTCATTATTTTCAGGTGCCATACTGTATAGCCTTCCTTTCCTTGAGAAGTTTCAGTATTTTTCAAGAAACTATTTGTGTAATAAACACAAATGCTCTCTGACATACTCTTAACTGTAAACTTGGAAGCAAATAAACTGCAATTCACTAATTGCATTCACCCTTCCCTCCTAACATAAATAGCCAGAGGGACACGATTTCTTTATCAGTAGAAAGCAGCCACCTGAACTATTTTTAGTGACTGTCACATTAGGAACCTTAGTAAATTGACAGCCACTTTGTAGGTGCCAAACCATGCAGAGGCTTTTGGCAGCCTCCTGCTCTTGCATGCCAGCGCAAGCTATTCCACCCAGAGTTGGAGGATTGCATAATCTCATTGTCAAGTGCTAATAAAAGCTTTGCTACAGAAAACAAGGCCTTAGACTCTCCTCTGGTTTTGCAGGGGGAATTTAAACATCTTCATTACCTTGACATTATTGTGCTGGGTGTTAAACGGAAACCATTGCTACACTCAAAAAGAACCTGTGACAGGTAAATGTAGCTACAAGAGTACATGAAATTGAGTGTAATAAAAAGCAGTACGGGTGAGTCAGTCCACTCCCCAGGTATTTTAAACACCAAGCAGGCTCATGGTGTTATGTAAATGAATTTATATGTTTCCAGAACCTGTTCAGTGACTGTTTCCAATTTTGAATTCTGTCTCATAATCATCACTTTTCCATCCCTTTTATGACTACTTTGCCATCTTTCTGTCACTATAATTCAGTAACCACGATGCCGTGTAAAAATAAGGCAAGCACCCTACAGAGGTATAAGTCACATGCATCAACATTATCACCTCTTGCAAATAAATGTAGGAATGTATTTTTTAAAATGATCAGGTTTATTTCCTAAATGTTTTCCATAAGCAGCATCAGCTGCTGTTGCCTTCTTCACCCTGTAATTTCTTTTTTTCATTATTCTCTCCCACACCAATGTCAGTTTGACAGACCTACAGGTTATTCTTTAGAACATCTCAGTTCATTGCTTTTTCTCTTCTCATCCTTCAGTTTCCTTCATGTCCTCTGAGATTTCTGCCTTATTCAAACATTTGTTGAAGCAAACATTAACTCTACAGAGGTCTTTTGGCCAGTTAAAAAAAAAAAAGCGTGACTGTATTAGACCTCCTGATTTTTAAATATCCAATTATAGTAGCTCCTGTTCAGCATTTTCCTTATTGATTACTGGGAAATTAATTAATTAATAAATAACTGCCAGCATAGCATGACATCACTATTTGATTAAAAACTCCAGATGAGACCAGATCCTAGCCCTTGAAGAGCTTTTATGAATAACCTCACCTTTAAAAACAACTGGTTTAACTCAAACCGTAAGGGAAACAGGGGGAATCAGATCTGCTGATTTGGTAGCATTCACTATGCCTTCCCAATGAGATTTAATCTCCTCAGTTAACATGTAACAGCTAAAACATTTATAAATAAAACTATGAAGGAGTTCCCTATTATTAATAACATGTCAACCTTTTATGGCAACATAACTGCATTTTGTTATATCATAATCTCCTTAATACCCTTTGATACCCTTTATTCTTCAGGCAAAAAAATCAGATTTCTGTTTTCTCTGCTGTATTCAGGATAATTCTGAAACCTAAAGCTGCATATCTGGTTAGCTATTTTCTTGTATTTGCTTGATGTTTGAAGAAAAAATTATGGCAGTAATATGGCACTAAATCCTCCAAGAAATGTTGGACTACTCAACAGTAATTAGCAGAATAAGTATGCATTACAAAGACTACACAGAGATGTACCTACCAAGAAGTATGTATCCAAGAGGATAGCTTGAACCAAAACATACAGGAAGAGAAAAGAACTGTGGAGCAGCATTAAGTGGCTGTTAATTATTAAGTATAATTCCCCACCCATCTCTTGCACTAAACACACTAAAACCTCTGTGATCTGTTAACAGCCACATAGGTGAACTAATTGTTCCAGCAGAACTTATCCAGAATAATTGGTTTTCTAATAAAACAAGGAAAACTGTACATTCTGTATACAAATAGCCTCTGCTAATTTAATATTAGAGCAATTAAAAAGCAATATGTGTTCTAATGCCTTTGAATAATTGACAAATTCACTTTTGAACAATCCTCCCAGGGCTGAGTTTATAACTTTTTATATTTGACTTAGAATTGGATCATTATGCAAAAGAATTGATTTATTTCCTCATTTTGTCTGGACTAGATGATCATTGTAGGTCCCTTCCAGCTGAAATGTTCTATTCTATTCTATTCTATTCTATTCTATTCTATTCTATTCTAATTCTGTAATTTTGAGATATGTTCAGTTTTTAGTGATGACCTTTACCAATGAAGAGGTTGCTACAGAAATACCATAAACCAGCTCTGTATGCTTTGTTTGCCGTTACCACTAGTTGGACAAAAGGAAAACGTAAGGTTAAGATTATTTTTCATTTTGTAGAAAGAGCAATTCAGAAAAGAATGTTCATTTAGCTATTAAAAAGGCAGGCAAACACTCTGTATGCTGCATTTTATCTGATACAGAAAGGTTCATGGCACTGCTTCCTAGCAAGTCACACATATTAACACCAAAAACATCTACATCAGATTTCTGCAAAAACTACATTCATAAAAGAATCTCCTTAATACTGACAATAAGATTTCTTTCTAAATTATGTATTTCCAGTATAATGAAATATGAAAACAAATCCAAGCAACAACTAATGAACAAATTTAAATACTTTTTAAAAAAATTTTTGTTATGGGTTATACCAAGTTCATTAAATAGTGAAAACAGTAATCTGAACCACACAGGATAACATGGACACATAAATGAAATACAGATGCTCATAAAAAGCAATGAGGAAAAGAGAAAAAGTTTGAGAAATTAAATGAGTGAGCAACAAACAGCAAAAGAAAGCCAAATACAGCTGATGGATTTATTTGTCTCTTCAAATAAGAGGAATAAAGTGGTAGTTTTGTGAGATCTGAACTGCACTGCAGAAGTATATTAATACAAATACCTGTTCAGGCTGTTTGTTGAAAAGCCATCCAAAAATTGGGCAAAGGAGATTTATTGCATCGGGAAGACAGTGATTGGAAGAACAATGGCAGCATAGCTTGCTGGTAAAGAACACCACAATTACATCTTCCACAAATTGTTGGGTTCTGTTTTGAACTTATACAAGTGTATAAGTGCTTTGTCCTTGCTTATCTAAGAACCAATTGAAATACAACGACATTGGCTGTTTTGAGTTAGGAGCACAAGCATTGAGATTCAGTAATCGCTACTTTTAAAGGTCACTTTGAATGAAGTGGTTGAAATAGCTACTGGGGAAAAAAAAGCTCTGCTGAGTATCAGTCATATTTTCACTGTGGTTCTTTTACAGCATGCTGTCATTAAGCTACCATCATTCAATAGTACACAAGAAAACTTCATCACAGTGACTGGATTTCCTTCTGAGAGCCTTGCTGACCAAAATGCCTAAATTTCACCTGCAAATAAATACATCAGATGTGTTCCTTGGGGTGAGTTAAGAAGTTAAGACACGTTCAGAGTGACAGATGAGCAGAAAGACTTGAAGAGACAGTAAATGGGATGTGTTAGGTGCTTGGATAAAGAGGCTCAGACTATTAAGGTAAGATATTTACCCAGAGCCACAACCACCCCTGCTTAATTGGCCATTATGGAATGAATTAATGATAGGCATATTTGTATATTAGAGATATATTACATATTTACAAATTTTTACATATTTACAATATTACGTATTTGTATATAAGAGAAAAAGGATTTGAGCTGAGATCTGCCTTCCTATAAGAATCATTACTTCAGCATGCTGAAGGCTGAGTCCCATATAACAACACTCACGAAAGTTACCTACCACTCTTTCTAACCTACAGTTTTCCACTTGTAAAAAGCTGGTAACTCAGATTTCCACCAGTTGCAGCACACGTTTTAGTTTGAATGCATTTATTTCAACCTGTGTTGAATGCATGTGAATCTCACGGAAAGCATTAAGAAACAGGAATGCAGTACGCTTCACAATAATTGGTGAGTTCTAAGCAAGATACAGTGAATACCAAAGGATAAGGCAACAGAAGCCTCAGAGTTGCTATAGAGGAAATTTAAAAGCAAGTAATTGTAAAGCTAGAACTTGCTCCACCAAAAATTTTACCTAAGTAACAATTTAAAAAACCCCAGACAACCAACATACAAAATACCCAAATCCAAAATATGATTTTTCTTTTTCTGAACAAATAAAAGGGAAAGCGACCAGTATTCTTGTATACACAAAAGTATCTGCACTTCTACAAAGTGTCTTCACAATCAAGAGAGAAAACAAAGTACCGTTAGTCTTTTAACATCTCTGTGTGAAATTCCCGATCTTTTGGAGGCTATGTCTGGTATCACTGATGAATCAAAGAATTACTTTACATATTGTATTTCACAGGATATGCAGTAAGGTGTCCATCTCCTCTTCTACTCCAGGTCTACTGGATATTTTATCACTGCCTTTGAAGATCATGATCAACATTTTCAGTTGATGGCAACAGATAATTATTTTCATAATTCACTAATCAAAATCCAGAAGTTTAGATAAGCAGATACTCATGACAAAAGGAAGCATGTATTACACATGGTTTGAAATTTATATAGCCTTACATTTGTGTTAGGCAAATGTGTCAGAAGACATTATATCTCTATAGGTCATCATGACATTTATTCTCTCAGAGCTCACTGAAGTTACAAGAAGTCCTTACCACATGCAGTGCTACAGGAGGAAAGAATATAAACAATATTCTACACAAACGGGAAGGAAACTTTTTCACAGTTCTACATTACTGACAGATAAAAATATGTATCTCCATATTACCTGTTATCTCCAGTAAAATTTCCTATATGATGCTGAAACAACAGATTTCAGTGCAGTTTATTTAATACATGATGGAAACTGATATTTTAGTCATATAACATGGCTGTGTACATGTGAGAAAGGTAAAAATAAGTTTTGGGAAACATAATATCTGTTATCTCACCATATATTTTAAGTACAATTTTCCTGATATAAACTATCAGTGTTCTGATTTGCAGGCATTTGATTTTCTAAGTGCAATAACTCTAAGCATAAAAACAGGTTAATACATATCAATGACAAACTGTATAACTCTTCTGAGTGATCTCTCTGATCTTTAGTATGTTTAATATCTACATTTTCAAACTGTGCAAGGTGACATGTCTATTCCTAAGAAGATTAATTACAATTACTCCAAAGAAAAGTGATTTCACTAATTACATTAAAACTATGGAACTCTGAGTCACCATTTACATGTCTTCACGAATGCAGTTGACAACTAAACACCTAAAATTAGACATGTAGCTTCAGTACCTAAATTTGGAGGTAATGCAGTGTGGTGAACAAAGAGAGTTTCCTTCATAGCAAATTTTGAAATGAAAACCCAGAGTAGGCATCTTGAATTGTGAACTGTGAGTTGAGGGGGTGAAACAGCTTGTCTTTCATCTCATGCTGTAGATAGAGCAAAGAGAATAGTCTCCTAATGTGGACACATGGACAACTTTCCTGCAGTTAGGTGGTGTCAACAGCTGTTAGCGTCACTACTTCAGTCCTTGTCTAGCAGAAACCTCTTAAATCCAGCTTTGGTTTCACATTCAACCTTGCCAGGATTAGACACCTTAAGGAGTGTTTATATGGAAATCTGAAGTGCCTTATCATTCACTAAACGTGAGGAAAGCAAGCTGGTGCATCTGCCTGCCGCAGAGCCAACAGCCCCCAAACCAACAGAACCAGGTTAGCACAGTATTTCATCCAGCCTGAACTAGTACTGCTCACAGCAATGCTTCTGTTTCTTAAAATCAGCTTGCTTGTTCCTAGCTTAGGCATCTCTGCATCCCACCAAAGTCACCACCTGTGACCCTTGTGCATAATGGGTGCCCTGTTGTGTCCTGATACAGCAGACAGATGTAAAACATGATCAGCATCCAAATGTTTAAGCAAAACTACTGACATTTTAAAAGTAATTTATCCACATTTGTTCCTTGTCCCAGTATTTTTTTATCCAAATGCTGTAAGTATGGAGACAATAGAAGGACTTTGGTAAAATCTAACCACCTGCATGGTGGTATAAGTGGCAATGTAAGAGGAAAGCATTAGCTGAGACATATTCTATATAATTTGTCTTGAAAACAGAATTTAGACCTATGGTTTTCCTTGGGCTTAGGTAAAGGTGGTGCAGTTTAACCCACAGATCCAAGTTTTTTCTCAGTCTAGTGGTTTTATACGAAATACAAAGTCTGTAAGTTTTCCACACAAGTATAGTGTCTCATCACACCGGTGTTGAGAATGGAGCAAACACTGCTCGCTGAGATGCAAAGTTCCTGAACGAGAACCAGTCTATTGTGCTTAATTACTGTTTTACAAGACAGCTTAGGTTTTGCTTATATAGCTTTATCTTTTACTGCCTACCACATTCAACCACTTCAAAAACAAATTCGCAAACCTTCTGGAATGTGGCCCTGTATGTCTGGGATCACAGCTTTCCATGAGAGTTACGTGATACAGAATAATAAAAGCATTGACCAACTGCTGTTACTACAGGGCAGAAAAATTTTCATAGGAACAAGACCTGGGATCTGCAAAGTACTTATCGTTGACTGTCAGATGTATCTTCCTCCACAACCAAATTCAGGCTTTCCTTTCAACTTCATTCCACCTCCTCCCACACACTGTATCAACCCTTCCACCACACCTACAAACGAAAACGTTCATAGATGTTTTCAGTGTCTTCCAGTTGGTGGGATTGAAGACAGACATGATTCCACTTTCCCACCATTTACATTTTGGGGTTGATCACATACTACAGATAGAGAGGCAATGTATACCCAAACACTTGATAAAAAGAATTCTAGTCCATGAAGAAGTGGAGAGGACCCAAGGTATAAAATAAGTTTTGAACTTTTACTTTAGTCTTAATAGGAAGAGCATGTCAGAAGCTTAAAGTTAACCAAGGGAAATTTTAAGACAGAGTTTCATACAGCTCTATGCTTTAAACACATCAAAGGCTTTTTTCCCTAGTTCCACTGTCTTTTGTTGTTGTTTTTAAAAGAAGCTGCTTATTGAACCTTCACATCTGTGACCTTTCTAAGCTTCTGCCCTGGCAGATGGCACAAGCCATGTTTTCTGGAGGGCTTAGAGGGCCATTTCACAGTTTCTGAAGTAGTAGCTGATATGCTTTATTGAATACAAGCCAAATATGATTTGTACTCCTGCTTCGTGGGTAAAAAAGGTCTCTATAGATATTATACAGTATTTAGTTAATCATCTACACGAATATAAATCTCCATTTGGACAAATGCATAAAGGTGAAGAGGGATGCTGTTTTAAAAGCACAGTCTTGCTATCCAGACAAAAGGACGAGAGTTAGTGACTGAGGTTAGGCTCTCAGCATTGCCGTGGCATTAGGGACGCTGAGAGATCTTCAGAAGTGAACACTGTGCAAATGAACAGCTGAGTCATCCTAAAACTATAATTAACAGGGATAGCTGTGATGATGACCACAGTCATTACTGGTTTGGTTAGCTGCTATGTGACACTCTTACTTCTCTTTGCCTTCTCCAATACTGTAATAACCAAACTTCCCTTTCCTTATAATTTCATTTGTCTAGAGATCTTGCAAGTAGTTTTGAGTAGAGACCTCCTAGGCTACTAAGGACTGTGGGGATAACAGCAGCAGCTCAAACGCCATAAAATAACTGAGGTATTTATTATGGTGTAACAAAAGGAAAAATGTTTTTCAGCAGTACTCTAAGTCACAGCTAACTGTTCCACATGTTTAAGAGAAGCAGGTATTATAAGGTATTATGGAGAAGTTAATAACAACTAAGTAACAAAGGTCATGCAAGCATGGGCAGTCTGTGAGCAGGAAAGAGATCAAGTGACTAAAGCTGCAGCTGTATCAAAATCATCTGTGTTAAGTATACAAAGTTTCAAAATAAGCTTCCTAAATAGAAGAATGTTATACACAATTTTTTTCTCTTGAAGGGGTGGGCCTGATTGGTTTTTTTTAAAAGATTTTCCATGGAAACAAAAGGCAAAAGTTTGTTACTAAAGCTTTGTATTTCATTGCACTATGCATCTGAGGAAGCCAGTTTCTCAGATTTATGGTGCAAAACTCTCTCTTACGTTTTAGGCCCAATTTGTCAATTTCTTTGTTAATCAACAGAGATACAGGAATTAGACAGAAGTATAATTACTCTATGTTTCATTTGGAAAGCCTGAGGTAAGAAGGAAAATGATCTAAATGTAAGATGTAAAATCTTACATCTGTTCTGAGCAAGCATTAACTCAAAGTAAGAAACAAATGATTAAGCATCAGCTTCAAGAAACCCTTCAATAAAAAGACTGGGAAAAACAGCTTCAGGAATAAATGAAAATAAGATGGCAAATCAAGCCACTATCACACAATGCACTGAGAAGTACAGCCTCATGAATAATCACAAGTAAAAGGGTTTGCTCTAAGACACAAAACAGAATTTTCCTAATTTAAGGATGCAAATACCTGTTTATGAGACAATAATGAACTTTTTATGGGGTTTCTGATCAGCTTGTTTTCATCTTATCCTAATAGTAGTTAATTTAATGCCAGAGGGGCACATTTGGCGAAAGGCTTGTATTCTGGAGAGCCATAAAAGGAAAAGTTCAAGTATGCTTAGTTTTTATACAAAAAAAAATTCATCCTAAAGTCCCAAACCAGTCTTATAGCCATCCATTTCTTAACATCAAATTAAGGAACTCAGGCAGTAATATTAGGTTCAGTATAAATTTTTCCTGGATGATGATTTGCATAGATTTGAATTTCATTATAAAGTTTGCAAGAGACGACTGTTCCGTATACAACTACTAATGCAGTTCTTTGTTCTATTGAAGAAACAAAGTTTAGCTTTTCATATGTTGCAAGGAAATAAAAGGCAATAATCTGTTACAACTAAGGTTTAAATTTTATTGCACCAGTAACCAATGCAAATTAAAGGTGGATTAAGAGTTTAATTTATAAATGCATGTTTACATTAGGAATTTGTAACCATTCAATTTTATAAATTGTGCAAAATCCTATTTCTTTTGGTTAAGAAAAATAAAACGCATTCTTCTAAAATATTTTGCTCATGCTTTACTACGAAGTTTTTCATTTAGACACTTCCTTGAGTAGTTTTAGTGAACCCTTATAGTGCTACTTAATTCCCACTCCACTGCATTGTGTTCCGGTTTGATTCTGAGGAAAGATTTTTTGCTTTTTTCACAAAGGAAAAATTATTACTAGTAGGAGACCTCTTTTATAACACAGAGTGTCACCAAATCAAGAAGTTTTGTAAAACATCATTTAAAAAATGCCAATGATTGGAAGTTTGCCAACAATAACCTGAGATAAAGAGAGCATTAGGCAATTTCTCTGCCAGACAGAGCTGACTTTCATTGCTCACTCACATGAGAGGCCTTCTAGATGACAGCCACAGAAACAGCAACCCCACTACTACAAGTGGTTGTCTCTCAAGCTGTGAACTTCAGCCAAGTAAGGTATAGACAACTTGGTAATTATTCAGGATATCGAACAGGACTCATTGCTACAGCAGTTCTAGCCAGCAACACTGCACAGTGGAACATCAGACAAGTACTAGATCCCACCAGTATTTCTGCAGACAGCTTCAAATGGAAAAGTATCACTTTAAAAATTATAGCATGTATTCAATGTTTTTTCAAGCATATTGGTAACAAATGACATCATATTTAATGGTACCAAGAAATATAGGGCTTAAAACAAAACCAAACAAGAAAAATCCACTCACTTGCTGATATAAAATGACATTGCTGTTTTGAATTCTACTAAGACTAAGTCAAGAATAGCAGGAAATGCTGGCTATTTAAACAAGACCATGGAAGACCTGGATTCAGTTCCCAGCTGCCTAACTCACTTTCCAAGGGCTTTTGTTCTGATGCCTGTCCTGGGAACCCTGACATTTCTCTCCATGTTATAAACTCTCACAGTAGCTCAGACCAAAAGCCTCATTCAGAACTCAACTTTTGAAAGGGAAAGAATGGGTAGGGGTCATTTCAGATGAGTCATGATCACATTTGAGACATATCTTAATGTATTCAAATCTAAGGACAGATATAATTTTTTAGGTTTGATACAAACAAAAAGAAGGAAAACATGCACTATACGAGGAAACATTCTAAAATTTGGGATTAAAAATAAACATCACAGTCAATATTTGAAAAGAGTGGAAACTTTAAAAATTATTACTTGAACAATGCTTCTGTCTGATTATTCCACTTTTTGTTTTGCTTTGTTTTTTCTTTGGAAGAAGTTGATTAATGTTAAATAGCCAGTCTAACATTCCACACCTCTTCTTTTATGGTCAAAGAAGAAATACACTTGGAATTTGTCTAAACAATTTTATTATTTCAGTCATAGTGATTTTCTACACTTACTGGCAACCTATCACAGTCCATCAATCTTTTCCTCAGATATTTACAACGTAACACTAAAAAATGAGTAAGGCTGGCCAAGAAAACAATAAAAACAGCATTCACAAATAAAACTTTTGCATTTTCCTATGTATTACGACCTAAAATGTGGTAGGCATTAGAAAGAGGGAGTATTTTTAACATCAAGTAATCATTGGTGTCCAGAACACATCCTCTATTCAACTGGGCAATCACAGATTTTAATTTCTGTATTTTTATAGGGAGACTATTCCATAAGGGTATACTTTATGGCAACAATCAATCAATCCACCTCCATAAAATTTATAGAACTGTAAATGATTGATGAAAGATGCTGAAGACCTTAGTTCTATTTAACATGCAGTAAGAGTATGCATAGGACAAGCCTTCTCTTACAGAAGTAGCTAACCAGAAGCTGAATTTCAGCACCACAGTTTTGCACCCTCCTTTCCTCAATACACCTGCAATGTGATGCTAGACAGCATGGCACTATGGGACCATGCTACTGTGTCCCCATAAACAGCAAGGCACTGGGTTGAAATCCACCACAAGGAAAGGAACGACTACGATGGCTTAGATTTTCCCTTTCACTACAACACAGGACTTGCTGCAGAAGGAACACAGACGGAACTCAGCTATGATTCTTGTCAAACCCAATTCCCACCACAGACCCCATCCCTTCAGGAGAAAGCATCACCTTCTACTTCAATTGCCACATAATTTCCACTGTTAAAAATAGGGCAGGATCACCATCATACAAAAACAGAAAAGAAAGCAGGAACATACGATGGACATAGATATTGCTTCTTTTTCCCTTTTCCTTTCTTTGAAGACTTCTCTTTGGAATAGACTTCTTCAACCCATAAGGAGAATGAGATGAAAAATAAAATCGCTAGTAAGAACTTCATCTTGAAGATAACGCTTCAGAGAAATTTTCAGTCTATGGCAAAAGAAAAGAAAGAGGTTTATGTTAGTAGGGCTGGATATGGCAAAAGGAAACACATACCTGCAAAAAGTAAACAAATGTTTCATGGCGATTGGGTTTTTTGTTGTTCCTCATTGTCCTGGGAGAGAGTATCTGTTCAGGTGTATCCCTGACATGGAACTGACTTAGGCAATTTCCAGAGAGTCAAGTAGCTTCCCAAAGTTGAGACTGAGAATGAGGAACAGATTTAAATGCAAGTTTGCTCCAGTGTGTTTAAGAAATGTGATGCCTTTCAAAGACTGCCTAACCCAAAATACTCAGAAGCTTGGAAACAGGATTCCTCACCAGAAATGTAATACATCAACTGCATTAAATACAATGTCAACCAGTAGCAAGGCGAAGAACTGCAAGCTCTCTATGACCTTGCACAGATAAAAGAGCAATCATTTCAGTGCTGGTTATGAGAAGAGGTTCTAAATATAATTTTATGCACAGAATTTAAACACAATTTAATTAAACACATATTTCGCATGAAGCATTTCCACTGCAGAGCCAGCACTGAAAGGGCCTTGCAAAGATGACTAAACACAACCTGCAATACTATGCTTTATTGCATTGTGCTCAGTTTAATATTTAAACTTCTCTGGGGCAAGAGCACGTACCCCAAAGGCCAGGAGCTGAGTTTGCGTTCAGCCAAAGCCAGCCCCACCTGCCCCTGGCCACAGCACTGCGGCACCCCAGGCATCTTCCATTTGTTTGCCATCCCACAGATAATTTCCAAGCATTTCCTTGGGCTAACAGAAATCTCCCAGATGCCTCAGAACCTGCTGCATTTTCCACTTTTATTTATTTGGATTTTTTCCCCCCATTGTTTTTAAGGAGCTGTGCCTCACTCTCTCTTCCCCCACCTCCGGGAGGCACCGGGATGCTTCAGCTCCCCCCTCCCCGGAGCCGCAGCATCGCCCCCCTCCCCCGGCCCGGCCGCTAAAGGTCGCGGATCTGCCCCTGCCGCCACCG
>VXAZ01009163.1:1309764-1369032 GCA_013399875.1 Gymnorhina tibicen
CGCTCAGCGGCGGCGGCGGCCCGGGAGCGGGCGGGCCATGCCGCGGCCCGGCCGCAGCGACAGCGCGGCTCCTCCGGCGGCGGAGCGAGCCCCTACCTCCGGCGGTGCCTCCGCGGCCAGTGAGCATGTGCGGCGCCGCGGCGCTCCCCAGCGAGCACGTCCCGAAGCCCGCCCACACCGGCACTGCGCGGCGGGAGGGGGCAGCGGGGCCGACCCTCGGACCCCCCGGCCCTCCCGCCGCTGGAGACGGGGCACCGGCGAGGCGGCGGGAGGGGGGAAGGGGGTGGCGGGGCAAAGCGTCCTCTGGTCTCTGGCGGGCGGAGAACGCATTCGATGGTGGTGTTGTGAGATAACTAACAGAGTTGGCAGGAACAAGAGAACGTTAGCAGAGAGGGGCTGAGTAGGATGAGAGGGAGTGCAGTCTTGCACAGATTAGTGGGAGGGTGGATCAATGGGCCGAGACCAATTGTACAAGATTCAACAAGGCCAAGTTCTGGGTCCTGCACTTGGGTCACAACAACTCCATGCAGGACTACAGGCTGGAGGAAGAGCAGCTTCCCAGTGGAAAAGCTGCCCAGTGGAAAAGAACCTGGGGGTGCTGGTCAGCAGCAGCTGAACGCGAGCCAGTGGCTTCCCAGGTGGCCAAGAAGGCCAATGGCATCCTGGCTGGGATCAGCAATAGTGTGGCCAGCAGGACCAGGGCAGTGATTGTCCCCCTGTACTCACCACTGGTGAGGCTGCACCTCGAATCCTGTGTTCGGTTTTGGGCTGCTCACTACAGGAAGGACATTGAGCTGCTGTAGAGAGTCCAGACAAGGGCAACGAAGCTGGTGGAGGGTCTCAATAATAAGTCCTATGAGGAGCAGCTGAGAGAGGTGGGCATGTTTAGCCTGGAGAAAAGGAGGCTCAGGCAAGATTTTACTGCTCTCTACAACTAACTGAAAAGAGGTTGTATGAAAGTGAGGATCGGTCTCTTCTTGCAGCAGCCCCTTACCAGGCCTGGGAAAGGGGCAGGAGGCAGTCCAGGACACCAGGGTGGGCAGGGAGAACTTGCCAGCCCACCTTCCACTCCCCGCCACCTTATCTTGGCAAGAGCACAGATGCACCAACCAGGTCCAAGCTGATGTAGGGCCAGGGCATAGAGCCAGCTTCCTGGGATGAGGACCACCTCGCTCACTCTTTTATTGTCCCACAAGCAGCCAGAGGGATGACCCTAGCATTGCTGATGCTCTCCAGTTCAGATATGGCCATAAAGGTGGAATTTGTTCCTGTCTGGCCTCTGGATGCAGGTGACAGTAGGACATGGCTGAGTTGCCACGTGCTCTGGCTTGGCACGTCACAGGATGAGCCCATGTGAGAACCTTCACACAACACACACTGAAAGCTAGCAAGGAAAGGACAAGGTGTGATGCCATCAGCATGTAGTGAGGACTACCTAGTTTAAGAGTGATTTAAAAAAATTTCAGGATGGTTGAACTCAGACATTTGTATGCACACTTCGTGCATGCAGCAGCACCTCTCCATCACTGCCAGCATTTTCCTACTAGAACCTTGCCCTCCCTCTCCCAAAAGCCCAAGGCAAGGCATGTGGAGCTCCCATCCCACAGGGATGAGGATTCCTGCCTTCAGAGACCCCTGCAGAAAAGCAAGGAGGTTGCAAACCCCATCTGAGCATTGATTGTTCTCCCCCCCAAGATAGTGCTGCAGAGCAGGACCATGGCACAGCCCTCCTTGGGGCTGGCTTATGTTAAAGCCAATGGAGCTTTAAAGCGGACGGGGGTGAAAAAAGGCATGATTTGGGCAGCAAAGTGCATCCTGTATGACAGAGCTCCAGCAGTAACACTTGCTGCATTTGTGGTCCCTGTGGCAGTAAAAAGAGACAGTGGGATTTCCTCAGTTTGGGGAACATCCATAGAGCAGCTGAGGCCAGAAGCTCATGATGAAAAGAGAGAAGGTGAAACCAGAGGGATGATGGGAACTGCAACTGAAGCTCTGGAAGCCAGACAGGGGGTAATGCAGCACCTAGAAAACCCCAGGAACAGCCTGGGCCTCTCTCCAACACCATGGCTTCATCCCCCTCCTGCAGCTGGGGGAGCAGCTATGGCTTCTCTCCTCAGTCCCCTCCATGCTTCTCTGCTCCTTCCTTCTCCCCACATTCCTGAGCTGTCACAGTGAGATGCAAAGAAGCAGCTGGTTTTGAGCTGTTTCCAATGAGCTCTCTGCCCACAAATGTTAAGCTGAGCAGGCAGGTTGGGCTCCAGCTGTCTGGGGACAAAGACAGCAGTACCAGGAGGACCAGAACAGCCACTCCACCTAATTTTTTTTTTGGCTGCTGAGTATGGGAAGATTAGACTCTGTCCTGGACTCCTAAGATGTTACTGTATGTGCTACTGTGTCCGTAGTACAGTTCCTGTAACTGTCAACACAGCTGAACTCACAGGCAAGGTTTTCTAGGTGCAAACCCACCAAATAAAATATCAGGAGCCTGAAAGTCTCAGCAATTGCCACAGGTCATACTGTCCTCTGGAAGTGGTTCCTCTGCAAAACAAAAACTTTCCCAAGAAACTGATAAGGTTTTATGCCACACTTGCCAGTAACCTTTCTTCCATGGCCGGCCCTGGGGCAGAACCGCCCATGCAGAATTGAGACACCTCAAACCCCCAGGCTGGCTCCCAGCTTCATATCCATCCCTCACGCACACATGAAGAAGGGAACATGGCACCTGGAAGCAGATGGCAGTGGAGAAGGCTGATGATTAAATTCAGAACTATTTTCTGTTAGGAAACTCCAACTTATTCTTCCAACCACAGCAAGCCTGGCTGGGGCTGGGACACACAGGAGAAGCTGGCATGTCTCAGAAGGTACAGAGCCCCAGCCCTGCTGGCAGGGAAGATCCCAGGACCTGTTCTGTGGCAGTTGGTACCCCAAAGCCATAAAACCTCCCTCAATTCACAACATTCCATGTGAGCTTCAGTAAAGGAATCACTCCTCCAACAGTCAACCACAGCACATGCTGGGCTGCACAATTGGTTGTTTTCTAATACCAAGAAACCACATTAAAAAAAAGTGTATATTGCAGCCCAAACCAGAACAGTTGCTGTTTCAACCCAACCTGACCAAGTCCCACAGAGGCTGGTCATCCTGAGATAGGCTCTCCCATGAAGAAAGGGGAATAAAAAGCATGTCAGCCCCAACCTCCCATAGGCATGTTTCCTGGCAGGGGAATGCATGGACAAAATAAAATTTAAAAAGAAAAAGGAGAGAGTTAATTTTTCTATTGTCCTTGAGCAAAAGAGTTTTGTGCAGGTGTTTTCCACTTCTGGCAACAACCAAAGTTAGATATTTTGGCTGGATACCCTCCACTTGCCTCAGCAATGGCACCAGCTCTTTGTCCTGACTTGCTGTGAGCCTGATCTGCCTCTGCCAACTGCCCTGGCCTGGCTGCCCTTGCCCCACCGTGGCCCCCATTCATTTCCAGCCAGACATGGTGGCACCATGGAGCAGGTTCTGGAACCTCCACCCCACTGCTAAGGGCAATCTCTTCCATCCAAGCCCGCAGGATGCTTTTCAGAAGCTTGGAAAGCCTGACCCACCGGGCTCTCATCCCTCTGCCTTGCCCTGCCAGGTTTCCACTGCCCCCAGGCAGATGGATTTTTTCTTAATTGCTGCCTGCATTTCCTTATAATTTCTTTTACTCCCCATGGCTGGGGACACAGAACTGCTTCCATTTATCTCCAGAAACATTTGATTTCACTTTTCACTTGCTCCCTGCCTCCTTGCCGCTTCTGTTCATTTGCCTTTTAAGCAGAGCTCTACCCAAACCTCCACTACATCACTTCTCATGACCCAGATGTTTTACTATTATTTCAGTTCTTCTAAAGTTAACATCCTCCTAACGCTGTCAGCTTAGAGCGCTTGCTACAGACTCAGGAAAACCAGGACTGGGGCAAATCCAAGCCAGAAGGGAGTGAAGAAGAAAGCTTGCTTTGGGCAGCAGGATCCATCTCTATCCATCGGGTACAGGCATTGGCAAGAGCTTCCTGATACAGGGCAATGCAGTGAAGATTCTATACGAAAAGGCCTCTTCTTCTGCCTCTCACACTATAAAGGCTGTCCAAGGTCACAGACAACTGCTTTCCTACCTGGCAGCACCGTCTTGGCAGGCCAGCAGGGACAGAATAATCACTCCACCCCCTCACTCCACACTTGCAAGAGGAAGCCAGAGCTGTCATGCATGCAAGTCTCTGGAGGACAGCCCGCACACCGTTCAGATGTCCTATTGCAGTGCCAACCGAGCTGGCAATGCCCAAATGGGAAGAAATGGAGAAAACAGTCTCATGAGAAAGCCTTGTAACACCAAGCCAGTTGATCATGAGTAATGGTCCAGCTTCTGCTGATTGGTTTTGGTCATATTGGTTTGTATTCAGAGATCCTATTGAAGAGAAGTGAATGAAATACAAGTTTTACTAGTAAATGAATGTATAGGGGCAGACACGTCTGTCTCAATATTCATTGTATTTCAGAGGGCAGAGGTAGACTTAACTATCTTTCCTCTACTTGCAATTGCTGTCCAGAGTTGGGGATATCTAACCATGTTAAATTGTCTAATTCAGGAATAATTCCCATAAATTCCTGATCTTAGACAATATTCACTAGAAAATAGTTGTGTAAACCGAATGCAAAACATAACAAGACATTTCTTTGTGGTCAGCCCAGGGACATGAATTGCTTCTTTAGTTTGCAGAACATGGATATCTGAAGGTCCAGCTCTGCTGTTCAATCACACAAAAGATAGTCGCAGCTGTAGAAGACAGAATTTCTTTGGGTTTATTACTCTTTTTAGTCTCATTAAGGTATTGAATTTTGTGTAATAACACTGTATGTGTATATAGTTCAAATAGCTCATTTCAAACTTTTGGTTTTTTCAAGTGATTGATACTGCATTTAAAATAATAACAATAACACTAAAAAAAAAAAAGGCAGAGGACTCAGAGATTAGTTCTGTGTGTTCTGTAAAGGCACCTGGCTTAAAATACAGATTAAGATAATGTTCCTGAAGAAGGAAGAAAAGTAGGAGAGCAAGCAGACTGGCCTGAGTGGTCACTAGACATCAGAAAAACCACCTAGGAAAAAGTGATTGCAAGTTCTTTAGCCACAAAAATACATAATTCATAAAGCATCGACTTTACTAGAGGAGGAATTATGACTGAGAAACAGAATTCCTAATGTCAAATAGCTGACAAGTTTTATTGAAGCCTTTACCAAGTCTTTTTCAGGAAAGCAAATACATGTTTTTAAATTTCTGCTAGCACAAGAACCCATGCATTGGCTTTCAGATTAATTAAGTTAAAAAGCCAGGCAGGCAGAAGACCCAAATCAAATGAAAATAATATTTCATTAATATCAATGCTCACCAAACTTGTTTTTCCTATAAATCAATTTGATTTAATTCACAAAATTATAAAACACAATTTTAGAAAGGATTTCATATTCTGCAACCTTTGTAATTATAAAAGGGTTTTTTCAATCACCTGTCACATCTTGATGGCTATGATGATCATCCAGAAGGTTTAGAGATTTATAGAGCACCTCAGAAAGACTGATTTCCAAAGGATGATGAAAGCTCTTTCTTCTTCTTTCTTTCTCTGTTATTGTAAAGGGGTATACATCCTCAGGTCATTGTAGGAAATAGGGACAAAATAGGTATTTGGTATAAAGGGTTTCTCCCATCTGGCACAAATGACCAAAACTGTGGAAGTAACCTGATTTTGTTTCTTTGAAATGAAGGCTAATGATTTTCCTTTCATTTTAAAATACAGGAATTTGAAGTAGCAAACCCCGCAGCAAACAAAATAGCAAACAGATGAACCATCAGATGACGAAAATTATAGTCTGTCCTCCTTAATGTTCCAGTTCCCTCATCTCTCTCTCCTTTACAGATACTGAGTATGACAGATGATCCTTACAGGGTCGATCTGGCAAATCTGACTGGAAAATTCAGACTGCTATGCCTTGGTGGAGGCTCTAAAATTAAGACTTTAGAGAGAGCTGAATACACAGTGAAGTGTCTCATTTATTAAAATTAAATGAGAAAGTGGTTCCCCTTCAAACATGTTAATGCTGGTAAGTATATATATATATGTATGTTAGACTTCATGTATCTGATAGATAAAGTGCTTCTCAAAACAGCAATGGCATACATTGATCATAGTAGACATGACCATATTCATAATGCCTGTACTTCACAGGAAGCAGCCACATGTCTAATTGCTGTAATGGATTTATAGAAAATTGAGATCCTACAGGATGATAAGAACGTGTTCCTTGCAGCCTTATGCATTTTATTCCTTACATTTACTATGTAGCTGTGCCTTTGCTGACAGAACCCCACATGCAAACCACTGTCAAGCTGTTTGTATGACCTCAAGGTGCTTTGGCCCATGCAGTGGTGCACACACCACTCCCCCAGCTCTGGCCACACTACAGTCCCAGAAACACATCCTAGGCCTCGGCCTTGAGGAGGTGCACCTGGAGCTTATCAGGAGCACTGTCTGCTCCCAGGAGCTAGTACTGTCTAATGACCACCTGGTCTTTAACGAACAGCCTTGGAAACTTGTTTTTCTTGTCTGAACAGCAACTCAAGTGAAATAATATTTTCATTATCAAATTTTCAAAGTAAGTTTCTGACCTGAATTTTGACCAGGATGGAAGATTACTATGACTAAAGCCACCTCTCTTGTGATCCTAAAAACAGCAGCCCAAAGTGAGACCCTCTGAGATCTCCTGGACCAGAGCAGCTGTGACCAGCTACATACCTCTGCCTGGGACATCTCTCAGAGCCAGTGAACTCTTGAGTTTGCTCTGCTGGGAGGATTGCTGAATGATGAGGATGGATCCTGGGCTGATACCCCAGCTCCTCGAGGCTCAACCCTGTGCCTGTTGAGAAGATGCAAAGGCATCTGAAATTATTACTTTATTGAACTCAGGGGTAATTTTTCACAGGTACCTTGTACAGACTCTGCCTGGGTGCGCAAGTGTGAATATGCTATAGCAAATTACTAGGAATGTTGCTCACCTAGGTTCTTAAGTACTTCAGATATGAAAGTAAGTTAGGCCTGTAAGTGAGTTGTGCTATAGCAAATTCTATATGAATCCTTTGCTAAGTTGTTGATCCTAAGATACAGATTAAGTGCTGTTAAATTTAAGTGCTGTTAAGGTTAATGGCTGTTGAGCTTTCAGGCATAAACTGTTGGTAAAGGTCGGGCTCAGTTTAGCATGAGGGTCTACGCTGAACCTTGTGACTCAACAGGGGGTCTTCTGTACTCTTCTTTACCCTTACCCTTTCCTATCCTTTTTCTGCCCGACCTCCTCCCCTAAACTTTAAAGACTTTAAATTCTTGTTGCACATTATAACACTCACAGTGTTAATACCATAAAAAAAACTTTTGAACACACTCAGATACCTATAGTAGTGTTAAAAAAACCCAACTAAACGTCTCTTGAAAATTACAGAGGCTCATTTTCTTCCTGTAAGATAATATTTTAGAAACTTGAGAAAGATTGTCACACCAGTTTTGTGAGAAAAAAATTATAACTAAATCAAAATATACCTATTTGTCTGCATCCGCATTTAACTCATATGCTCTCATTTAACCCCCGTGTCTCAATAAAATGATGTAATTAATTGGCTGAACACATTTAGTGCCATTGTGGATTCTTTTGTGGATTATACTGTCATTGAGGAATTGAGATACAAGTCAGTGGTGAAAAGGATTAGCCTGTCAGCTTCAAAGTTCTTAAAGGCAGTGTTTGTTCATGCATAAATGGTAGATGTAAATGACTTGCGAGGAGTTAATGCATGATTAGTAATTGTTATCAACATGCTACAGACATGAACCGCATGCCTCATGAATAACTGTGCCACAACTATATCTATACAAATCAATAAAGAATATAGCTTAACCTTGAAAAGAATAACAAAGATAGTTATTATTGAGATGTCATTCAGTAACACCTATACTTTCTGCCACATAAACACTTTCTAAAGGCAATTACTGCATGCAAAGTGCTATACAGAATTAAGTACCTGTCTTTATTTCCTCTACTTACATAATTAAAAGAAGAGACAGATGCCTTGATGGACAAGTCAAGGCAATTCCATCTAATAAGAGTTTTAAGCATGATTCAGTATTCCTCCTGGCTGACTATTTTGGAAAGGTATCTAGATGTTCCTGAGGACAAAAGTGAGGACAGCATGCAGTATCACATTCAAATTTCCTTTTTGCCCACCATAGCATATGTATTCTACCTAAATCACGCTACTGATGTGCTTTACTGTAGTAGTTGCTCTTTACTTAAATTCTTCTTGATTTGCACTCAGTCTGAACAGCTGTCAGCTACCTGCTAGACATATGGTGCCAAAGGCCCACAGGGCAAATTTCTTACAACCCACAAGATGCTCAGTTTCAGTCTTTGGAACACTTTTAGCACACTTGCATGGTGTTATAATGAATTGTGCCTATCCCAGGCTCCAATTCCAAACTGGACATGAGCCCCAAAATTGCTTCCTAAAGAAGACAGATCCTTTCTGCCTTCAAGAGAGCTATTTCAGCAGAATCTCACTCTAAGGGCTTAGTTTGGTTCTTAGTCCAAAAAAAAGACATCCTCTGTATCTGTGCTGACATATATGTCTGAACTTTAGAATCTGTTCCCTCATCCAGATTTAGCAACTGAGAAAAGGGACACCACCATTTTAATTGAGAGAATGTCTGGGTTTTCACACCAGTGTGAAGGATCCATGCATGTTAAAGGATCTGCCTTAGGAGATCCTAAAAGGCACTATTAAATTTACCCTAAATTTAAAGCTCTTCTTTCTTTCAGAAAACCAGGAGAACTAGCAATGCCTGACTGCTGATTGATGGGTAAGGAGTGACATGGGGACTGTGAAACGTAGCAGAACCATTGCTTGTACAGAAGTGGAAGTCCTGGAGAATGAATGAACTCACAAAGAAGAACAGGTGCCTGAGGCACCAACGCAGCTATGTGACACACTGTTTAAGGAGGTATTTTTTGAGAATTGGAATGCTGGACAAAATTAGCGGTTGGAACAATAACTGTTATATGAACCCTCTTGGCTGAACATACTTCTCAGAGGCTTGAATGCAATTAAGCACAGAAGAAAGGCCATGTCCTTCTGGTTTGAAAAACACACTTCAGAGTAATAATAATTATATACTTGGTGCCTAGTTATTACACTACATGGTTTCTCAGAAATTATAATAGCAACTAATAATTTCCGAAATAGAAACTTCCAAAAATATGCTACCCAGAAATCCCTGTAGAAATCCCATTCATCCTAAAATGACAGCTTGTTATGGAAACAATATTTTACACATTATGCCTGAAATGTACAGGGTAAATTACATACCTTACGTCAACATTAAAAATAAATCTAGCACTGAAACTTCAAGAAACTGTGGTGAACTGCTTATTTTTTTTTAAATGTCTAACTGTAAACAGAGATTCCAGAGGTTTTAGGATGGGTGGTCATTTGATGTTAAAGAACATACTGACCTCTTAATGCATCCTTAACACAATTTTCTCTCCTCTAAGCCATTATCCTTCCTGTCTTGAGCTAAGAGAGACTTATACATGCTAGTGGATTTGACATCAATGTTTCTGGAGAGAAATATTTTTATGCTAGAAAAAATACATTCTTATTTTCAGATTACATCTGATTATTGTTACATTTTTGCCTTTGCTTAGGTTCACTATTGCATCAACTCAGGCCAGTCAGCAGAGCCATTACCTTCAGTGTAATTATTCACATCCTTAAGTGTGTGTGGAAATACTTCTTTTGATTAATGGTCTGTATTTTATGTTAGCACTTATCTTGAGCATAGCAGTTAAAATCATAGATCCTACAGTGACTCTAAATGCCAAACTCAATGGAAATATTTGATTCTGTACACCTAAAAGATTAGGACTGCGATTTGTCTGCCCAGACAGATATATTTTGTCAAAGTACCATTCAGTTATTCTGTATACAGTATGAATTCAGTAGTGTTCATACAAAGACCATGAAGTCATTAAATATTTGATGAAGATTATCAAGTGACTTCATAAAACCAGCCATGCTACTTCAGACCACTGGGCTCCATAAAACAACATTTTGTCTGCAGCAGTGGCCACAGGCAGGTGCCTAGGGAAGAGTATGAACAGGTCCGGGAGATGTTATTTTTTACCCAAACATTTCTAAATTCCAGCTGTTTTCAATTCAGGCGATTTCTTAATACCATTGTGAAAATACATAGACCTTAGTATATTAGAACAAGGGGGCACTGCTGCCATGCCACTCCAAGATTAGAAAAAGAAGAATATGGGGAAGCTTGGGTGCAGAGAGAAACTGTCAGACTGCAGAGAAAGTCTGAGACTGGCTGTTGCAACTGTCCAGTCTAGCATTATGGCTCTGCTCCAAGAAATAAATTCCCACAGGGCAGAAAAACTGCATAAATAAGAGCCAAAAACCCCAGGGTTTTTATAACATCGTTTTCTTTGATTCGCAGTATGTGTGCATACGTATTTGCCCCAGTTTTTCTACTTTTTCCCTATTTTTCTTGTTTCATAACCCAAACCCAACTCGGATTCACAAACAGAAGTGTTTTTCAATCCTTATTCTGATCCTTCCCTACTTCTCCTCTGGTCTGCCCAATAAGTTTGTGAAGAAAGATCTTAGGTTAGTATGCCAGCATCTGGGTCCAAACACACAGACTTCCAATGAGACAGAATAGACAATAACTATTCTTCTGTCCAGTGACTAGGAGAATGAAACTCTGAATCTGCCCTGAGCACGTCTCAGAGAGGAGCCTCCAGAAGCTGTTTTCCATCTCATTATAGGCCCTTGCTGCTGGATGTGTGGCTGACCAGCAAAAGGCCACAGAGTCTGCTGAGACCACACTTACAAAGGATCAATCTCTTCATGACTGGCATGTGAACCAAAAGCTGAGACCAAGACACGGGATCATATACCAACATAATTAATGAGCAGAGATGTCAGCAAACTGGACAGTGACTTTAAGGACAGCCACTATAGTGGCTATATATAGCTGGTAGCAGCAAGGATAGCAAAAATGTATCTCTAATGGGTTTTACAATATTTATAAGTCCCATCAACATTCTCCAATATCCAGGGAGGCCTCTTTTCTTGTGGTTCATCTCATCTAGCTCTTTACAGTCAGTGAGAATCTGGAGGCTCTTAATTACTGATATTATTTACCAGTTACTTAATGTCCTAGATGCTGAGGGTGATGTTTTCTGATGGAAAAGTGATAGTATAAATAAATGCATCTGAGGCAGATAGTTTCAAAATCACACGAGGAATAAATACTATCAGTGCTGCAGTTGCACTCCTCAGCTATGAAACTCAGGAAAAATAGATTACAAGAGACATTTTGCTGCCATTCGGCCTCCTTTTGAATGTTTTGTTATGCTGCAGTGGCATGCTGCAGTATGGTATGATGCAAACACAGCAGCTTGCTGTCCAGAGCAGTTTCCAGCCTTTCCATCTGTAGATCTCAGGCACATATCCCAAGCTGTCTGACGTCAGATTGCTTGGACCTTGCCTACCATACAAGCTGTCCTTGCTTTACTCTCTGCTTCAGCCACTATGATCTCACTATATTCCTCTCTCAATTCCTATTATGGAGTTTCCCAGTCCAGCCTCTCAGCACCCGCTCTAATCTAATCTTAATGACTACTGTCAGCCTATCCAATCCCACTCTCTGAATCTTGCTTGAGGGCATGAACACTAACGCAGAGCATGTGGGAGATATCAGGGCTCTCTCACCCACTGCTGGCGTAGGGGACTCAGTTCCAAACTGCCTGGGTGGGCTCATCAGTGAAGCTTCGATTGGAATTAAAGACCTCTAGATAAAACAGTTTTAAACAACTGGCATAAAGGAGATGAGTTACACTGCTTAAGTTAGATGTTTAGGCTGGCAGTCACAAACCAGGAAGGTCTCCAGCTGAATGGTGACTGAACAGCACTGGGCATTAGAAACACTGCCTAGCGGAGAGGGAACAAATTGTGGTGTTATGTTGAGGTAGGAGCTGATGATAAGGAGGTTGAATTAGCACTAATAGGATTCGAACTAGACCACATTTCCTTGTTTGCTTATGCTGAGCTAGACAACACAGCCCAACCTTACTAAAGTCGAATGATTTCACTCCTGCTTTATTCACTTACAGTGCAGGCTAGTGCACCGTTAGTGAATGGTTGCCTCGGTGTGTTTTGACAAGCCCATATTGTATGCTTCTCAGCACCTCATCTTTTAGGTGTATACAGTTTGATGAAACAAATACGGTATGCCCTTTCCCTTTCTGGAATTTCACATTCCTCTTTTGCTCTCTTGTTGTGATAGTTGAATAGAATTGAACCAGCATCAGGTTCACAGTTCCAGGAAGGTCTTGTTTCCTGTCTTTAGATATGTGGCTAACTTCACAAGTACTAATAATCAGATTAATACCAATACTCTGAATTGTCAGATCAGTAGCTAGGTTAGTCACTCCAAAAATGAAGTGACTTCCTTTTTTTAATGGTCTTATTAAAATTTCTTCAAGTACTGTACCCTTTGCATAAAATGGATATAAGGCTAAGTAACAATGCATAACTCTGCTGTTTATTTTATTAAATATATCAAAATTAACTGAACAGTTCCCTTTAATAAGTACCTTGGCTTGGAGCTTTGCAGAGATACAGATCACAGCAAAACATAGAAATCTTGAGATGCTCACTGTGATTTACTATGAATGAAAAACTCATATGTAACTGATATTACTCTATGCAACATGTTATCATGATCTCTGAAACGCTCCAGTGAACTTTTTGAACAAACCAAACAAAAAAAGGGACCTGATTACTTGCTCAAAAGCATGGATAGCCCTTGCTCAGCCACAGTTAATAAAATAATTCCCTTTTAGTACATGTGAACCAAGATTTTGTGCTCTAGTTATGGAATATTTTTGTCAGGGTAGATTAAAGGATTTTTTAATTGTTTTTCTTGTCTTTCAAAAAAACTTTGTTGCCAGTCAGCTATTTACAGCACAAGTTCAGAGCAACAGTTTTGTTATTAAAGTGGTGGAAAATAAACAAACGCAAACATTAAAGTGTAAAGAAATATAACCAAAGCCTTTTATTAGCTTAGCCAGAGGAAAGGTCACATACAAAATCTTAATTTAAAAAAGGTTTTTTTTTTTGTAAAACTAGACAGTGATGTTTACTGATGATTGAGTCCAAATATGAATTGCATGTGCAATTTGATTGATGAAACACCCAAGCCTGGCCCACACCTTGGCCTGCACTGACCACATGTCAATTGTGTGGAAGGAGATCCAGCCATCCAAAGCAGCCCCAACTCTGTCCAAGCATCTCCCATCCAGTGCTGCTGGCCACTGATGTTTTGCTAGAGATGATTTTGAAAGCACTGCTTTCCTCCTCTGTCAAAGGGGAAAGCCACACAAAGCTAAGCTGTTTGATTTTGCCTTGGGACAGAGTTGCAATTCTCATATATCCCAGCAGTGATTTCAGCTCAGAAGTGAGGTCAGGTTTTGTCATTTCCTGAATGAACTCTAACCCTGTCTGGGATCTGATTTAGACAGTAAAGCAAAAAGGAAAAAAACCAAACCAACAAAAAAGCAACTATGGGGTGTAGGGGGAGAGAGAGAGAGGAACACATAAAAGGAAAAAAAGGAGAAAAAAGAAAAAATGGAAACAAAGGGAAAGGGGCAAAGGAAAAAAAAAATCAGTCTTCCCAGACAAGACCCTGGAATATAAATGGAACCCCTATACATACCCTTCTTCCCTTGACTTGATAACTGAGGCTATCCACGTCAATAGGGAAAGGGTCTTTCCAGTCCTGTTTGTTTGCTTGCTTGCTGAGATGGGCTAGCAGGGAAATTCCCATTAGCATTTTCTTTACTAAAATCTCCCCAGGACTTCCATGAGACTCACCTTGTTTTCACTGCCTTGGTGATCATTAAGTCTTCAAAAGCTATTGCTGTCAGTGTGTCATAAGAACATTGTGTTGCTGGAGAAAAAAGTTAAAATCTTACCTTTTCCATACTACATCAGTCCATAGACTCTTGTTCTCCTTAAGAAACTTGGGCATTTCCTTGTTTCTGATTAAGTATAGATCTCCACTCGTGGGCATGAAATAGGCTGTGATTTGGGCTTCACTCTTAGGCTGCTGCAAATTGGAGACATTCTTTAGACATGTGGTTCCTGTTTGGTGGCTGAAGTGAAAATCCTGTTTTAAGGGACACTAACGTGCTGCATTGACATTACTAGGTGGTGCAGATGTGTTGTATTTCCCTGTAGTCCTAGGACTGCGTATGCGTTTTTATGAAAGATTATATTTGTGCAAACCTCTGACTGTTGGCAGGCACTGCACATGCACAAAGAGGTAATGTTGCAAGTGAGGTGAGCCAAGGGCACTCTGATAAGTGGCTTCAACCTTGGTTCCACCAGGGGAAAAACCGTTTCCCAGCACAGCAGTCACACACTGGCACATCCTGCAAGACTTCAACTCTAAGTGCAAGGCATATTCAACCCCTCTGGTACTCTAAATAACAAATGTGCAGCTATTCTTCCCCCAGAGCAAAACAGTCATTTCGAGTTAAGTTCACATTAGCCATTTAGTGTCAGTAAAAGAAAATACCGGCTCTTTAGCTGTTTCTCCCAAGACTGTGAGATACGAATAACCTATTAGCAGCCAGCCAGCATGGGTTTATGAAAGGCAGGTCCTGCTTGACCAGCCTGATCTCCTTTTCTGACAAAGTGACCCACTTGGTAGATGAGAGAAAGGGTCTGAATGTAGTTTACCTGGAATTTAGTAAAGCCCTTGACACTGTTTCCCACAACATTCTCCTGGAGAATCTGGCTGCTCATGGCTTGGAAGGGTGCACTGTTCTCTGGGTAAAAATCTGGCTGGATGGCTTAGCCCAGAGTGGTGGTTAATGGAGTTCCATCCAACTTGCAGCTGGTCACCAGTGGTGTTCTCCAGGGCTCAGTACTGAGGCCAGCCCTGTTTGATGTATTTATCAATGACCTGGATAAGGGGATCGAGCACACCCTCAGTCAGTTCACAGATGACACCAAGCTGGGTGGGAGTGTTGATCTGCTGGAAGGTGGGAAGGATATATAGCGGGATATGGACAAGCTGGCTCATGGGCCAGGGGCAATTTTATGAGATTCAACAAGGTCAACTTCTGGGTCCTGCACCTGGGTCACAACAACCCTGTGCAGGGCTACAGACTGGGAGCAGAGTGGCTGGAAAGCTGCCCAATGGAAAAGGACTCTGGGGCTGCTGGTCAACAGGCTGCTGGACATGAGCCAGCATGTGCCCAGGTGGCCAAGAAGGTCGATGGCATCCTGGCCTATATCAGCAGGGCTGTGGCCAGCAGGGCCAGGGCAGTGACTGTCCCCCTCTACTCAGAGCTGGTGAGGCCATACTTTAAGTCCTGTGCCCAGTTTTCGGCCCCTTACTACAGGAAGGACTTGGAGGTCCTGGAGAGAGTTTAGAGAAGGGCAGTGGGGCTGGTGAAGGGTCTGGGGTACAAGCCCTATGAGAAGCAACTGAGGGAGCTGGGGGTGTTTAGCTTGGAGAAAAGGAAGCTCAGGGGAGACCTTATTACCTTCTGCAACCACCTGAGAGTGTAGTCAGGTGAGGGTCAGTCTCTTCTCTCAAATAACAAGCAAGAGGACAAGAAGAAACAGCCGCAGGTTGTGCCAGGGGGGGTTTAGATTGGAAATTAGGAAATTTTCTTCACAGGAGAGGTTGTAAAGCTGCTCAGGGAATGGCTGAGTCACCATCCCTGGAGGTGTTTAAAAGACACACGGATGTTCAGTGGTGAACTTCGGAGTGCTGAGCTAATGGTTGGATTCAATAATCTCAGAGGTCCTTTCCAACCTAAATGGTTCTATGAAGTGTATCACAGCTAATGGTTTTCTCTTTAAAGTTACTGCAGCCACACTGAATGATATGTTGGGAAGGTAGTCATAGTCTTTATGAATACTGTCTTCTTGATAGATAACTAAGAGACACATTGCACTCCTCCAGCAGTGTTTCTCAGTGAAAAAAACAGCATGAGCTGTGCTCATGCACTAGCTTAATTTTGAATTAATTTTCAAAAATTTTGTTTGGAATTCATAAAAAACTTGTGAAAATATGTTCTTTTGGTCTACAAATGATTACATTCTTTCTGTTTTACACAGAAACTGTCACTATCCTGATAGCAAACTCATTTTTCTTAATGGACTGAATCCACTGTCAGCAAAATCAATGAAGTGCATTTTTCATCAGTCTTAATGGGATCTGGAAAAGGGCCCGTGTTTCTAAACAAAGCCAAATACTGGGCTGATTCTGTATTCAGTTATACCCATGCAGACTGGAAATCAGCCAGTTGGCAACTTCTTTTTTCTTTCCTTGTCTTTTGTGTTTTGCAACAGAAAAAAAATCCCACTTTATTAGGGTGAAAAAGGTAGAAGCACAAGATTACAAGGATGAAACTGCAATTCCCTTTTCAAGTGATGTAACACTTGATCTGTATGCCTCGGCTCTGAAGGAGTTTTGTAAATTATCCAAATTTCAGCATCTTGAATAATTTTCAGCAGTGTTGTGGTTGATATGACTTAAATGTGGCTGCCCACATACTAAAAGAGCCCTTTCTATTGCTGACTATTGGCTGCGTATAAAAACACTCAAACAATATTTCTTATGTGGCACCTATATATGAGGCAGACGAATGTAAAGTAAAGCTATCACATCTGTTCCACTCACTCCTTGTCCTTGGAGACTTTCTTCATTTATTTGCTTTGGCAAAGTAAAGAGATTTTTGCAAAGTCTCTGGCATCTCCATGTATGTAAAGATATTATAACACAATCCCTGAATTTGACATACAGGTGGATTATGACAGTGGCTTAAACAGCAGACAGCTTTAAAAGCAAGAATGACAATCTGCTTAGTTTTCAAATAACGGCAGTTTTCTAAACAATTCCTCACACATAAAAATGGCAGAAACCTCTCTGTGGTTGAGAACATGGTTGCCAATGACCTTACTACAGCTGCTTCAAAAAATAGGAAAAGACAGTGCAGCACCTGGTAAAATTTCCTTTCTCCTCTATTCTCTGCCAAAATCGCTTCTCATATTTAGGAAATGTTTAGCTCTCATGTTTTAGATCTGGAAAGCTTAATAATAACTTTCCCTGCTTTATAAACTTTATGAGATTAAATCAATCGCAGCAGACAGATAAAGTGTAGTTTCAATACCTCTCCTTCATTCTCTGAGTTTCTCTTTCAAAAGGAGGGTGATTGCCATAAAAAACTCTAATGCCTCACAGGAAAATAATGGCACTTAGGTACTGTGTTTTGTTAAGTCTTTGCTATATATGAAGAAAGAGAGATCCTTTTTGCCTGTGTCTTGCATAATGTGCAGCTTACACAAAGAGGAATAGTTAAGAGTTTAAAGAAACCACTATCTACAGGAAGAAGAATATGGTAGAAATCGCAGCTAAAATGCAAACTGGTGTGGGAGATCAGCACACAGAGAAGAGCAGGCCTCCAAGGCAGGCAGGAGCTGATTAGTCTTGCAATCCTTTCACTTGGCAAAAAGCACAAGCAAATACCTCCTTCCATCCTTAAGGACATTTGAGCACCAACAGATTCTACCTGTATTGTTCTGCATTTGTCTGCTAAGTGTTCTCACAAAAAATATGATAAGGTCCCATTTTCAAGCAGGGATAAATGAAATCAAATAAAAGTAAGCCCCTAATTCTTCTATCATTACTATGTTCCCTGCTTTTGAGCCAGCAGGTAACTGCTGTTGATGTCCGTAGCAGTTGTATTAGTAGAGCAACCAGAAAGAGTATACACAGAGACCTGTTCTTTAACACCTTTCACAACCTCAGCCATCCTTTTGGAAGAACAGCTATTGTTAAAGAAATCCATGCCTGCTCACAATGCCATTCACCTGACTCCACTGGTGACACTTGGCACTGCCTATGGCCAGTGAGCAGTCCCCATCTTCTGCACAGGTTCAGTTCAAAACTTCCAGACTCCAGTGGACACAATTTCACCATTTCAAGGACAAACACAGCCACATTTTAATAGTTTGGAAAACGTGACTGTGCGAGAGGCTCTGCTGGAATGCTTGGTAGAGACTTACAGGGTCAGAGCATGTTCGACAAAGTTCCTGGAAATTTTTGTTTTAGTTCTGTTTCAAAGGCTATAATAATTAAATAAGCAGCACAAACATCAGTATGATCAATGTGAAATCAGTTATAGGATTATTTTTTTCTCCTTGGGTATTAATCATTAGTTAGATAAACCTTAAGGAGTACAGAACACATACCTTTCCCAGGAAGAAAATGAGAAAAAGCTTTGGCAGAAACACGGTTCAGAAATACTTTACAGCATACCTGTCTACAGGGCTGCAGGCTGAGGGAGACATTCTCAGGCAGTTGTCATTATGGTGATATGTCATTGACCTCCAAAATGGGAGTTTACCAGTTCAAGTTACCAAATTTTCTGACTTCTATCTTGAATGGAATTCAAGAGAAACTAGACCCCAATTAGAGATAAGTCCTACTTAGGCAGAAAGCACTATTGTTTGGGCTGTCAGGCTGGCTGATGGATTTTCTCACGTACAAGAGTTATGTTTCATCAGCTAGTTTAATTCTTACAAAGACAATTTAATACATTAATTTAATACACTTTTTAATAGTGCTTTTTTGTTGTTTCCTTTTTTTTTTTGACTCACTAACTGGATTTCTAACCTATTTCTTTTGCTCCAAGTTAAAATATTTTGCTTGCTGCTAGGCCTGAGTTTGGCTGCACATGTTTAATACACAGTACAGATTTCATCAACATATGCTCCACCTCTTCCTTATTTGAAGCATTACACTTCTCCTTTCCTCATAATTAACCCTTCTTACCTCTTGTTTTCCATGGGAAAAAAAGAAAGTGATGAATGATGCAAGGCCCCACCAGTGACAGAACTTTTCCATATGGAAATACTAACTTGTTGCAGTGCTTTCTAAGATATGAGGCAACATTTTAAAAGGCACACAAATTATTTGGCTAGATATTTTTGATTTTTTTAAAGATTGCATTGTGATATATACCTCATGATATGGCATTTTTATTTAACATGATTTGATTATTTTCTTTATCCAAAAGCTTAAGAATTCTGAAAAACAGCTTCTAGTAATATGGGAATTCGAAGTGTCTTTTTGTATATATTTTCCAGATTATCTTTAGTTTAGATCATATCCTCAAAAAAAAAACAACAAAACAAAAATATTCAATGCTTAAATTCTATCAGAATTAGTTATTTTTTAAATAAAAAACCAAGGTCCCTTCTCTCACACATGCACTTTAGAGATGATCCTTGGCATAATCTATGAATTTATATTAATTGAAACTGGTAGATAAAAGTACAATCTCAGATTTTTGTTACGCTAGAGCCTGGCTGACTTTGTAACCCTGATAAATAGTGGTGTCCCTAGAGCAGTCTATCCTAGTATTCATTATTGGTCTTGACCACAGTATCATAGAATATGCTGTGTTGGAAGGGACCCACAAGGATCACTGAAGTCCACCTCCTGCCCCTGCACAGAATCATCCCCAAGAGTCACACCATGTGCCTGAGAGCATTGTCCAAATGCTTCTTGAACTCTCTCAGACTTGGTGCTGTGACCACTTCCCTGGGGAGGTGTTCCAGTGCCCAAACACCCTCTGGGTGTAGAACCTTTTCCTAATACCCAACCTAAACCTCCCCAGACACAGCTTCAGGCCATTTGCTCAAGTTCTATCACTGGGCACCACAGAGAAGAGATCAGTGTCTGCCCCTCCTTTGCCCCTCATGAGGAAGTTGTAACTGCACTGAGGTCTCCCCTCAGTCTCCTCTTCTCCAGGCTCAACAGAGCAAGTGACCTCAGATACTCCTCATACAGCTTCCCCTCAAGGCCCTTCACCATCTTCACTGCCCTCCTTTCGACGCTCTCCAGCTGCTTTATATGTTTCTTATATTGTGTCACCCAAAACTGCCCCCAGCACTGGGAGCGGCCACCCCAGGGCAGGGCAGAGCAGAGCAGAGCAGAGCAGAGCGGGACAATCCCCTCCCTTGCCGGGCTGGCGNGCTCAAGTTCTATCACTGGGCACCACAGAGAAGAGATCAGTGTCTGCCCCTCCTTTGCCCCTCATGAGGAAGTTGTAACTGCACTGAGGTCTCCCCTCAGTCTCCTCTTCTCCAGGCTCAACAGAGCAAGTGACCTCAGATACTCCTCATACAGCTTCCCCTCAAGGCCCTTCACCATCTTCACTGCCCTCCTTTCGACGCTCTCCAGCTGCTTTATATGTTTCTTATATTGTGTCACCCAAAACTGCCCCCAGCACTGGGAGCGGCCACCCCAGGGCAGGGCAGAGCAGAGCAGAGCAGAGCAGAGCGGGACAATCCCCTCCCTTGCCGGGCTGGTGATGCTGTGCCTGATGCCCCCCAGGCCACGCTTGGCCCTCCTGGCTGCCAGGGCACAGTGACTCACATTCAGCTTGCCATGGACCAGGACCCCCAGCTCCCTTTCTGCAGTGCTGCTCTCTGGCCTTGTGTTCCCTTGGCGTCAAGCAGAAGTTTTAGTCTGAACCAAAATTCAGAGAAAGTCCTTGAGGGGCTTCAGGGAAATTTTGCCTGGAGTTCTTTATGAACAAGTCCCAAAAGAAAATCATGAAAAGAGAAGGATGTGAGAAAAATGAAAAGTATTTGCCAAATTCCCATAACTACTTTCTTAAATTGCGTATAGTCCTGATATCCATGCACTAGTACTCTGCACTTCCCTACTTTTAGTGTTGAACTCCTACATCATTGTGTTTACAAAAGTAATTATTATTTACTCTCCAGTCCCAAAAGAAGAAAGCATCAAAAATAAATCTCTCAGGCAGGTTTTTCCCTTACACAAGAAACACCAGCCCCGTGAAGCCTCATGAAATGTTACCATAAAAGCTAAAAACAAACAAGGATTTCTTGAAAATGCAATTGCTCAATATACCCAGAACTGCCAGCTGCAGTTTCCTCTTTAGGCTATTGACTTCATAACCTTACCCAACCCTTCAGAAATTTCCTGGGCAACAAGATTTTTCGGAAGTTTTATGGAAAAAAAAACAAACAAACAAAAAAATCCCCCATTGGTTTGAAATAATTTCCTGAAGACTGAATTACTTTATAAGAAGTCAGACTAAACAATTGTAAAGTTACTAAAAGTAAACCAGTTTATCACTGTAGAGCAATAAAGGCAAATAAGCAGACAAGAAAGCTTGTTGGAAACTACCTCTTTAGACTACCACCTTGAAAGAATATTCAGATATCCTCTGAATATTTGTTTTTCTGCATTGGAAGAAAAGGTAGTGCAATGCATTTTCTTTATTTTTTTATTTTAAGTACAGGCTTCGGAGAAACTCAAGAGCATAAAGTAGGAGTAAGATTTCAGACTAAAATGGTAAATTCTTCATGAAAGTTTGGGTCATGATTATTCCTTCTCTGAGTAATATATTTACAATTGTGGCTATTTAAACTTGTAAAAGTGATTCTCTATGTAAAAGTATGAAGTGCCTTTTTAGCAAGTGTATTCAAATCAGAGAGGGAAGATATTTTGTGAGAATACTTTTGCTCTGCATTTACTGCTGTTAGCATATTCCTGTCTTCAGTAGTGACCTGCGTGGGACTACTTACATGAACCAGTTCAGATACACAGGTCAGTGTTAGGCTGTTCTATGAGTCTGTAAGAAACACAGCCCCATCTCACTCCTAGTTACAGTTAGTGATTCAGATTTCAAGGAGAGACAGAAATTAACAGAGAATTGTCCAGAGGATTATTAAGGATTAAATGAGAAAGTTGGGCTCCCATCTAAATAAGGATGCTGTTATAATTTTGTTTACATAGAAACTTGGACAACTGGTCTGGCTGCAGTCTATCTTATGTGCTTTAAGGCATGTGATACAAACCATATCCATAATTTCAGACCTAGGTCTTATGAGGTACAGTGTCTATATGGAACAAGACAGAGAAGTTACCTTTAGGTTAAAGTATGTAAGTTACTTTTAGAAGTTTTCCCATTCTTTAATGAAAACTGGCAACTCACATGTTCTGCTCTCAAGATTTCAAAACTATCAACTCAACCAACTGAAATCTGACATTTAAAAAAAAATGTGTATACAATAAAATTTGCCATTAGAAATGCTTGTTACCCAAAATATCTACAGGAGCATTATTTTCTTTCAACAGAGGCTTACAGACTTTCAGTCATGGAAGAGGCCTCTACCACACTGCATAGGAATGGGATAGAAAACGCACCATCATACTGTACTGAAAGTCTAATGAAGACCAAGTATCTTTTGGTTTTTTGTATTTTAGTAGGCTTTTGGAGGGATTGCAGAAGAGCCAGTCACTCTCTTGTGGGCTTCATGGAAAGCTGAGAGGGCATGATGCAGAACTTCTGTCTTGGGGTGACTGTGCTGTTGTATCCCCTACCATTGCTCTATGCCCAGACACGATTCCTGAGCCTTTCTATGCCTTTAAAACTGGATGCAAGAGACAGAGGAAAAAAAAAACTGAGCGAACTTTTCAAAACAGTTTGTGCTTCAAGGACACAGAGATTAGCTACTTCTGCGGCGGGCAGGGGAAGCACTTCTTCTGGCTTTTCGGTCAGCTTCTTCGGCTCTGTTTCTTCGGAGAGGGACGGAGAGTTTTTTTTCCTCTTGGGACTTCGTTTTTTTCTTCTTCTCTTCTGGACTTGTTCAGAACACCAGAACATCAGAACCCCACCGGGGGACCTTCCACCATTCTGGAGGGGGGCCCCCCATGCCGACCCAGCTCCGAGGAGGAGGAGAGAGACCACACCCACAGAAGGACTCTAAAATCTTTCAGGTTTTCTCTCCAGAGCAAGAGATTTTATTATTTAGCATTATTAGTATTGTTTTCCTGTGTGTTTGTTAAATAAATAGTTTTATTTTCTCCTTCACTTTCCTCTGAGGAAAATTTGTTTTTTCCCGAACCCAATTGGGGGGAGGGGTGGTTTGTAACCTGCCTTCCTTCGAGGAGACGTCCCTTTTGGACGTTTCCCTGAATTTGGCCTAAACCATTACAACTTCCTTCTTTTCCAGAGGCTTATCTGTGAGAATGCTGATGTGAAAAAAAAAAAAAGTCCTGCTCTTGGCTCCCTGCTCAAAGCCACATATGAACAAGTGCAGAAATACTCACTTTCAACCAAGTGTTACCAATTGCTGTTGTGTTTGGGGTTTTCTCCCTTTTTCTTTCACTACTCAAGTTTGCTGCCTCGTATTTTGCTTGAGAGAAAAGTAAGGATGTTTCTAAGAACAGAAAATATCAATTAAAGTAAACATAAGGCAAGACCCTACCAGCAGCTTTCAAACCAAACTGAAGGCTAATGTGTGCATTTCTATCTGAGTGCATGCCCTGTTCTGATTCCCACTGGGTTTTACAGTTACATAGTGTTTGATATGCTTAGAAGACCTTAAAGTAGATTACTTAAGAGAGGCAAGTCCTTACTCACTTTTTCTAAATTTTCATTTAAACAAGTATTTGACATTGTGGTTTCAGAATACAAAGCAATTTATTCCTGGTATTTCACAACAGATGTAGCTAGTGGCTCTTTCTGACTTCTCATTTCTCTCCTGACAGCAGGGATGGCTGCAGAGTCATCAACCCTGACACTGCTGAGCAAGCTAGAATAGGTGCTGCTCCTTAAAACACACTTTGAAAAATTTTTGTTTTTCTTGAAACCTTGAGGTGTTTATTTTTTGTTTCTTCTGCTTTGACAGCCTATCGCAGCCTTCCTGTCTACCTGCCACAGACATTTGTTTGTAGCTTTTCTACCCATCCGAAGTATAATGGAATTCTCGCTCTGAAAGCTGGGAGTTGTGCAATGAAGGAGGAAAAAGAGGTAGTGTTTTCCTGGCTGGAAGCGACTGTAGCCAAGAACAACACAGATTCCTCTGGTGCCATGTCTGTCACCAGCAGTCATGCTCCTTCCTATACCATGATAATTGCCTTGCGTGTTTATTCGGAATTGTTTTATATATGAACAGTTTATATATGAACTGACAAAGTCAGAGGGGCGGCACTGGCTGTGGGAGGTCGTGGAGGGATTTCCAGGTAGACCAGACTGGACATGAATGAACAGGAGCAAGCAGATGTTACGTAACCGCAATTTTCCTAAAATCGTTTTAGCAACACAGGAGAACTTTGGCAGTCCTAAGGCATTCAGTCAGTCAACATTTCTACAAAAAAGTACGTAATTTAATTTTAAATGTCATTTCATTCCAGGGGTCAGTTTCAGGTTGCTGTCACACAGGCCTCTTCCTTGGGGAGACTTGTTCAAGGGTGATCTCTGAATACACAAGAAGCAAAAGAGGACAAAAAATTCAGTCAATTCCAAAAAGAACAGTCCTGGTTTGAATAACAAGCAATGAGTGAAGAAAAGACCAGGACTTTCTTTTAACAGTGGTGGACTGAATTGCAAGCCTTGTTCTATAACGAGGTAAAACATTCCCCACAGAAGTTTTAATTAGTCAGGAAATTCATTTTCTGTAGTTTTACAATTTTCCATTGCAGACTCAAGACCCTTTGAGGATTTGAATTACAAAACCTGACAGAGTACAATAAAACACTGCAAAAAGAATAAAATGATCTTCAAATATAGAAGAACAAATGCCAGTATGGAAGCTGAGGAGTCATAATCCTTCTCTCATATAAAACAAACCTGTTCCTGTTTAGAGAATTTCAGCTCAGGAAGCGTATTAGAAATGCAAGGCTTCATACTGATGCACATCTGTCTCCTTTTTTCTTTCAGTTCAAGGGCATGATAAAGACTGAACAGGTTCAGTTTCCTTAGCCAGGGATTCCTACAATATACGTTAATATCTGCTGAGTCACGAACATCCTCCTTTTCCCTTTAATTTCTTTTTGAAAAATAGAATCTCATTTTTGGGAAACCAAAAACAGGGCACTGGAGCTGAGATCTGATACCAAACTCCTTATGGTCTGCAAGGAGTTTGTTTCTGTAGGTGGACCTGGCTGTAGCTGTCCTCAGAAGTATTCATTCTATGTAGCCTAAATTGTTCTGTAATGCAAAGTGACTCTTCACCTGGTAAAGTTAGAAAATAGGAAACAGATTAAAAATGAAACTAGATTAAGAGAGAAAGAAAAGCATCATCAAGATCACTCATAAATTTATGTTTAAATTAGGTAAACTATCTGAAGATTGTCATATCCCAGCCGAGTTTCTCTTTTCCAGCACAACTGGCTTGCAGGCACCATTCAGACACATCCCAAAGAAAAGAAAATGCATTTTCTAGTAATTTGAACATTGTGATCCAAGAAAGGAAAAAGAAATTACTGCCACCTCTGTTTCCTTTAGTGCATTATTTTTAAGTTTTGATACCATTTTACATTTTATACATGACCATATTCTTTCACCAAGGGATCAGCACATAACTGTGGCCATATGTAACAGCTCCTTAGATATGAAGAGTGTTTAATATTGCTTCATAATCAGTTCTTTTGGCAAAATTAGCAGAGATTCAGACAGGATTTAAGGACACTATAATCAGGTTCATAGCTGTGGGTGGAAAAAGGAAGGAAGTCTTAAGATATTTTTAGCTTACCATGCTAACTTCAAGTTGTAGTAAGCACAATACTCTCAATGTAGTTATGTTTGATTTGGAGCAAAGCAGATTAAAAGTCCTTTCCCTGGATATTGGTCAATGCGAATAATACCATCACATAGAAGTTCATGTAGTACGAATTCCCAGGATATTTTTTTCTAGGCAATTCTAAGGAGGTTTGAAGTTTACATTTAATTTGAAGAAGGGGGTTTGTTTAAAGCTTACTTGAATTAGTCAAAGGCCATCAAATTCATGTGGGCTAGAAACCTGTGAAGACTTTTCATTATCTGTCCAGCATTCATGCCACATTTCGCTGCCACAATTAGAGTATGTCTTTCCTAAATCTTTCCAGGGTTAAAAAATGTATTTCTGATCTAAGGATGGATAAGAAACAAGGTATAAATAATATGTAAAAAAATGGATTTGAACCAATATTATGCCCATCTGTAATTTCAGAGGGTGTTTACAGTCAGATAAAGTTGGCACTATCTGGTATGAAGATGTGTCCCCCAGTGTAATCAGAACTAAAACATACGTTTACTTCTCTGTCTGCATGTTAGTCTGGTTAGTATAACAGACCAATTTGAGAGAGTAAATTAGATTTTCCACTGACACCTATTACATGCAAAGAATTAGTTTAACAGTATAATCATGTTTACTAACACTTTAAACTGGGAGGTATTTCTGCTTCATTCTCTAATGATGATGTCTGAACCAAAAACACCACTCAACTTCAGTCCTTGTAGGACCTGATGAGAGGCTGATTCGGGAAATTCCCATATTAGCAAAGAGTTTGAATGTGAAGCCACTGACATAGCACTTCACTGACATATTTTGGAGTCCATTCAGGTGTCCAGCTCCCCAGAATGACAGAAATGTCAGAGCCATTCCCCTTGAGGGTATTGCCATATAGTGGACACAGTGGAAACTTCCTGAGCTAGGAATACAAGCTCAGTCTGAAAAGATGTTTTGTTCTCAATACAGGAAGGAATCTATAGACATTCAGCTGTGCATTGTTAAAAATCACTTATATGTATCAGTCAAGTCTACAGGAAATCTAAGGAAGTAATTTATTTTGTATACATAGAAAAGAATGCTTTTTCATGCTTTTAGGTTTTAATTTTTTTTTGTAATGGAGCTGGTGTTTTCTGTCCAAGAATGAGTTCCTAGTTTTTAGGAATATCTCAAGAAAACTCTGACGGAAAAAGAACAAGACAGGTTTCTGCTACTTTGAGACAGCAGCAAGTTTGCTAAAAAATAATGTACCAGAATGTCAGACTGAGTATGCTTTTGGAGAGAACACTTCTAGCTTAGAAAGACATCATGTTAAAAGCAAGAACAAATACATTTTTAAAAGACATTAACACTTGTTTTATTGTCAGTCTTTCTCCTTTTTTTGTTTTTATTTGTTGGTTTTTTAAAAAAATTTTTGAATGAGCATCTACACAAATATTGCAGATCAGTATGCAATTAAAACTAGTACTTTGCTTGTTACGTTTCTAAAGACTGAGCAGCAGACTCCCTTTAAATACATAAATGTGACAGGGCCCTTTTCCTAGGTGACCAAAACCAGAGTCAGTTCATATAAGTTATGAAGCCATTCTGGCGAAAACACCATTCATTCTGGACCTCTCTTTCTAGTTCAAGTAATAAAGACAGGTCTGGAAATCCAATTATTGTCTCTTGTCTGCAGTCTTTAAAAGAGCTTAGGAAAGGTCTCAATGAGAGAGAGAAACCTAGAAAATATTTTAAAAGTATTTTATTTAAAGTATATCCTTCTAGCCTTATTGTATAGAGTTCAGAGTATAAGTGATGTGATTACCAACATATGTTATGACTGTTAAATCAATTACTGATTTTTTTTTTCTGGCTACAGCACCACAGAAACAACGTATAGGATTTCTGCATTCTGTTTGCAGCTCTGGTACTAACTTGGATCTCAGTTCAAAAGGAAATTGAAACAGAGGTATGTTTAATAAGAGGAAAAAAAGGCAAAAAGAAAGCTTTTAAGACCAGGGAGAGATAAGCATTATTAAGCAAATTTAGTTTTTGACATACGTATCTATCTATCTATCTCTCTATCTATCTATCTTTCTATCTATCTTTTGCTTTTAGTCATTCTGAAACGAGCATGAGGGTGTGTGACGAGAACAGGTGTAGAAATGCAGGTAACATCCTCAAACACATTACCTCGTAATGAGCTAATAAGCTAGGCTATTTTACTTTTATATTATTTATAGATATTGTTACATGTTCTGTGGGGTTACGAGTTGTTTTTCACATTATCCTAACAAAACCAAACCAAAGCAAACCAGAACTCTTTTAGTTTAGAGAAATAAGTATTCAAAACATCAAGAGGTGTGTCCAGGAAAGAAGGAATGGAGATTGATCTTACATTAGGCAATGCCATTTCAAGGCTGAGCTTGGTCAAAAGACACCATGAAGATGCCAGTGTGAGGCCCTAAGTCTCACTAAACTTTAAGCTCCAGGTCTCTGGGTAGCATTTTTATTTACTGATATTCTTGGGTGTGTGGGGTGGAAAGTTATCTTTTACTAACAATTCCTGCAAAAGAGGTTTCTTTCAAACTGCAATCAGTTCTGGGATCTGCTTTTGACTCATACTGTGAGTAAAACTGGGAAATTCCAATATTTTGTAACTTTAATATCATTCCAGGGACCTGCAACCAGAAATTCCAGGAAAGTTCCCTAGTGGAAATTGCATTTGCAGTGTTTGAGTGAACATCATGCGTGGCGAGCCAGCTGCACTCCCTCCATCTTTTGTTCCCTGACTGAGCCCGCATGTGGGATTGAGCTTCCAGAACGGCTGCTTACAGGCAGAGAGATAAGACAGTCTCTTTCTCCTAATGTGTCCACCTACCCCTCAGTTCCACACCGGGCAGAGAGGCTGAACCTTAATGCTGAGCTACTTCTGAGCTGCTGCGGATGAAAACGGAAGGCAAACCCAAGCTGGCACTGGTTTGCGATGTCACCTGCCTGCACTGGTGAGACACAGCTTTCCAGTTCCCTCTTTGAAGCTAAGATATTAATAGATGTGGTCAGGTTTTACGGCTCTGCGGCACATAAACACAGCCTGGACAGATCTGCTTCAGATCTCTGGGCCATGAAAACCCAAGCCCATCGAGAAAACATCAGGGATAGCTAATTGCTGCTGCCAATCTGCCTGCCTGGCAAGCCCTGTAGGAACTCAATTAACTCTACCTACTTGATTAAAGTTCAGTAAAGTGTGTATAGTTTCTCATAAAGAAGTTAGGAAAATTGGTTAGTTTGGGTGAGAAAATATCAACCCATCTTAAATGAAAGTTAAGTACCTAAATCCTGTTTGCGCCTCTCTTCAAAATACTGGATTAAAAAAAGAAAAAAAGTGGTCTCTCAGAACCTTTCCCTCAGCTTCTTTCAGTTTTCCCTGAAACACCTTTTCAGTAGCATAAGCAGTGAGCTGTTAGCTCAGCAGATGAGTTCATTATTGGCTTGGTTTTTTAAGAATGACTGTATCATGCAGTAGTTATGACACTAGTTTTCCAGACTTCTGTCTAACCCAGTTTTGCTTCTTATTAAAATGATGGCACTTTAGGACCAACAATTTTTTCTTCCTCTGTGTTTGGAGTTATAAGTGGGAGTTTTACATAATAATAATGCAGTATATGCTGTTGTGTTTGGCTTTGTTTTTTCCCCAAACAAGAAGCATACAGCAGCAGGGAGCTTCTGGAATATTAATTATACGTAGCTTATTTCAAGATTCCAAGATATGGTTGTAACCATCCTGATTAAATCCATCCCACAACTGGAATATAGTCTGCTGAGGGGCAAAAGGTTAAAGAGATAGCTATTTATTCTACACTGACTTAAACTAACTTTGGAGGTGTGTTTCATTTAGATTTTTAATTCATATTTCCCTTAAGTGATGTTTATTTCCTTAATGACTTTGTGTTAGCAAAATTTTCTGACAATGACGCTGAGGGGAATTATGAAGAAAGGGGAGAATAGCTTATTATACATGAGGAATGATTGTGAGGTTAGAAAAAGAATAGTGAAATGGAAAATAATATGAATTTAGACTCAGAGAAAAAGATACTAATAAGAATTTCTGCTATAGCAGAAACTATAAGAATTAGGCCTGTTAGGATTTGCAATGCAGAAAAGATTGGAATACATTAGTGGCATTGATGGCTAGCAGTTTCCAACTAGATTTAGTGTTTCAAGTAGTGATGGAGAAGCATTAATGCAAGTGGAAATCTCATTTGGCATACTGTAGGCAATGTTTCAAGAAAACAATTCTAAAACAGAGTTATCGGGTAAGGGAGGTGTCAGTGGTGCAGGAGTCTCTTCTAGGTATGCATTTCTATGCCTCTTGGCAAACTTCAGAGTATAAATTCATTATTTAATATTCACTAAAAGCCTGACCAGAAAAAGCAGGAAAAAATACATTTGGCCTTCTGATTTGAGCTAAGAGCAGAGAACACTTATATTAAAATAGCTGCTCATTTTCCTTATGCATCAGCTTCCCCTTTGAGAAACAATGAAGTTACTTACCCCGTTTTATAAACATAATTAAGCTAATTAAATACTCGTCAGCCTGAATGATTAATGAAGCACTTTGCTCTGCCTCTGTCCAATACCACAACTTGTGAGTCTACCTGCTACTACAGCTAAAGAAAACAAAACCATATAGCTTTAATGTAGACACTAGCAGCACCTAAACTTGCTGTTGTCTCCTTTTATGAGCCCTTGAATTTCTTCAGATGCCCAGTGCACTGTTTCTGTTCAGAACCATTGTGGACTGGGAAGATTCCCATGCTCCCAGAACAGTCAGGAGATTAAGTGTCTCTTAAGCAAAACTGGAAGGGACAGAGTATGTAGAACAGTTTCCTGGAATTCCCAGTCTATAAACAAAATATGAGTCCTTTCCAGTACAAAACAACAGAAACATCTAAAGCCTTTCCTTTTAAATAAATGTTACTGTGCAAAGGATGCAAGATTATAAGAGAGAGAAAAACCCCCAAATAACAGCCAGGAACGTGATTCTACTCTCTAATTGTTACAGCACTGGAAAGAGAAAACAGAGTTGGAAAATCCTAGTTTGGTGTTCGTAGTTTCCACTTAACTCTAAAAAGAAATGCAAGTAAGGATTCAGTATTCCCTTGCCCACACTAAGCAAGATTAGCTAGACTTAGGGAGCCAATGCTTTCTTCCTGTCATCCAGTGAAACTGGGATTTGCTACTGGACACAAACATCACTTTACCGGGTCACTTAGAGAACATCTCTTTCCTCGTAGCCTCTAAGAGGAGTAGGTATAATTAGGTTACCATCAGGTTGAAAAGATGATTAAACCTAGATTTTCTTTCCACTAAGCCAGCAGTAGAGGGGGTTCCCTATGGGGCAGGCAAGGCAGTCACATCCTTTATGGGTGACTCACATGGTAGAAGAACACCTCCTGATGTATCAGGGAAGGATCTAATATACAGAGACATAGAACCTGAAAGTCAAATAATGCAGTGCCTGTTTCCTTCAGTCCTCAGCTAGAAAGTATGGCAGGATAATCTCATGAATGAATGGTAAATTCATGAATCATATATAGATCTTTATTTTGCAATTTTCCAGACATCCTTTTGGAAATTTTCCAGTCATTGGAGAGCCTTTTTATCCTCAAATACCAAAAAAGATTAAGGTGATTGAGAAATCCTCTCTGCAAAGGGAGAAGTTATTTTTGGAAAAGCCTTCAGATGTCAGCTTTAATAAGTACATGATGTCTGATCTCCATGGTCACATTGTGATGTAACTTAAAATGACCTGGTAATCAAAGAAAGCACTATTTTTAGAAGATTCATAACAGAATTGTATTGAAGCACCTTATTTATGTTCTGTCCTCTGGTGGTCCTTACAACTCAGTGTGGCGGTTTAATCCCAGCCAGCCACCAGGTCCCACACAGCCCCTTGCTCACTCTCCCACCAATGGGACTGGGGAGAGAATTGGAAGGGTAAAAGCAAGAGAACTCATGGTTTAAGATATAGAGACAGTTTAATAAGGAAAGCAAAAGTCATGGACACAAACAGAGCAAAACTAGGAATTAATTCACTGCTTACCACAGGCAGGTGTTCAGCTGTCTCCAGGAGAGCAGGGCCCCATCCTGTGTGACAGTGACTTGGGAAGATGAATGTTATCACTCCAAATCTCCCCCTCCTTCATCTTCCCCAGCTTTATATACTGAGCATGATGCTGTTCGGTCTGGAATATCCCTTTGGTCTGTTTGGATCACCTGTCCTGGCTGTGTCCCCTCCCAACCTCCCATGCACCCCCAACTTCCTAGGTGGCATGGAAGTATCAAAAGCAGAAAAGGCCTTGGCTCTGTGTAAGCCCTGCTCAGCAATAACAAAAACCTCTCTATGTTATCAACCTCTGTTCAGCACAAATCCAAAACACAGCCCCTGTGAAGAAATTAAACTCTACCCTAGCCAAAACCAGCACACATGGAGTTATGTGCAAAGGCTCCCTTGCATGATACATGAGAAGAACTGCTACATAAGATTTGGATTCTCGACAGTGCATTTTCTGGGAAATAAACTGCCATAAATGGCTAGGAGGTAAATCCACAGAGTCACAGAAGATTTCCTCTCTGCCTGTACATAGATTGTCATATAGGTGTGTTCATAGCTGAAAATAAAAATTTAAGTCTTCTTAGGGCCTAGAATCTCTACAGTTAACAGCAGATACATTTAAATGATAGATGGAAGAGCAGTTGCCTCTACTTTCTACTCATTACCTCAGTGGTTACTGCTACCATACACTACATGGAGATCCAGGCTCACGCTGCTTCTCAGCCTCTCTGGGTTCTGATCTATGCCTCCTGCTACATAGCTTTACACAGTAGGCAAGGTGCTTTTTTGGCAAGGGATTGTTTTTTCTCATGAAGGTGCTTTTGAGGGTTGGGTTCCAATCTGTATGCTGGACTAAAAGGCCTCTAGGTATTTTGAAAAATATGGGGGACACCCATTTTTTAAATTGTCCGCTCACTCTTTGAGTCCAAACCAGCAAGATCCAGAGCACCACAGTCAGTCACAGAGTCAAAGTCAAGTCTGAAGGATTTCACTGAGTGTGTAGGGTAACAGAAGTGGTTCATCAAAGTAAACCTTCTATTTATTGGTGAGACAGATGGCCCTTTGGGCACTCTTTTCACGAGTAGACCTTTAGTAGGAAGCCTCACTCTTCTGAATTACATAGATGCATTTTAATATTATCTTAATTCATGAAAAGAATGTGATTCCAGTTAATTGAAATTTGCCAGCTGGTTGGATATGAGCCCACCTCACTGCATGTTCATATTATGTTCTGTTTGTAAATGTGCACTGGGACACATCCTGTTCTCATTTCACAATTGTAAATAAATCAACTCTATTTTTTTAGTAGTGTTCCTCACCTAGCCTTTCAAGGGTGAGATTTCAAACGGCATGATGTAGCCTTGCTTTTCTGAGTTCTTACACATCTGCTGAATCATGAAGCTGAGAACTTATTTCTAAGATACTGTTCTTCTCTTCAGCCCCTAGGGCTCCAAACAGCTCTTTCTTCCATTCCTTCTTGATTTTACATTCCGGTCTTTTAATCAAGATGTTATGTTGTACTACATCATACACTTAAATTTCTATGAGGCATTTTACATCAACACTATCAACACTATTACTTTTAGCAACAAAGTGTGTATCCTCAATTAAAAAAACCCAGAAACATCAAATCCTTGCTGCCATAAACAGTGTTGAATGATTTCAATTAATGGATAAAAATATAATCACCCTTAGTTCTCTATTAATTTATCAAAGTCAAGCTAACACATCTTTCTGACATGGATCATTCTAATCCCCCTTTTTAAGGAACTGGAGATATACACATAACTTCAGACTTTAATTTGCCACAGGCCATGATGTGGCAATGATTATGTTATATCCCACTCCTATCAAGGTGGAACTATAACCACTTGCTTTTCCCAGGTTTATAAATCTCCTCTATGAGTCCAGGCTTACCCAAAATTAACATAAATGTTGAAATTCCCTTGAGACAGTTTTCTTGGTTTGGGCGCAAGTCAGTAAGACTTAGATGGTTACTTTTAGTAGCTGCTGCTTCCCAGTCTCCTCAGTTACTTTGGGAATAGAAAGTATATATTCTTCACTGGAGATGCTGTACTAACACAGACTTTTCCATACTGCAGAAGCATTTGTTCTTCAGCTGGTGTGAATATCAGGAGAATTTAGTAGGCTGGAATATAAGTATTCTGAAGCATAACTTAGATGATGGTAACTTACAATCAAAAGGACAAAATGTATGATTCTAAAATCCCATTAATGGAGCATTGTGTAGGAAAGCCTAAACTAGATCCAAAAAGTCAGCTACACAAGTTAACAGATACATCACATGAGCACAGTGGTCTCAGTGCAGGAATGGTTTATATCTCAAGCAAAGCGCTGAGTGGACCCAAGTCTATTTCCCCCAGAATTTTAGATAATATCTTAGCATAATGCTTCAAAATCCTGTGTTGATTAAGTTTGTTGCAGATAAGTTGTCACCTGCCCACACAGTGCTGCCACATACCGGGGGGGCTGCGGACTGCCCCACAATGGTGCTGTCAAACTGAGGATCCAGACAAACCATGGGGATGAACAAGATTAGGCTGGATTTAAGCTGAGCTGGGCCAGATGAAAAAACTCTAGCTATTTGAGAGGACTGATACCTCCTGAAGGCAGAATGCAGCACTGCAAAAATACACAAGCCGACATTCAAAACTAGCATGATCATGCTAGCACAACTTTGCATGCAAATCACTTAGACCTTGCTTAATCCCCATAGTGATTCCTCTGTAGTGAAAGTTTCCATTCTGCTTTCACTTTTTGTAGCTGTTTCAGCAGTTCCAAGTGAATAAATGTCAGATGTCACTTGGTGATTCTTATACTTTACTCCCTTTGCTTTCTGTCCCTGATATACCAGAGATGAGTGATGAGTGACTACAGAAAAGGGAATGTGTTGCTGGAAGGCTTTGGGGTTTTTTTTCTTTTTTCCTTCTGGATATTGTAATCTGCTATACATTAAAATGAACAAGTTCACATCTGCAAAGTGAGGCATGAATGTTTATTTTATGCACTGAATACTTGACAGATTCTAAAACTCATTAATTTCCAAAATATTATATAGTTTATTATATTGCTTATTTTCCTTGTATAGTGTCCTTACAAGTTAGAACCTGATTTAATAACCTTGAGAACCAAAATGGTATTATTTAGTAGCTGTAAACATTGTTCTATGGGCAGATTTACCTAAAATAACTCATAATATTGCCCTAAGCTATTAATGCACTTGGTCCTGCATGAAAAAATCTTCACTCAGTATAAGATAAAGAACTACAAATCAAAGCTAACAACCTTGGAAAAAGAAATGGAACGGGTTTGCAAAAAGCATTTAGAGTTTTCCACTGTCTCAACATGTAGCAGCTATTCTTAATACCATAATATTCACATAGGAATTAACTGATATGACAAATCTGACTTCCCTCTGATAACTGCAGTTTTGAATTAGTCTGTGCAATGAATAACATTCTTCTCATCTATTCAATTAGCATTAATTTCTCTAAGTTACCTAAAGCCATATATTACTTTTAACTAAAACTGTAGATGTTAAAATTACATTTACAATAACTTGTTATTTGTGAGTACAAGGATATTTGTCTGCCCATAGTTTGTGGGGTGACGGCGCATGGTGACTGAATGATCATCTTTCAGTGACTAGAGCAGTCCCAGTTTGATTGAATTATCCTCACAAACAGCTTTCCTAGAAATTGCTGGAAGAATAAATATGGTCCATGACTATAATTTGGTAGAAGGGATTTATAATGCCTTTAAAATAATAACTAGCCTCTGCTAAAAAACCAGCACTGATTTATCTTTCCATAAGCAGAATTCTGCTGCATTACAACAGAATAAAAAAGGACAGTCTATTGGCAATCATCTGCTGTCTTTGCCAAAGTAAAATTCCTTCTGCTTTCATATGATATACAACAGGCACAAGAAAGCTATTACTAGAATCACTTGTTAAAACTTACTGCGCACAAAACTTTTCTGCTTGAAATATACAGCCATAACAACTAAATTCAGGTGATGAAATATTTTTGTAGGTAACAATAAGTACACAAGCAATTAATAATAAAATGGGTGGAAACAAATAGAAATGCCAGAGTCTTGAAAACTGAGGAGGGGAATACAAACTGGACAACCAAAAGGTAATAACTCAGCTTCTGTAGCTTTACCTCCTCTCATTGATCATTCTGCTTTAGTATGACTTAGCTGGTCATGACCAGGTGTGGCACTGAAAATAGAGCTTTCATTATTTCCTGCATCAAAAAAAGATCAAAATCCATTCATCAGGCTGTAAACAGGACAGCTGAATTGAATGCAGGGAACCCACTACTGAACTATCTTTCTCATTAATTTGCAATTACATGAAGGACTGAGCACTCTTTCTTAGCTTTGTTTCTGATTTTTTAATGAATGTAAAGGAATTAACATTACTCAGTTCAGTGGTTCACAGGATTGAGCAGAAATGTGTTGAGCTACAAAGGATCAAGTCATATTTGCTTTATTCAGGCATGAACAGGCTTACTCTTTCTATGTGTGTGATAGGACTCCTTGTGCAGAGGAGTTTTTAGGCTCTCATCCAATAGTGTAGTGGGCAGGACTTGGAATCTGGTCCTACAAATCCATTTAGATCCGGAGCCCTTCTGTAAGTTAAGAACTATCATCTCAAAACTGGTTTGTGCTTTCAAAATACGTCCTTGTAATAGCATTCATATTTTGCATTGATTAAGAGCTTCTTCAGGTCCACCTCTATTCACGCCATTCATTCTGGGCATTGCTGGTAAGCTTTCTGAATGGAGGCATAATCCTGTGAGGTACTGAGTTCCACCCAAAAAGATGCTGACAACCTCAGCATCTTGAGTTCCTCCAGCTCCTGTTAAATGTTAAATTTTTGGCTATTGACAGTAACCAGAATGCTGAAGGAGCACTAGGGAATGACAATATCATTGTTTATGTCTACAAATCCACTGTAAATGCCTAACTAGACATAGATTATAGTCTAAGGAGAAGAGAGTATTTTTTATAAATTTGAACATTAATGGAGTGGTATTCTTTTCAAAACGGATTGTGACAGGGCATAACATACAACAGTATTAGAAACATGATATAAGTAGTTCAAAGACATACTGTCAACCTAACCATATTTTATGGGATGATCTGTGATCCATATGGCTGTGAAGCTGAAGTTCTTATTTTTTTATTGTGCTGTGGGAATGAGACACTGATGCTAGTGTTTGATCAATAAAGAAAAACGTTGGCAATACTCTGGAATATTGTGCATTTTTAACTGGATGACATGAACTCCTGTGGTTAGTCGTGGGATAGCTCTGAAAAATTACTGGAAAAAGCTTTAAAATTATTTTCCTTTGTAGTGTATTTCCATTCAGTGAATTGGCAAGGAAATAACAATGAGAATTTATTGGTATGAATAATGCATCATTTGTATATTCTTCATACTCTTGTCCAGCTGGCAGTCCAGTTGCTGCAGCATTACCTGGATTTCCAGATACAAAAACTAATGTATGATTTGAAATAGTAATACTAAAGTAGGCTTTACTCTATGTTCTTTTCCAGTGCACCTAAGTAAAAATTTAACTCCTCTTCAGTATCTCAGAGCATGCTAATATAATATGCAGAAAGTCTACCTATATTTATGTAGGAATGAGTAGAAAAAATTTGTTAAAATTAGGCTGCTCAGCCCTTAGCAATAACATTTTGTCTTACGGAAAAAAATTCCTGTAAAATCTATATCTGTTTTTAAAACGTATTAATGAATGAAAGGGTTAAATGAGATCTTTTTTAAAATTCTGAGAATATAAGGACTTGTGCTGTTTACTAAAGTGACCTGATATTTTAAAAGACTTTTACTATTTCTGATTTTGGAAAAATACATGGGATGAAAGCCTCCATGTTCCATTTTGAACTTGTTTTCTGCCAAAATAACTTAGATAGTTCTGTGAATGAAGGAACTGACGAGAAACTTAGTGTTTATGATTTTGTATGTCTCCCATGTTAAAGCTTTTTAAAAAATTTCTGATGAGTTTATGTTTTATGATATCAACTACTTTGAACATGTGCCTGATGCTTTTTTTTTTTAACATAAATTAATCAATTTTAAGAAACTTGGAAAATTAAACTTTGCATCTGATCTGTACATTCTTAAATATTACAAATCAGTTCCTTGGAAGCTGTTAATCTCTTCTCTGGAAAAGCTCCAGATGGCCTAAATAAAACTCTGGTGTGCTTCTGTAGATGATGCCAAGCCTAGATTCAGGTGAATGGTTAGAACATGTTCTCTCCAGTTGACTCTGTGCAATGTGGAACAGGGAAGCTGTTCAGAGGCAGAGATACTCCACCAATAAAGAGACGTATGTACTGTAAGTTAAAATAAGAGGGATCTGGGAAAAGTGTCATAACAGTTGGGGCAGATGAAATAGCAGGTATGTTTACACTGGAGTTTAGTTTTGATAAGAAAGACACCTTTTGAAACTTTTTCCAGTGATTATCATCTCATAGCTGTCTCACAGAATTAGAACTCTCTTATGGAAACTTACTGAAAGATCTTCTCCAGCATATCCGTGGTGTGGGGTCTGCGTCTTCAGCACCAAATGATTCCCTCCACTAGCCTATGCTGAACAAATCAATGCCATGAAGGCCTGAGTAAAGTTGTGGAAAAGTCATCTGTGAGGTGAAAATAGGGAGAAAAGGGTTTGCTGTGGTAAGCAAATCTGGCCTGGAGATTGGCAGGAAATAAAACCGGGCAAACTACAAAGAGGAAATCTCAGTGCTAGGGAGTATCAGTGGACCAGTTATGAAGGCAGGGAGGTAGATTAGGAAAGCTAGGACCTAAACCAAGTTTGGAGAGATAGGATTAGGAGGACAAGACTTTAATTAAATAATGAGTGTAGTACAAGTAGTAACTAATTGAGAAGGATGAAAGGGAGGAGGTGAAAGAGAGGAAGACTAGGGAAGAGACAGGAAAAGGACAAATGAGAGGAAATGTAAAGTGCCAAATCAGATTTAAGGAGGACAGACACTCCATATGTAGCAGAAATTTTGCTCCAGTGCCTCATCATTCCTGGGTGGTTGTTCCTGCTCTTCAGTTCACCATTACTCCTCTATCCATGTTAGATTCCTGATGTTCTCTAACCTATGAACTTGTTTGCCATATCTTCTTAGATTCTCATTAACCAATTAAACCGTAATCTGAGTTTAGCCTTTAAACAATGCTGTTTGGAAGCTGATGTCATCAACACGATTCCTGTTCTCTTCTGCTGAATTTGTACATAAATGAAGGCTCATAGCTATGTAATTGTCTCAGCATTACTCCTCCTCTGTGTGGACTGAAGTACCAGAAGACTAATGCTGAAGAGCAACAGCTATACAAAAAAATCCGGTTCAACCAAACATGTTCAACAACCAAAATTCTTAGTATCAATACTATCCTAAATAACACAAAATGCCTACAACATAAAGTAAATCAAGAAATGATATTTTTCTACTTGAAACTCAATAGATATAAATATTCCATTCAAATAAATGTGCCAGATCTTAGTATCACTATTTGATAGACAATCTGTGTTCAGGCTGTTAAGTTCTAGATAAATTGCAAATATTGGTAGCAAAATTATGCTGCTGTGCCATAAATACTCTCAGCTGAGTTTCATTTCTCGGAAGAGTAGTTTCAAAGCCATTGAATATTTATATATAAATAGCTTAGAATTATTTCAGTATTAAAAAAGTCTCGTAATTTTATATGTGGGTTTTACCAGTGTTTGAAATAATCTGTTTAAATCTATATGTGTTTTGAATAATACAGTTTACCCTTAATTTTACTGAATCTGGATATATTGATGCAACTTTATAACTACATGACACATACTATTTTTTCAAACAGCAGTGGTTAGTAATGCTGAGAAATACTAACCAAAATTTGTATTCTGATTGCATATCCGTATCTTGCAATGCTCAGTGAAAGGAAGACAGGCAGGAAGACCAATAGTTATCCAGAATGCCATCGTTCTTTAGAGCTGACACAGAGACATGCCATCTTCAGTTGCGATCATGACAGGATTTCACACATGTTGATCGAACCAAAGATGTTAGTGATCAATAAGTGATGCCATCTGATTAGAAAGGAGCCAGAAAGCTTACTTCTGACATGAATAACCAAAGTCATCACACACATAGTCATAAATAAGTAAACATTTGTGAGTACCTGAGCAAGCCTCTCGTCTGGGCACTTGAACACAAGTCCTTATGCATTTGCTCGAGTGGGTGCCTAACAGCACAAGGCATTTGAATTCTGAGGTGCGTCTGAATGAGGGTGTAAAATGACAGCAGCTTCTACTCTGAAAGCATGCAGAAGAAAGTGAATGATTTGAGAGAGAGACATTCGCACCCAAAACACTCCTTACATATCCCATGGGGAAACACTGGCTTTCAGACTGGCAACTGATGCCCTTTCAGGCCTGGGTGTAGTCCATATTGAAGTTCAGCAAACTCATATGAGGTGTAAGTGACCTTCACATCCCACATTTTACATGCTGGCTTTGGAAGCCCTTTAAGGCCCAAATGAGCTAGCAGGTGCCAGAAATGGGCAGTGTTCTTTTAAACAGTTTGGGAGACCTCTAGTGGGCCTCCTTCCTTGTCTCCCAGTGTAGCTACCACAGCCTACATAAAGCAAAGTTGCATTGTAACTTGGACTATTTATGTGTATGTAATTGATTAAATCACCGGAATTCTTATATGTGACTGCTCTAAAACAATGCTTCTAAGTGGAAACCACACAAAAGTACAATAAAGACTTTGATCTCAAATGTTTGAGTCATTTTGAAAAATGATTAAGCTAAGCACCATCAAGCAGAACAACACTGATATGCTTAGAAGTCTGTTTTCAAATGCTTATTTTTAGGTGTGTTTTTAAGACCCAAGTCTCAGTTTAGGATTTACAAAACAGAAACGTCACCTTTTGTTTAGAGGTACAATTCAAGTGACCAAAGTGTTTGGAGTTCCTTCTCCTCTGTTCGTGTCCGAGCAGTCCACACCACACAAGCATCAGCATAATTGAAGCCTCTTTGGACTTCACATTTTTCTTTATTATATTTTCGAATGTAGCATGGAAGTGGGACAACAAGTCTTCATTTCATTTACAAGTTCAGTAGGAATGGACAATAAGACTGAAACACTAAAATTTATTGTTACCTTATTTATGGGAGTACTTTCTAACAGAGGAATGATATTCTATTCAATTCCATACACAACCTTTGCACCTCACATGAGTAAGATTACAAGAGTCACGTTTATTTGTACAAATGTCTCCTTTCTAATTGCTCAGTGATCATGAGAGCAGAACATTTTATTATTGCTTTTCTAAAAGGCAATTAGTGTTTGTGATGCAATTTCCATTTTCATATTTATCACTCATTCATTAAAAATTAAAAAAAAACATATTTAATAACTAATTTAATAATTAAAAATAATTCCATAATGTGAACATAAGCATTTAAAGCTCAGTCCTTTTATACCAGCAACTAATTCACGTGTAACTACACTGAAATCAGGAGCACTTGGCACAAAAGCAGACACTTGCCTGTGTGGCTGGATGAGCAGGTATTCATTAGGTCTAAATTATATTCTAAGTTTTGAAAAATACTGTTTTGCCTTTAGTAGGATCTTACAAGGATTATATGGGTACATTTGGAATATATGGGAATATGAAAGTACATATGTATTAATTCCCTTTTTTCTCCATATTCTTATTAAGAGGTGAAAGAAGATTTGGAGAGAAAAGGGAATCAATCAATCTGCTTTTCTGAACCGTGGGTCATAGTCTTGCAAAGGTACGTAAATGTCTAGCTCTAACTATTTTGAGACATGAATTTGATAGAATTAACTGCATTTCCAGAGGTACATGCCTCCAGAAGCATTTTCCTTTGGTTGTACATCATGCCTAAAAATGGGTTTATATCTCAGCCTTTTGCTATTTTCCCCCCAACACCATATTCCTCACCCTATTCCTTCTCAGGAGAGAAATGCTTATGTCATTGCAAACCTTTTGGAGGGGAAAAAAGTCTTTCTGATACAGCATATAGGAAAGGGAAATAGTACATTTCTTCACAGAACTTGCTTGGGACATTTAGAGCCCCCTGAAATCCGTCTATATCTCTTGGCATCAGCTCAAACCATAAAGGGCAGTCTGTGAACATCTATGCACCTTGCCAGTTCCAGCCCACTTCCAAAAGTAGTGGGGAACGTTTCGTGTTGCAAAGTGGTGAAGGGACAAGGCATGGAGCACATGTTACCGTTCACCTCTGTTGGCTCTGTGACCATATTATTTTGACTTTGGAGTGGGGAATTCTATCTGCTGATGTAAGTGAAGGTTTTGAAGATTGTGTGATGAATGTATATTTTAATGGTAACTCTTTCAGTTAATAATAATCACAGAGAAAGCCTTTTCATTTCAAGGATATTTATAGTTCAGGAGTACAACGGCTATACAGCATCACAGTAAGTCTCTGATATCCTAACAGGCTAAATTTTTGTTGCCTTCTCTTGTGTCTCAATACAATAAATTCCTGTGGGATAATCCAGATAGTTCAAATTTTATTCAAGTAAAAGAAATACTCCTTCAAAAATAGTTCTAAATGAGGATGAAGAAAAACAGAGTCATAAAACAATCTGAAAATATGTCAGATCAGTGTGGCTATTCTACAGAGCAAAGTCTGCATCTCAGACTATTTGAATATCCTAATTTACAGAGAAATATCTTGCAATATTTAAGTTAAAAAATACTTGATACGAACTTCATAGACCACATTACAAAACCTTTGGGAAAAAAAAGTCTTTGAAAGACTACAGAGTGTAAACTTAATAATTGTGAGATGAGTTATGGTGAGGTGCTAATAAAAAAGACAAAAACTGAAGTGTAATTCTAATCATGGAGAAAACTTAGGAACATAAAGCTCTAAGTAGTTTAAAATATTTATTATGCATGTAGAAAAGAATGATATCCAGAGATATTTGTACTGGGCATTGAGTCACCAGAACTCTTAGCTGCATTGGCATCGTGGTCCCCAGTGAAATTCAGTATAGGCAATGCACTATACACTGGCAGGAATTATCTGAACTACATACACATTGATTTGTCATAATTATCTAGCCATTTACTTTTTTTAATGCCAATACTTCTGTGGGTTATTACATGAGTAGATCATATAAAAAGTTAAAGGCATGAACAAGTGATACTATACGTAATGAAGCATTCTATCTTCATTCACTATATAATGTTAGATTAGGCCTTCACTTGGAACGTCATGTTTGGTTTGTCCCACCCCAAATAAAACACGACAAAAACAGATGGCACTCGAGAAGCCTCAGAAGTATAGAGGTGTTTATGTGAAAACCATAGTAAAAATGCCTAGCTGGGAAAGGATAAGGTATGGCTGCAACACAGAAGACGAACACAGTAAAGAAGGTAAATATAAATGATTTATTTTCATAACCCAAGCACATACATATACCTGAGGAAACTGGAGAGCAGTAATATTAAAAATAAATATAGATAGCTGGTGATAAATTCTTAGGATAAATTTCAGAGAGGATTGGACATTTTTAAGGATAGAGGTTACTGTGCACGATATTTTGGGTGGAATTTGCAACAAAAGCATTTTTGTAAAGAAGTAAAGCCTTAATGATCAAAATTATACCCTGATCTTTAATTACAGGAGGTTTAGAAAGGAACCTTCCTCCCGAGGCAGCGTTATTCCATATTCATCCACTATGCGGGTTCTTGCACTTTCCTTTGAAATGTCTGAGCCAGGACCACAGAAGCATAGAATCATTCAGGTTGGGAAAGACCACAATGACCAAGTACAACCACAAACCCCAAACTGCCAAGTCCACCACTAAACCGGGTTCCTACGTGACGTATTTACATATCTTTTAAACACCTCCAGGAATCGTGACCACCACTTCCTCAGGCAGCTTGTTCCAATGCTTCACAACCCTTCCTGTGAAGAGGTTTTCCCTAACATCCAAGCTAAACCTCCCCTGACTTAACTTGATGCTGTTTCATCTTGTCCTGTTGCTTGTTACTTGGGGGAAGAGACCAACCCCTACCTTGCTACAGCCTCCTTTCAGGCAGCCGAAGTGAGCAATAGGGTCTCTCCTCCGAGCCTTCTTTTCTCCAGGCTAAACAACCCTAGATCTCCAAGCCTCTCCTCATAAGCCCTGTGCTCCAGACCCTTCACCAGCCCCCTTGCCCTTCTCTGGGCGTGCTCCAGCACCTCCAAATGAAACCCCAGTCTGATGCAGCCTAGATTTTTTAATGGATTGTTTATTTTTCATGTACACAGCGTAAGACATCAGGTCCATGTTTTTCAGAGTGAACTTGCCATCAGTACTGCAAAATACAAAGAATCCCACAAAATCCTCAGGCAATGAAGGTTAAGCTACAGTGTAATACTTCATTTATTTGATTAAAAATCTCCAAAGCACTGCTTGTAATCATCAGGGTAGTTGTACATGTTATTTTTATTTCCATTTAAAAATAACAACAGCGAAGCCAAAAAAATTAAAAGGATAACAATAATAAAAGTAACTACATAGTCTGCTTTGTGCAGTACATTTCTGTCTTCATGCTCTGTAAGTGAAGGGTTGCTATTTACGGTATGCTCCAAGTCTGCTTTTCAGAAGACAGCCCAACTTGGCTGGACAGCTTTCAGTTGCTACTGGAAATATGTCACTTACTAGGAACAGAGGGGTTGTTTATCACTGTCTCAAGGGTTACTTTGGCTGAGGCGAAGAAACAGCTCAGTTATATAATGGAAAGAGCTGGGTCAAAGGATAAGAAATTTATGTAGTGTGTGCTTGAGACTCTGGCAATGCAGACTCAGTTTCTCGCTTGTGTATCTTGCACATATCATGGCTAAATAGGCCCCACAAAAGTATATTTGGCTGTATAGGTCCCCCATCCATCCCCAAAACCACCTTAGAACTATGGGGGCTGAAGTAAAAAATTTAAGAAACCCTCCCAAAACCTTTCAGTCAAGACAAAAAGATTTGTTCTAATTGCTTCTTTTGCCCTCCTGGTATCCAGTTAGTGTTTGGTCTTGTTACCCAAACCCACCACATAGCCACAGTTCAAGTCCTCTGGTAAACTAGAGATGCTATCTCCAGCAAAGATCTATATGCGTGCTGAACATCATCAGTCCTTTTAGTCCTCATCAGCATTAATAGGGGAATACTCCTTGACATAATCTCAGTTCTAGTTTCTGGTGAAACAGCAAAAAGGAACCCAATCCTGTCTGCTTTATGGATGGATACCACCTCACCAGGTACCACATGGCATTGCAACAAGCCAGGGACAGTTACAAAGAGTTGAACCTGTGTTTCCATCTGCTTATGTAACTGTTAGATGTCTCAGTTCAGGGTAACCAAAACAACTTCTAGTACAAAAAACCGAAAACAAACAAACCCAAACAAACAAAGGCAAAAAAAAAGTATTCAGAGACTTTTTAAAACCTCCTCTAACTGTTTTAGTTCCCACTACCAAGGGCATCCTTTAGATGAAATGTTTAACCAAGCATCAAGTTTTCAAGCACAAACCCAATTACCATAATAACAACCCAATAAACAAATACTGGTAAGTCAGCACCTCGCCCTAATTACCAAACACACAAACTCACTCCTGACCGCGGTGACCTCGGTTCCTCCTTGGGGCAAGGGGGACGGCGGATGGAGCGCCCTTCGAGAAGCAGACGGGGCTGGGAGAAACCCCCCCCCGGTTCTCTTCCCCAGCACCTGTTGCGCCGCCACTTGGCCGCAAGAGAGGGGGCAGCAGCGGGGGCCGCCCCGCTCGCCTGCTTCTTCCCACCGACAACTTCCCGGGGCGTAAACGGCCGCGCCAGGTGCCGCCCTCGCCGTGATGGGACGGCGGGCGTGGGAGGGAGGGGGGAGCCGGCAGACACGGCCCGAGCTGGCAGCGCGGCCGCCGAGTTGCGGGCCAGGAAAGTGCTGGTGTGTGAGCGCGGGCTGCCCGCCCCCCGCCCGCCCCCGCGCCGCTGCTGCCGGCTGACAGGTGCGCGCTCCTCCGCGGTGGCAGCAGCGGCCCCGCANAAAAAAAAGCCAAAGGAAAACAAAACCTGGAGACACAGAAAAGGGCTCTAGGAAAAAGTTTTGGATGGGATTATGTGGAAACTACCCTGCAATTCTCCGCTGCCAGAGCAGGCTCAGTGCTGCCTTCTCCCCAGCGGCGCAGCCCGCGCCGGGCGCTGCTGAGAGACGCCCGGGCCTCGGTGCCGCGCCGCCAGTGCCTGCTGTGCCGGAGCCCCTCGCCCCGCCGGCCCAATGCTCCTCCTCGGGCTGCTCCTGCTGACATCTGCCCTGGCCGGCCGGAGGCAGGGGGCCGTCGCCGAGTCCGATCTCAGCAGCAAGTTCGCCTTCTCCGGCGCCAAGGAGCAGAACGGTAAGGAGCCGCAGCGCCCGCCGCTGCGCAGCCCGGGGCAGGGCGGGGGCGGGTGCCCGGGCGGCGCGGAGCGGCGCGGAGCTCTCCTCTCGCCTTCTCTCCTCTCGTGTCCTCTCCTCCCGCCCGCCCGCGGGCAGCCCCGCGCCGCCCGGGGAGCGCGGCCCCGCGGGTGGTGGGCGCGGGGGCAGCGGGGCTCTGCCCGCCGGCTCCGGGTAAAAGGGCAGCGGTTCGGCGGCCGCGGGGGGAGCCCGGCGGCTCCCTCTTCTGCGGTACTCGAGGTGCAAAATGTGTCCCCTTCCCCTCCACCCCTTCGCTCTGCTAAAAAAAACCCAAACAAACAGCCCAAACCCAACGACTACCCGCGCACCTCTGTACCCTAAATGCTTCGCTCTCGGGGGATGGGTTTTTGTGTCTGTGCGTGAATGAGTGGTATTTTGTACGGGCTGGAAACGAGCTAATCCTGCATAGGAAATGAGAATTACTTTCAACTTTCAAGTGTACCTGAAATGTTTAGAAAACTCTCAAATGCAAGTTCCCCTGGGCTGGGGCTGTGCAGAACTGGAGAAAGACTCCTTTCATACAGCAAGGGCAGCTTCGGGGTGTGTAATTTGCTTAGCCTCTGAACTCCATATGATTTACATTATTCAGATTTTTAAGCGCCTTTCCTCTTGATCTGCTATTATGAAGTCATTTTAAAGAATACTTTACAAACTGTAACGTTATATACTGCATGAAACCACACTTACTGTAGAATATCTAAAATTAAGGCTGTTAGCATACATTCATGGAAACCCTGGTGTTTAATGTACAGGGCGGGGGTGGGCAGGGGGGTGTGTTTGAAAAATTTAGTACTTAGCATGTCAGCTAGAACAAGCTTTCTCCCTGGGCACAAACCAACACAAAAGGCCAAGCTGGGAGCTCTCAAAACTCTCTGAACTGTAATGAAATAAAGCAGAAACACAGATTCGAGGCTAATTCAATTCTCTCAACTTTGAACTTGGGACTTCCCAGATAAAAGTATTCCACGTCATATTTTATAATAGAAAGCAAAGTTTCAGAGACCTCTGCAAGTGCTCCGTGAATGGGTAGAATATGCAGTGCACTAACAAATTTAAAAGGGGGAGATTAATACTGCTGTGGCCTGTTAATGTGATGATATATGGCACCTGCAGACTGCCGGAGCTGCTGATCAAAGAGCAGCATGGGGATCAATCTCTAATCAGAGCAACTGTGAAGGACCAGAGGAAAGTGATCAAAAGACTCAGAGACTGGGCTATTCTGACAGGAAACCAATCAGACTTTGTACACAGTACAGGAAATTATCTGCTCTGTGTGAGAAATCACTCGTTTTCTACCCCTTCCCATCCTACCTGGTGTTTGGAGGCTTTAGGGCACCAGTTTTTGACAACATGGGCTTGGCAATTATGTACTAATGTCTTGTGCTGTTATGCTGCCTTCTCTTAAATTTGCATGGTGTGCATATGGAGCTTATCAACACACAGAGTATTGTCATTGCTTTGCTTTAACTTTGTCAGGACTGGAAAGAAACCTGCTATGCTGCCCGTCTCCTCTAAAAGGTTTGTTCCAGGATAACGCAGCTGGGCCCTGAAAGGCCTCCAGGGTGCAACAATGGGAGCACAACAGTGTAAAAGGTAGATCATACAGCACAGAAGCAAAACTGATGTAAATAGGTGCAAGTATACGTGACAGTACAAACTAGATTCTGTTCACATATATCAGAAATGCAGCTGCCTTAGGTCAGGCTTCAACTGGTTTGCAATGAAATTTGGCATGCCCTAAGATACAGTCACTACATCTTAGAAGAAATGCAAAGCCAGGAGGACTTTTATTTAAAAGCAAAACAAAAAGTGCCCTGAAACTATATTATGTGGTAGTTTATACTTACACCAGTCCAGGTTCCTCTTGTAGCTTACTTTAAGTTTGCTTTGTAGTTGTTCAATTGTGAAACTTACTTAAAAAAATTAGCACAAGTTTAAGTATAGCTAAGTAAGTACCAACCTCTAACTTTTCTTAACTGATTTTAATTATTTGGGGGATCAGTAACACTAGTCAAACCAGTTCTTACTTGATTTAATTAGAGTGATTTTTACACTCTGCTGCAATCTAAAGATTGTATAGCTTTTAGCTAGAGGCAGGTTAAAACTCCCTGGAGTATGAGAATGAGATATTGCTGTTCACGTGCCAAATAATCTCTGGTCAGGAGGCAGGGAGATTTTTTACTCACGCAGTCTACAAATAAAAATTCTGTCCTCAACTTGTAAAACTGCTAAGTGGCCAAGAAGTTTTGCAGTAGAATGGATTACAGTGTTACTCAGCTGCACGCATGGGTGCCATAGCTATTGCTTCAAGGTGATGCTGAAGATGCCTGTGACCAGTTATTAATTCAGTGGGACTACTTGTGTTTCAAAGGATAAGCATGTGCTTAAGGATTAACCGATATTTACATATTTTATAACTAAATCATTATTAACTTAAAAATTACAATTTGACTACATTTATTTGCTAATTGTGGGCATAAGAAGCTCTCTTGTTTTTGCCGCATAGTGAATATTATTTTAGGTGGTAATTTCCTAGTGTAAATATTTTTTTTTTTTTTTGCAATTGTAAATCAAATATTTTAGAACACAGTGGTTTGCTGGTACCTCCTGCAAATTCAGTGTGTTGGTTATTGTGAGGCCAGTGTAGCTCCATTTGAAACTACTTAAAACTACCTCCATGTTTTTATTTGCCTGCCCTCTGTTATAGTGAGATTTTCTTTAAGAATAGGTATTATTTGTAATTCTGCTTGGCAGGAAGGGGTTTTATGTGATTTCTGTGAAAAAATCGTATTTAGCTTTAATGTTTTTATTTTATTCCACTCAGTAAATAATCATCTGGAGGATCAAAGACGTTTATGCAACAGTTTTCTGGAAAGTAAAGTAGCAGTAAATGGTGCATGTAGTGATGGCTCCCATTTATCTGGGTTGATTTCATTTCTACAATTCTTTGTCATGTTGAAAAACAGATTATTCTTTGAAGGGTTTTTCATACTTAGGTGGCTTTATCATTTATCTTATGGCTTTTTGGTGTATTTATTACCATTTTTCCATATTGAAGCAAAGAGTCAAGAAAAACTGAATGATCAGTTTCTTTTAAATCACAAAACTGAATGTCTTGTATATTGAATTTGATTAATTGGATGGTTTACTTATTTCTTCTTTGTCTTACAGTTCTTGCTTCATTTCTATGTACTTTTGACTGCTGTTTTTGACATAGTATCTTCTTGCTGCTTCTGTAACTTCAGAAATATCTGAGGGAGCTTTTGGGAAGTTGAGTACTGTGGATGACAATTCTAGTGGCTTAACTCTGGTAGTCTCGAGTGCACCTGCTTATGTGATGTTATTGGTTTAATCTGGATTTTATTACAACATGAGATGGCAAGAGAATCTAAGATCTGTTTCCTTGGCTTCCTTAGAGCAAGATGCAATGAATGTTTAAACTAATTTTGCTAAGCTATCAGCTATTATGTTTTCTATGAGAAATATGAGTGTCTCTGTAGAACATAAGAACTACTGTTGGGTGCCATAAGCAATTATGTGTACAGCTTATGTGGCCTGTACATTTCAAGTGTAGTACTGAATGACTTCAGAAGGCCAAGAACCTGAGGTCAGTTAGAAACTCACCAGGATCAAGAAAGACTGATTTTCCTGCAGTCAGTTTCAAGTATGAATGAACTGCAGTAAGTAGAGTAAATCTTAGAAAACTGAAACACTTGATTTCTGTCAGTTCTGCGGCACAGGTAATGTGTCAGTCATGATCTGTCTTTTCACAGATCTCAGAAGGAATTAAGTTGGTTTTTTTCTTCCTCAACATGAATGGAAACCCCTAATAATAAGTTTCACTAACTGAACACTTCATAATCTATTTCTTAAATCTTCTGAAATGGGCAAGATTTATGTAGCTCAAAAAAACCAAATCCAAAAGTGTGCCCTTGAGACAGAGTTTGAAATTTGCGTATTTCAGGCCATCCTTGGGAAAAGTTGGTCGATGCAGCTGGAACTGAGTGAGTAGCTGAAATGCCAGAGGAAGATTCTCTCATCACCTCAAACGTGTGCGTGGCCTGCCACACAGAGGAGTCCCTGATTTGTGTATCTCCAAAGAGGGCTCCCAGCTTATTCAGGGAGGGGGACAGCATTGCAACAGAGTTTCTGATTAAGTTCCTTTAATTTGGGCTGAACATCAAAAAAAAAGTGTGGATGTCCAAGTGATGCAGCACATTGAATCCTTACAGACAGGGAATGGCAGTGCTTTTGCTTGAAGGCAGTCATTTGAGTGCAAAATTATCTCTTATAACTGAACATGCTTTATCGTTGCATGATGCCGCTTCCACTGGCTCATGTTGAATTGAAGAGTGCCAGCACAGCCTATTGACTACTGCTGGGTAGCAGCAATTCTTAGTTTTGAGAAGATAAGGAAGTATAATAGATAAGAATGTGTCATCTAACGGGAAACTTGAGAGCGGTGCAACTTTTCTCAAATTAAATCTATTTCTGCTTAGTCTAAGTCTTGTTTTAAAATGTTCTAAAGCCATTTTCCTGGAAAGTAATGAATTGCAGCACATCCTCTTTTAAGCAAAATATTGTGGCAAATTAGAGAAGCTGTTCAACACTACAATAAATTTCAGAGGAAGAAAGTTTTTAAAACTGGGGTTTTTGTGTTTGTAATGGACTTCTGGTATATTGTTTACCATTCAGCAGAGTGCTGCTTGGGACTTCCCCTTAGTCCTGTTGCTTCTCTCAGTTGCTTCTGTTAGGTAAAAGTAAGGGTTTTAAAAGGACAGACCATTTACTCCTTGTCCCAAAAACGTAGTCATTCCAACCTCCCCATGTATTTTTTAGGGTTGGAATGGAATTTAGTGTAAAATGGAATCCTGAATGGAATTTAGTGTAAAATCTTATTTTTGCATTAGCTAGCTCTTATTAGGTTTGCAGATTGGACTTCAAAGCTTTATGTCATGTTGTTTGAGGGCTTTTAGTTTGTCTGTCAGTCAGAGTTTTATAATGGAGAAGAACCGTGAGGCATACCTTGAGACAGTGACAGCTGTATTGCCAAAGAGCTTGTGTTGAACTTTGTCTTCACATAATGTCTCTTATATTTTATAACTTTATCCAAACCCTTAGGGTCTTAATTATTGCATAGTCAACATGTAATAGCAAAGTACTGGTTTACATCATACAGCAGTGGTTGTGCATTATAGCAGTGGTTTTGAGGGGTTTTGCCTCTTTTGGGTAGTTGCTGCTTTTGGTTTTTGCTATGTCTGGCAGTTCCTGATTACTAGAAAGAGGATGTGCTGAGCAAGCCCACTTCCCTTATCGGGAAATGAGCCTCTTCAATTGCTTTATAGATAGCTCTTGGCTTTACCAGAGAGCCATGCCTTTGCTTTTTAGTCACAAAGTGCATGCCATGGGAAATACCCTTCTTAGTGTGTAAGCATCTGAAGAATTGGCCTGTACAGATGTAGCCTTTTAGCAGAAACCAGTGTGACTTAGAAAAAGTTACTGAACAGGAAGTGAATAGAGCTAACACATAGAAACATAGTTATTTTAGTAGCACTTAAGTGTCTGTATGACTGCTTTGTTGTTTCAGAGTTTCTGAGAAATTAATTGCATGTTAAAACTTACTCAGCCCTGCCGTTCCCTTTTGGGGAGAACTTTTTCAGCTTGTGTTTGACTGTAAAGTGCTTTTATTCAAGTACGTAAGTAAAAATTCATAATGTGTTCTTGTGAAGCTAAAATATAAATTGGTGCTTTGAAGAGGCTTTCTTAGATTGTATGATGTTATTTTAAGGTGGCATTGCCTGGAAAATTTGTTACTGGCTCTGTCCGTAGACATCCGAGCCTTTGGGTTCATCTGTCTTCTGATCACCTCTTCTTGACATTGTTCTACTGAGATTTTTTAAACATATCTCCAGTGTTACAGTGAGCTATTTGTTTTAATTTCATGATCCTACAACATAATAAGCAATCTTCTTATGTGTGAAGGTACCTCATCTTTACAAAGTGTATGTACAATAACAACTCTATGCATTTTTAACTTAATCTGTTTCCACAGCAGTTGGTTGGTCAGCTGGGTGAGAAAAGGCAGGACTCCGGAGATGCTCTGGGAGAAAGTCTTACACACACAGAGTGTAAGAGTTATTAAAGAAACTCCTGTAAACAAAAGGAGAAAGCCTAGCTAATTCCTTGATCTCCTGCAAGCCTTCTGCATTAGGCTTTGCAAGGACTGTCTTTTTTCTGAGCTTAATTGGTTCTATTCCAACTAGTCTATCTTTGTTGAGCATGCACTGGGTTTTGGACTTTGGCGTTCACCTTGTGTAGGCATGACCTTATGTTTGCCCTGGGCTCGGAGGCTGCTTGGCTTCTTGCCACCGTGGAACTCCCACGTCCTGTGAGTTTGTGCCCCCACAAGCCATGGCAATGTGCTTTCACCTTAGCTGACTAGACCCTCACGTGAGCTGGGCTGCAGCTGAAGTTAAAACAACTCCTCAGCTGTTTAGCTAAGTCTCTTTGAGTCACTGGATTATTATTTCACCGTGTGGCTATTTTCATTCTCGTGGGCTAATTTAAGACTCTGCAGGTTAACTCTGCAGTGAGGATCTTCACAGTGACAGTTGCTGCTTTTGCTTTTTTAGTTTTATTTTCTTTCTGCCATTTTCATATGCAGGTGTTTGGAGCTGGGGAAGGAGGATGTGTATTAACCTCCCTGCAATCCAATACATGACAGGCAGAAAGAGGAATGAAATAAGAAAATGTTCAAAGGTTATTTCCCATGAAGTGGCATCCTTTTATATTACTGAGAATAAGAGTTGCAAGGGAATAATCAATAACACCTTTTTTCTGTGGCAATGTGCCTTTTAGTGAATTAATCCTCATAAATTATTCATTAACCTTGCCATTTTATGGTAAATTCGTTCAAGGTATCATTATAAACATGGATGTTTTAAGGAGATTCTTCTAGGCTGAAGGTCACCTCTGTTCCTACATTCCAAAAAGCCCAAAACACTGACGTTTCTCCTTGAGTTAGTTAAAACTGGTTATTAACCGCACTAAAACAGCATGCAGGCATGGCTCAGTTTGATCACTGCTGTGGTTGTTTCTCCACATGAAGTGGAGGGTGCCACTGATCCTGAATAAAGCTTGGTAAAGGCGGGGAGGCCGGGGCTTTTCTTTGGTCATGCACCTTGCCAGCATTGTGGCTGGAATTAAAAATCTTTGGTCTTAATTTTTTAGTGCTTGTTTTTCTAGATGGACAGTGCTGTTGGTTGGGTACCTATCCTATAATGTTCCCTATGATACTACAGTTCTACTAAAGGAAAAGAGGGGAGGTCTCCCTAGCTTTCAGCAAATGTCTGGCACAGCCAGTGATAATTGTGAGTGCTAGATTTAAACTCCCTTATCGCCCTTGTGTGGCTTTTCTTGAAATCTTAAGTCTGTCTGTCTCAGAAAAAGCAAAGAATGTCTTGGGAAAAGGAAACAATGCTGCTTATGTTTTCTGTACATTTAATTCCTTTTTGCATTGCTGCTGCTGTAGTATTCTTATTATGAATTGGCAATAAATCATGTAAGAAGGTGGGGGGACAGGGGGTTAGATGCTGCAGTTAATTAGGGAATTCCTGTAATCTGATGAATGGGCTTCAAACTAGGTTCAGGCAGTAAAAGGTAAAGGAGTGGTACCTTTTTGTAGTTACAATATTCTACATCTTTAAACCATTATTCAGTTTGGCACATATCAGCAAAGTAGTAACTTTCTGTGAACAAGAAGCTGGTGTGTAAAATACCAAGGAGTGTCATGTTTGAAGAGTAGTTGACACTGGAAAAACGGCTTTGGAGATGCTCTTATCACACCTTCCCTGTCAATCCATAGCTCCTAATTTCTGTATGCCTCTTTTTCAGCAGTGTTTGTTTAAAAACACATGAAGTGGGAAAGTGACTTTGCTGGAAGAGGTACCTATTTCTGAACTAATGCATAATACCACTTGTTTCAACTGTTATCTTTAATTATAGTCTTTACCATAAAACTCAGTTGTCCAGTCTTTTACTAAACTATTATCTGGGGAGCTTCACTGAATGAGCTGTTGTATGATAGCAGCTAGAATATCTAAGTTTGATTATTATTATTTTCTATTTTATTACCTTTTCTCCCCCAGTGTACTTCTCTGTATAACCATCCAACTGCCTTCACCCTTGTTCCAAACAATCCAAAGCACTAGTCCTAGGGGCTCCACGTTCCTCCTTGGATTGACAGGAAACCAGCACTCATTTCAGGCAATAGTTAAACATTAAAAAAAGACATATGGCACAGGAAATTCTTTTGCTGTGTGTGAAGGTATGGCATTTCCAAACCGAAAGTGTTGTTCTGACTAGTTCACCGGTAGTGGAGAGTTATATGAGGCCACTTCCATCTGCAGAGAATCTATTTCACTTGCTTGTGGTTCTGGGGCTCATTCAAATGCTGTAAAACAAAATAAAAGGGATGGATGTAATAACTTCTTTATGGAAAAGTCATAAAAAGCTACAGGGCCATGTAAACAAATTGGGTCATTTACAAGATGTTTAAGTGATGGATATTCAGTCCAAATTCAAAGGTGTGGATCAGGTTTTTACAGTCATCTTGACTGAATTTTGCCCTCAACGGGATTTTCTTTTTCTGCCAGGAATGCCTTTGACACTACAGATGACAAATTTTCAGAAAAACTAGTTTCAAACATTTCAGTACATGCAGAGTAAGGCCAAGATGCAGGAGAACATTTCAGTACTATGATTTGTTATTTTTCTAGGTGAATGAGGGGCCTTTCTTGATCTGCATGGTTACACTGTGAAGCCGTAGTGGAACTTTGTATTATTCCCAGGGAAAATCGACTAAAAGAGTTTCCCTTCTGGATTCAAACATGCCTGAACTAATTACAAAGCAACTGTTTTGGCTCTCTGCTCTTTAGCATAAATAGGCTTGCCCAGAGCAGCAGTGACTCTGATCCAAGCTAAGCTGTGCTAGTCACAGAAATTTGTCATATCTCATTGAAGAACATTATATCTGTGGTGTGTCAACTTGTAAGGTCCTCCCGACTCACTTCATCTCTTGTCAGAGAGGAGTGAAAAAGTGGAATGAAAAATAGGATGACTAAGACTTCTGCATGTTAAGATGCATTCTGTGGGTCATTTATTTATTTTGATGTAAATGTAAACTTAAGCACAGACAATTTTCTCACATTTGGAGGAGGGACATTGGTGTTAGCTACTACGGGGTGCTTCCCTTTTCATGACATTTTGTTGCTCTGTTTCTACCAAAGCAGCTTCAGCTACCTTTCATAACTCTTCAGGCATTAAAATCTGCAGATAATTTCAAAATTAAAATAACTTTACTAAGTGCAAGTTTTGAGTTATTTGTAATTAACAGTGCATGGGTGAAGCTCTCTATTTGTATGTACAGCGCTAAATAATGAACTGTTGATGTACCTCTTAGATGCTTGGTAATGTGCCTGTGAAACTAACAGTTGTTACTGGGGAAGTGTATGTGTGTTACATAGCATTTCAAGAAGCCCTTCGGAAAGGGATTCGAATGAATGTTGCATCAGACAGTGTAAAAGGTTTGTATGTATATTGTTGGCAATTTGTGTTTCAAAAATAAATTTTGGGGAAGTAGTCTATCTTAATATTTCAAGGCTTCCATGTCTTACTACTTAGTTGGTTTGTTCTTACACAGGGAGGTTCATACTTACCAGCATTTCTGTTGCTTGTGAAACTGTAGTGGATCTGAAAGGGAGGTAAAACCTCTTAATTGACAGCTAACAAGTAATGGCTCCAAACCAAACATTATTTCTATAAAAGGATATGAAACTGTTGTATATGACCTTGCCTACTGTTTCAAAATATGGCTAAAGATTCTTGATGGCCTTGCTTTCTTTTCTTTGTGTCATTCAAAAATCCCAGGCCCAAGGTGCACTGCATATTTATAGGCAGACTAGAGTCTGAAACTTTAAATACTCTAAAAATTTCTGCTAAGCACTCACTCTGTTTCTCACAGTACTTGCTGTTGTAAGAAGTCACAAAATACTTGTCTGTAGTGCTAGTGCAGCCTTGTAGTTATTCCTTTTGAAATGGAGATTGAATTTGGGACAGTTGAGTCTTTCAGCAATCCTTACCTATCTGCCTAAGATCCTTTATAAAGATTGGCAAAAGATGCTGAGAACAGCCATTTTTCTGGTTTCTTCATTGGGAATCTTTATTTTATACCTCTTCTGAGTACCTGCAAGAGCTAGTATGTGTGTAGGGAAGTGGGTGTCCTAGGCTGAGTCCAAACAGGACTGGCACCGAGTTTGAGTTCAATAATTTTCGTCTGAAGAGAGACCACTGCCTTGGATCTAACGTAACACCTCAGAAATGCCACACCTCAGCAGAGTAGGCCAGTAAGGAGAGCTCTGTTACTTAAGTACCTACCTGATTTGAAAAATTATCCTATTGCTTGTGGGGAAAAAGATGGTTTTGTATAGTTGTCAAGTAGAAAGCTAAACATGTTTCTAAAGCATGTGCTTGCCTTATCAGCAAGAATCTTACAAAACTCTGATTGTCCTCATTTGTCAAGATGCATGTGGAGGTACGGTGTAGTGGTAATACCCAATGAAGTAGCAGTGAAATGTTTCCAAATTGTTATTGCTTTTAACATAGCTACATTACCAAAATTTGGACCCAGTTAGTCTCTCACATTGGGGAAAGAAACGACGATGGTAGTACATTTAACACTGACGATTGGTTTTATGGGATTTTAGCTTCTCTTTTGAGTTTTCAGTTTGACTTTCTATTTATTATTAAAAATACTGTTTCCAGGTTGGATAAATGCCCTTGCGTAAAGCTGATTTCTCTTGCTCATTATGGGATAAAACCCAAATCTTGTTAATGGTTCTGATTTATCTGAAATGGTTTAAAAGATTTCAGTGTAGAAGGGATGCTTAGTTTTCTTAGGTACAGTTTAATAGCCCAACTGAGCAGTTGCTCAGTAGATGGTTGTTAATTATTCAAATTTATGATTCCGTGCACTTGTGTGTGGTTTATTCTGACATTTTTATGTATGTGGATGCTTAACATGTGTTTGTTCTCATTCTGTTTCTTGAGGTTTCTTGGGCTAGATTGACCTCTTCAGATTTTTTCAGTTTTAGGAAGTGCTTGGTAACTTTATATTCAGTATTTGCATTTCAGATGAGAATGTGTTCTCTGTAGTTTTTCAGAAAGTGAAAATCTCTTGTTTTAAGTTGGCTTGGGCAAGCAATGGTGAATATTGGAGTTAAAACTATTTTGACTGAATTCAAAGTGGGCTATCAATGTGTTAAACAGGTCCTAAAACAGTCAATAAATTGTGTAGAGTTTAAATAGTAGTCTTTTATGTATACATGGAGATCCACTACTGCTAGGTAACATGACAATATTTACATTTTATTTTAATTTCCTTGGTTTTGGGAAGAATGGAATCTTCCCTGCTCTTCTACATGTCAACTGTTCCTAAAACCATTAATTCCAGGCAATAGTGGCTGTTGAACGTGTGTATTACGGGCCACATCCAAGCTGCATGTTGAGCTCCACTGAGGGATAATGTCTCGTCTGTGTGGCTGCAGAGGGTTCACACTCATCTGGTTTTGGAACTTGCATGTGTCCCCAGGTGTTGCTACTGAATACAGAATATAGGAGCTTTTGGTTTCTGAGTCCTGATACCCCAGCATTACTTCAGGCTCTTCAAATACAGCTCTGGAATATGTAGGAGTTTTTTTGTTTGGCTTTTTTAATTTTCTTTTTTTTTTCTTTTTTTTAAGTTTTTTCTTTTAATTTTTTTGAGTGAATGAGCACTTAGTTGTTAATAACTAATTTATGAAAAAAAAATTTTTATTATTACTTCTACTGCATTCTCTTGGTCGACTTAAGACTTCAGAGACAACTAAAACATAATTATGTTCAGAGGTAGCTGGTTTTTTCAGTTGCATTCCTCCTTTCCATTGTTTTGCAGAATATTCATTACTTTGAAGCTCAAAGTCTACTCTAAAAGACACCTTGTAACATACTTAATATTTTTGATAATGGCTTGCATTTAGTTAACTTCTATCCCTGCTTTAGTCAAATCTTTAACATAAAAGCAGTTCTAAACTTGCTAATTACTGTAAAGTGTGCTATTATATCTACTAGCAATTTATTATGGGTACTAAGCATGTATACTTTTTTTATAAATATTGTGTTACCAGCTGACTAGCTCTAATCCCTGAACTTCCCCACTGACAGTACTTTGGATTGGATAGATGTAAAAGATGCAAAGATATATTGTGGAGTTGTTCCCTAAGATACACAAAAAGGCTTGACCTTGTATGAGGAATTCCGTTGAAGTTGGGAAGTGATTTGATCTAGTTAGAATGAAAAAATGACATGATGCACATTTGCAAGATCAAGACCTTGTCATTAATTTAAAACCTGGAAAAGGGAAACATCTTGATGACTTCTTTTTCAGATTTTTGATTATGTCCATTAAATGTGAAATAAAGTTCAGCAATTGTGTTCATGTTTGCCATGGTGGCTGTGCCTGTCTAGCTATAAAAATCATTTACTGCATCTAAATTACTTCTTATCTGGAAAAAAACCCGACTCATAATGTTTAAAGTGTAATAAAGTTTATTTATGTAAAATAGTATTTGAAAGATAAAAGCTAATCATGCTTTCATATTTTGTGTTTTATTTTCTTTTATAGCTCTCTTATACTCAGCAAGCTAGGGAATCCAAGCTGTATGCTGAAAAACAGGATCTCTACTCCATTTACAGTAAAGTACTGATGGACAGAGATAAAAATCTGTGCTCTTGATAAAAATTTGATAAAAACTGTAACACCCCCCCCCCCCCCCCCCCCACTCCC
>VXAZ01009163.1:1369067-1552153 GCA_013399875.1 Gymnorhina tibicen
CCCCCCCCCCCCCCCCGGCTTCTGCCTTTATGGCAAGGCAGAAATGCTCTTTTTTGCAGTTTGCAGAATAGTTGAACAACGTTGAATGCATTAAAGCATAAGGAAGTGGTAAGTGTTGAGAGGTGAAGACAGAAATGTGAAGGAAGTCTGCGTTGAAAGCCAACAATAAAAAAAAGCAAGATGCTGTGACAACACTGCATAGAAACTGTTTTTCTCTGTATCTTTTCTTCTTTCTGTAGTGTAAGAATGAGCAAAAGAGTGCCAGCACAGTAGCTCTTCTTTGATGATTACCAAATGGGGTTAATTATTTTTTTCATCCTGTTGTACACGAGGAACTTACTTTATACTGCTGGATTGACATCACCTGTTTTTCCATCATGTAAATGTATTTAAAAGGGGACTTTGGAAGATTTTTTCACTGTAACAGGACATGAAGCTGTAAACAGCAGACAGTGGTCAGTGCATAAACACTGACTTGGTTTGTTCTCAGTCCTCAGCATTACTGACAGCTCTTTTTGAAGCACTGTTCCTCAAAACATAGGGTGTGTATGGTGGTGTTGGCGGTTTGGACAGGTAGATCTTTCTTCAGATAAACTTCTGGTAGACAAGGCTCTAATACTTCATTCACTGTGTCCTGAGGCTTGCTTGTAACAGGGCAATATTGGTTAGTCATTGGCTTTGTATTTATGTTATTAGCTTGTAATGATCAAAGTGAGTAGAAGTTAAGTTTTTCAGAGAAAGACATGAATACTGTGCCATTTTCTCTCTCACTTCATGTTAATCAGGGTTCGTATCCAGCGAGTGAAGAGAGAAACATTCTGTCAGCTGGGATAGTTTTTTCATGCTAAAACATTCTTCAGTGTCATGTAAGCATTTTTATGTCTGATGAACTACAGATAAAATAGCAGATGCTTAGGCTTTTTATCAATATCGGATTTATAATATAAGCAATCTCTATTTTCCTGTGGTTTTTTCTGGTACACTAAAATTAAAATATCAGACATGGTCTTTCAGATTGCTCGTTTTTTGTGTGGCTTTAAGGGACAGCTTTGTACCAGTAATTCTCATTACTTTAAATGAGAGGAAATTATAATACTTCTAAAAATCAAGACCAAAGCGTTTAAAAAATGAAACCTAGTAGCAATTCGAAAACCATATGTCTCTCTGAAAATTATCAATATACTTACTTTTCTGGCACATGCTTATGCTGCCACTAGGATCTTGATCCTTAAAGCCACAGGAGAGAATGTAACAAATTGCTCAGTGTCACCTTGGTGCCAAGATAGATTCAGTGCAACCAGTTTTAATTTTTTTCCTTATTTTTCTTTTTTTTCCCTTTTTTTTTTCCATTTTTTTTTTGTGTGTGTGCCTTTTTTGGTTTTTGGGGTTTTTTTTTTGGTTTTGTTTTGTTATTTCTGGCACTTCTTTAAAGAATGATTTCATAATGCCTGAAATGTTTCTGAGGAGAAATAAAATTGCATCCAAGGCTTCCCTTCTTCCCTTCTTCCTGATTTTTTTTTTTTTTTCAGTGTATGTATGTGTGCATTTTGGAATTTTTTTAAAATAAACTGAGCCCTAAGGAAAACGTGTGTAATCCAGACAGTGGTTAAAGAGTTGCTTTTTGATTAGAAAGATCAACAGCTTGCACCTGCCAAAATTATTTTGATCAGAAATGGTTAGATCTGTGCATTTATATATGGATGGGGAAAATGGGAGGAAGAGGAGCTTTGGTAATTTCTCTGCCTGTGAACAGCCCTGGAGCCTCTGGAATCACCTTTTGCAGAAATAACAGTAGTAATGGTCAGCATTAGACTTTGAGTGCTCAGCTCGCATCTGCTTTCGGTCACAGTTAGAGAAGGGCTGGAGGGAAAGAGCTTGCAGTTGTCTGGGGTGCAGTTCAAAAACCAGTCCTTCTGTTCAAGATGACTTGGTAACAAAGAACACCCCATAAACACAACGGGATTATTTGCTCAAAGGACCAAGATGTTTATGTTACTGCTACCTTTGGTAGCAAACAGTAGAGAAGCACCAAAAGAAAGTTGGTTTAAATAAAAAGGGCATCCAATCAAATGCCATATCTGGTAAATAATTTTTCTATAGATCTTTTCCATGAAAGGTATTTATGGCTTTTAGCCAGGTGATGTGAATAAAGGCTTTCTCTGCAATAGAGGAAGAGATGCTGCTGAGATGCTGTCTTTTGCAGTTCCATAAATTCTGTGTTTAGAAAGTAGTGACGGTAGCAAGGCAAAAGTAGAAATATTATACAGATTTTAAGAATGTCTGTAAGCAAACAAGATCTAATTCAAAGAAATTACTTTCATTATCCGACAATTACATTTCTGTTTTATTTTTAAGGTGGGTACCCTTGTTCTTAAATTTCTTCCTGCTCTGGAATTTCCTTTCGCTCCAGAACTGAAGCCTTCTGTATGTAATTCAGCATTTCTGAATTTTATTCCTTTATAAGTAGAGTATCTGGTACATTGGTTCTAGGTACATTATTTTCCTTACTTCTTCAAACCTCTGTTTACAAATACCAGTTCAAAAAAGTTCAATTATATTCAAAGAGATTGTGTCCAGAAAATAACTCTCTAAATAGTTTCAGATAGCTACTTGCGCTTTTTAAGGTGAAAAAAAAAAAATTCTGTGTTGTTAATTTCTGAGGTTAGGTATAATTCTGTTTTCTTTTCATTCTTTCTCATAACGCGCTTTAAAATTTTACCATCTTGGTCTGTCTGCAGAGGGTTATCTAATGATGAAGATGCCACCTCCAACAATTGTGTTAAAACTTTTCAAGCTGTAGCTGTATATTAGACTTCAGGTAGTGTCAGCAACTTTCTTGAAGCACCTGCAGAAACGTTCCAGGATCGTGAAAACCTTTTTATTACTGCCTTGATGCAAGAATATTGCCAGGGACTTCATTTAATGACAGTATCTCAGTGTAACACTTGAGTTATATTTCTTGGTATCATGGCATCATTCAGGTAGTAATAAAGCACGAGCAGTTGAAAACACAAGGTTGAGGTTTTGTTCTTGTATCTTAGTTGAAATTAGGTTTAGCTACTACTTGAGCAGGCTTTCAAGGAAATATGGTGTCAGATGAAGAGGGTTTGAGAACAGTGTGTTCATCTTCCATCTGTATTGGTACTGGAGGGGACATGAAGGCTCTTCTGTAATAGTTTGTGAGGGGTTTTGTTGATTGTTTTTTTATGTTTTTGCCTTTCTCTCCCTCATTCATGCTGGAGAGCTGAGATGGTGACTGAGATCACCTATCACTTGGTGCACGATAACACACTGTTTTGACCAAATTCAAACTGGAGGATTGCTTTTGGTCCCCATAAATTCCTTTCTAAACGCTTAATTTTCTTGCTCTACAATAAAGCCTGCAATTAGACCAACCTTTTATTAACTACTTTGAGGTTCTTATCTAACATTTGCATCTGAAAGAATGTAGTTGCTGTTCTGTTGCCCAGCTTTACAAAACTTTGGATTGGTTTTAGTATTTTTTAAGATATTTACGTGGAAGATGTGACTAAATGTCCGTTTGTTAAATTTAAAATTTAATTTTTAACTTGGGGAAACTGTAGGAACCAGGGCTTGAAAACAGAACTAAAGTCTTTGAGAAAGAGAAGGGAAATGGAACAGAATTATGGGCAGAAGAATTACAAAGCTCACTCAGATATGACTCCTGTTTATCAAGAAAAAATTGGTTAAGAATTATCAATTTACCTTTTAAATATGGAAATTTTTAAAGAAGTAAAACTTAGTGGTAGGTAGCTTATATAATTAATATTAGGCTGAGGAGAATTCAAGAAAAAATATTGTTGATTGTACTCAAAAAGAAGTGCTTTGTATTTGAGATGAAACAATTTTATTAAAGGGAGGGAAGGCAAGGTAATTAAAGATATGGAATAATATGTGAATTTTGAATATCATCAAATGGTAATGAGGCCAAAAGGAAGAGATAAGGTTAAGTATAATGCTGTGATCTCAAGACTGTAGATTAAAAGAAAGTGCTGGTAATGGAACCTGTGTGCCAAGGCAATTCCCTGAGAAAGATCTAGAAGGTAAGAGCAGCCATTCCAGGCCAAATTTAAAGGTCTAGTTGGCTCAATGTGTTTTGTTTGACAATACCCAGTAAGGAATGTAACAATGATTCCCTGGACTATTCTCCTGCCTTATAGTAGGAGTAAGAAATTTTCATAAGTTGCAGGCAGAGTTTGGGTGAATTCCTTGGGTAGCCCAAGGAATTTTTGACGTCTTGTAAACTTCTGCTGTTTACAGTTTCTAGTGAGAAAGTTTAACCACATAACTGATAAATATGCTATTTTGGTTGTTTCATGCACACTGTTGGGTCATTTTATTCAGTATCATCTTGCTCTTTGGTTTTGCCTATGATTTTCAGATTTGACCAGCTATTGTGAAGCCTCAGCTAGTAGCTTCTCCAAGCCTTGAATCTGCCACACTGTTCTCCTGCAGAGTGGTTATGTGTTTGTTTGTAGCAAATGTGCACGTATGCGTGTGCAAAAATGCACATCAAGTACATATCTTTTGGTATTTCAAGTACCAAAAAATACTGACTAGCAGTATTCAAGATATGAGTACACACCCTGGATTTACACAGTAATAGTGTTTTCTCTAGTTCTCCATGCTTTTGCCTCAGGTTCTTCATATCCAGGTTTTCCTCTCAGCAGTGTGGTCCTGTCCTAGTAGGACAGACAGCAGCTCTGCGCATGGGAAAGATGCTCAGAAATTGCTTTGTGTTGTGCTCAGATCTGGAAGCGATAGAAACTGCAGTGAGTCAAAGCCATGAATTTCACAGGATCGAGACATTTCAATGTTCCACTTCAAGTGTATCATTGTCAATATGCATAAAGGATGCTGTAAATCAGGTGGTGACTGTAAAAATGGAAAGTAAACTTTCTCAAGTGTTCTTTCCTAGTATTAGGTTGTGGTGTCAAGTGGTGTTCTGTTTATTTTGGCCTTGGTTTTCTTCCCATAGAAATTTTTTTTGTTTGTAAACCTTTATGACCAGAATCTGTTTCTCCGTTGTGCCTCTGTCTAAGAATAGCAGAGATTTAAAGGTTTGGGTTTTTCTGGTCCTTGCTGATTATTTTAGATCCCAGTTTGAAGGAGAACCTGCCCCTGGGGTTAAGCAGGTTCTTCAGTGTAGCCAATGATACTAAGACATTGCAAAGGAGTTGCTGATTTCCCATCCTGTTCCTTGCCCTATTTCAGCCTTGAATTTTATTTGTTTGCTACTGTGTTTCTCGCATGGGGTAAACCCCACCTTTGTCTACCTTGTGTGTGGATAGTGATTGATTTCCACTCCCCCCTCCTCTTTAAACAAAATATTTCCCAGGGTTTCTTACATGAAGAAAAACATATTTCAGAATACCAGATCCTTCACCTAACTATCTTTCAAGTTTCCCTTGAGTCAGCATTTTGGATGCCATTCTGCATTTAGGAATGTGGTTTTTGCCTGCAACCAAAATAAAAAATATTCTTAGAAAAATAAATTAATAGAGAACTTGTGTACCTTATAAAATTGTCAAATTGAAAATCACATTTAAACTTACCCTGGGAAGTTATTTGTAATTTATTTTGAGGTAATTTAGAAGAATTTTCAAGATTGTCTTTTATGTTTAGAGAGACCCTAGCAATTGAACTATTATTTTTCTTGTTTTGGTTTGGTTTTTTCTTTTCTCTTTAACGGACTTTGGGAGAATGAATGAATTCTGTGGTTGTGAGCAGCCTAATGCATGCTCTGCTGAAACTTGGATGACCCTGTTAAATCAAGCCTGTAGTGAACCAAGCCCTGTTCTTTGTGGGCAGTGCTAGGAGCAGGGACTGGTGTCCCTGAGGATGGTGCCGGTGGCCCTCAGCTGCTGGAAACCCTTTCCAAGGGAAAAGCTGCTTGCTGTGAGATTCGTTTCTCGTCTGCTGCTGCATCCAGTACTGATCTCCTGAGCCTTTTCCTCAGGTCTCCTGTCTCTGCCTTAGGAGGCTGTAAAGGTATTGGGGGAGGAATGAAGAGAAATGGATGTTTGGTGCACAAACTGAAAAATGCAGTTCGTCTTTGGACAATATTGTCTGGCCTTATTCACTGCAATAATTAGACATTTATGAAAATAGAGGCTGAAATGGTACCATGCCAGATGAAATGTAATAGAAATCTCAGATCAAGTTGCTAGAACTTCCTTTTCTGGCTGGCTTTCAACTGTGCCTGTGAGCGCAAAGGAATGGCATGTATTTATACGTTTGTAAATAAGATCCCACACATTTTCCGCTTGAGAACATGCACTCAGACCTTTTATGGTCAGGAAGGGGTGTTTCCCTCTGTCTGCGAGCTGCACAGAGAACTACACATTTCCAAGTACGCAGTTCAGAAACTCGCAGCTAACACTTTGTAAACTTCAGTTTAGATAAAGAAGTTTGGGGGATTAAAGGCAAAAAAGTAATTTTTTTTCTTTTTCCAGTAGTAAAATACTTTATGATAAACAAATAGATTTTGAAATTGATGTTTTTTTGCTAACCTAAGTTGCCTCATTCAGGTTTACTTATAAAAATAGTACTAAGATCAAGCTCTCATGACTGTGCGTCTTCTTTTCACATGTCTATTTATCAAGAGATTCAGTTGATAATGTCTTTTTAAAATATCTAAAATTCTTTCTGGATACTTAGTGTCAGTAGATCATAATGTATCAATAGTATCTAGCAATAATATTCTTAGAAAAATACCTCACAAACCAACAAAAATACACCTAGATGAAATGGAAATATTTCAAAAATAGTAGTTTCTTGCAGGCCTATTTCACCTGTCAAAGAAATTTTGATTCAATTTGAGTGATCTCCAGCCCTGTAGGATGAATGCAGAACACTTAAATATCACCGTCAAAAAGTATCATTGTCTCAAGAAGGCACAAATAAAATAAATTACTTGCGTAGCAGTTTAGCTGCAGAGAGCATCATAAATATGTTCTTTCCTTTATGTGAAATGGTGAAGTGTTTTAGGGAACCTGTAATGTGCAGTTCAAAACGTGTCCAGGTGGGGTTTAATTTTCCATCAGCTGTTTTGGAAACTGCAAATAGTCAGAAGCTGGACAGTTGGAAACACTTGAAATATGCTACAAGAGCTGTAGTTTTTTTAGCTATTGAAACTGTTTTTAGTTTTTATGCCATGATGCACACAGTACTCTGCTCTAGCTTTTATACTAAAAAGTTTTAAATAGCTTTTCTTTAAAGTGGTTACTTGCTGTCTTCAGATTAATCAGAAAAACACCCTTTAATACTTCCTGGAAAAGGAGAGTGCCTACAGGAAGAAGAATAATCACTTGTTGAGTACTGAAAGGGATAGGTTTCAAAATTTCCACTTAGTTTCCCATAGATGCATTGTACCACTTGTATCTTCGTGCAGTGAGATGTGAGAGTTGCCATAGAAGTGTTTTTTGATTTCAGGACTGTTTAATTAGGTCAAAATAAAATGACAACAAGCTGAACACTGTAATAACAGTATGTGTCATATGTGATTAGAATATATTTTCAGTTATTGTGCTTTTAGGTGTTTTAAATATTCAGTTTCAAATCAAGATGAAGTCTTTGGGAAGCTTGTTTTTTTCTACTCAGAGAAGATGAATTGCATGTAACAGCCAGTTCCCTTGCACTTAGGCTGCCTTTGGTCATACCATTCTGCAAAGGCAGAATTGGTGCAGCTGAGCTCACAGAGGTCTAAATTTGCAGTCGATGGAGACATCCATAAAGGATTTGGCTTAAAACTTTGAGAGGGGGATGTGTGTAAGTTCTCAGAATCAGTCCATAATAGTAGGAAATCAGACAATTAAAATTACCTTGCAGATGCTTTCATAATATAGGGAGCTTTCTCTCCAAGGTCATGTTCTTGCATTAACCGGTGCTATGTAATTTTTGAAAATATGTAACCCTACCACAGATGAACCAAGAAAGTAATTCCTGTTCTAAAGAAGTAAAAACCAGTGGCATAGTAGAGCTTCTAGGGCACTTTCTCAACTTAAGTCTTCACTACTTTGTGTAGGCCTAGAAATCCCAGTGCCACTAGTTAATTAGTGGTGTAATCCTGAGCTTTGCTCAGCCAGAGGCAAGCAAAGCTATTACTTAAGTGGAAATAAGTGAGCAGGATTAAAACAGAGAAAATTGGGCCTCAAGGGGATCAAGTGTATTCTTAGAATTCAGTTGTTGTCACTTAATGTGTTTAATTATCTCTCGATTCACAGGGCATGCCATGTGCAATTAGCTGGAGTTACAAATACCTAATCTGCAAATTTTTGAGTTAAAACTGCCTTTTGATGTTAGACTAAGCAATGTCTTCTATAAAGTATTACTCTAGAAACCAGGACACCATTTTATAATTTTCCTTTTTTTAAGTTTTTGTTTCTCCTGCTTCCTTATATCAGTTTAGTTACCTTTTGTGCTGTTTTCCCATTTCTAGCTGCCTATGGTTGTTATTGGTATCATTGTATGATATGGGTTATTTTCTCTTCTGTGTGATTTTGTAGTTGATGCTGGTTAATGATGTCATTGCTGAAGGCAGGGGAATGACCTAGGTGATTTCTCAAAGGTCTTACTGACCTCTCTTTCCTGTGATTGCACATTGAAGTTGTTCCTCAGTTAGCTACACACAGTATCAGGGAGCTGATTCATGTTTTGGGTGCAAATCACATGCATGGCTTACTAGACAGGAGCTGACTCTCTTATGTTAGATATAATGTGAGTACTTTGATCCTGATCAGGAAACTCTTCAGAGGGACTCTGTGCTGAAAGCTCAGCTGCTGGTTTGGTGCATTGCTAGATTGGGGTCAAAGTGTGGAGTATCTTGTAGATTCAAATCTATTTTTTCTGCCCCAGTGACTAGTGATAATTAAACTGTAAAGGTATGATAAAATAAGGTGTTTTGAGATAACAAGCTGTACATTATAACTGCATACTCAAATAGGGTTACAAAATAGTAATTTGAACCTGACTACCCGTATAAAGTATCAGATTTCATATTAAACTGAAGAGCCCTGTTGTTTTGCATCTTATCTGTGCTTTTTTAATGGTCTCTCTGCATGTAATGTCAGTTTTTGCTCTGAATGACACAAAAATTTGTTTGGTTACTTAAAGGCTACCTCTTGCTTTGAATGATAATGAAGCAGATGGCATCCTCTACTACCACTGAGGCTGAAAACCTGGTATGTAGGGAATAAAGGAACAAAACTCTGCAGTTGTGGAATCAGCAATGAAAAGTTCCAAAGACAAAACCTTTCTGTGATTCAAAGCTTTGTTAAAAATTCTAGTGGCTCTTTGCAAACTAAGCTGATAGGAAGGCTATATTTGTAAGCCTGGAATATTTGTGGGAGCTATGGTTGTGATGGCACCAAAGCGTTAAAGTTCAGTCTTTATTTTCAGATTCATCAGATCTCTTCACCTTTAAAGCAGCAGGGTCATTAGTTTTTATGTTGCATGGTTGTTGGTTTTATATCTGAAATTAGGAGAGGAATAATTCCTAGCTGTCAGAGCCCTGAAATTGTCTGCACCATCAAAAAAGCTTAATACAATTTTTGTGATGGCCGTGTATGCAGTGTTATTGTTCTTCCCAACAGCAACGTGATCTGCTTTTAAGTACAGCTTCAGGATAGCCTTAACAGTCTTTTTATTGTCATTGTGGTTAGTTATCAGAAGTCTTGTATTTGAGTGAGGAGAAGGTAATCCAAAACCTTCCTTAATAACAGGAAATATTTGCCATTTCACCTCCAATACAAAGGAATTCATGTTTGCTGAAAAGCTGTGTCCTTCTAAAGGTCAAAACTGTGGAGCTGTTGCATCCTTGGCTTTCACAACTCCTTTCAGTTTTGTCTGTTTAGGGTCAACCTCTTTTGCATTCCCACCGGATAGTGAGCGGTTTGGGCTTTTGTGGTGTGGGTGGGCTTTTTCTGACTATGCGTGGGGTTTTTGATGGGATGCAGAAAAATGGTATGAAACTAGGATTTTAAAGCTTTTGGACAGGAAAATTGAAGTCCTGTTTTTGAACTGATGAGTCGGGGAATGTGACACTGAGTTTGGTATTACTAAGTTAGACTCAGCTAAAGTTGATTTTATTGCCAATTTTATATTTGTAATAGTATCCTCAGTTACTGCTCAAGTTCAGGGCTAAGGTTATGAATTTATTAAAATTGTAATGAAACAAGAATATTTTGCAGCTGACATCATTCAAAGTTGAAGTAATTGATGGAGACATTTTCTTTGTCTTCTGTTGTTAAAGTGCATGCAGTTCACATAATAGGCATGAGGAAAGGTGAGTTTTTGTTGTATTTTAAAGCATTTGACCTTGGCTGGAAAGTTTACTTCAATCTTGACGTTTTCCAGGGTTTTTATCCTGCAGTTCTGTCCTAGATAATTATTGTCATTTGTGCATATCATCTATGCCATCACAAAATGACTGTCCTATCTTTTTTCCTGCTGAGATAGGAGAGCAGAAAAGAGCTAAGATGACTTGATACTCTTCCTATTAGTAGTTGCTGACTACCCAAAAAGCTTGGCTCCTGTGTATATCCAGAAATACTCTGCTCCTGAGGTGATGCTCTTTCATTATATGAGCTGTCTCCAAATGCAGATGACTTTTTTTGCTGAACTTGCCACATGGCTTTTAATTGAGTATTAGTCTGTACTTTATTCACATTTACACACATGCTCTCAGAAAACCACAGTGGCAGCGCCTCTTGCTTGCAGTAAAGAAATCTGCTGTTCTTTCCTCAAGCTTAGCACATGATGGGACAGACACAGGATTTTTCCTTTTTCAGAGGGGTTTCAAACCTCGTGCCTGATATTCTTGGAGAAAAGCTGTAGCATGGCATTTCAGGATCCCTCCAGGAGTATATAACTTCATAAGTTTGAACACATCTCTGAGTAGAATTAAAATACAGTTTAAATAGTCCTGCTCTTTAAATACCTTAGGACCTTCAGGAGGAGATTTTGACTTGAAAATCTGGGTACATCAGCTTTGAGTGGAGCACTGACATCTTTGAAAGAAGAGGGGTTTCTTTCAAAGCAAAACTCCCAAAAAGCACATCTTCCTCCTCCATAGTGCTTTGTTTTCTTGAGTCTGCTTAAAGTCTTTTCATGGTACACATACTGATTTGAACTGAGATGAGTGTGGTGTTTGTTGTTCTTTAAATAAAGTTTTTCTTTCCAGGAGCCTAATACAGGTTTTCAGATTTGTTTGGAAACCAGACCATGTGTCAAACATTTAGATATGACAGTGCCCGTGAGATTTTTTTTTTTCTTGTAACTTTCCTTTCATATTTTCATACTTTGAAAAATCATGTATTCTTTTTGTATGGTTCTTCTAAAAATTGATAGTAATTTCATTTTTAAAAAAAAAAAAACCAAGCCAACCAGCAAACAAAACAAATGAATACACCCTGCCACCCCAAAAAACAAAGCACATGCATTCGTCTGGCATTATTTTTGGCAAAAGTAAAATTTACACTTTTGATTTAGTTGTTCTATAACTGAATGGATCTGTTGAAAGAACAGTCTGTAGTGAGGAAAAAAAGCGCACAGATCTGTGAAACATGGCTTTAAGATCTCAGTTTTCAAGGAGCTTATGAGAATGCAGTTAGGTTTATAGTATTTAAAATATTAGTCTTTGATAATTCACATTTCAGTATAAGTAGACAGTAAGTATTGCTGTTGGTGGAATGTATTTGTTATCTTATTCCATTTGTTAAATGCAAACTTAAGAAAATAGCTGTACTCTGTTCAGAGATCGTCAGTCACTTCAGCTTCTAGACCTCATTTCACCATTATTCTCTTCCCCTCCAGCCTCTTTTTTTCCCCCCTCTTGTTTGCCTAAAGCCTACAGTGAAGTGTAACTTGAGGCCCATTGACTATGAGATTTCCAGAAATCTGTTTTGCAGCTGACCCTTTGTGCTTTATTAAGAGCAAAGCTAAAATACAAAATGTAGAGAATTTTGCCTGTGTAACAGGTAATAAATATAATTATGAGCTTAATGCTTGAAGTATTTTACTATCTTCAGAGACTCTGGTATTTTTTTCAAGAAATCATCAAATTTGCAAGAGAATTTGGTACAGCTTTGGTTTCTAGAAACAAGCAAGCGAAACAAATCTGTGAAATAGAGTATCACAGTTTGGATGGTACTGTAAGAGTATGAAATAATAGTTCTGTACTTCTTAGGATGTATTGATACCTATTTTTCAGAGGTATTAAAGATTTGCATGTAAAATAATGAAACCCTCTTGCTCAGAGATCTAGTGGAGATAAAGCAACAAATGTAATCTTATTTTTCTGTTGTATGAACATGTAATATTGAGTGTGAGTCTTGTAAACTCACAAATTTAGATGTGAGCAGACAGTATTATACCTTATCAACTTCAATATTCATAGCAGCTGGTGGACAGACCTATAAAAAGAATATTTTGAAAGTTGTGACTTGGTGGCTTTTCTGGTGCTCTGAAAAAAACCCCACATTTTTGGCTTTATCTAAGTGGAAGGAAAGTCAGCTGAGGCAGTTCTGAATTGTGGCTTTTGAGATTCTGATTTTGTAGTTAATGTGATGTTAGAAATGAAGCCAGTTCAATTGAACTCGGGGTTGGGGTTGAGTGTCACATGTTATCCCAACTTAAAACTGAGCAGTTGCTACAAATTTTGAAAGCTCAGTGTATATATAAATAAGAGAGTTGCAGCTTCTCATAAAGATGATGGGTAGCTCCAATTTCCACTTGTTGCTTTCAAATTGTTGAGTTTCCTTTGATGTAAATATCGCTGGCTTCTGAGATATTTTACGTGGGCCTTTTTGTTCCCTCCTTTTTTTCAACATACAGGTTTGTACCAACACTGTTGTCTTGTTTGGTATGTTTTGTAAGTAGAAAAGTGGACTGTTACTATGATGGTCCTATTAAGAACTGGAGCATGGATATATATGTAGATTTTCAGGGTCCACGAAGTTCTAATTGCTTGACAGGTATATGAAAAAATCAGATTTTCACATAATCAACTTGATGAAGGCCATTATATCTGAATTCTCATGGAAGCCATCTATTACAGAAACCCATTGTATCATACCATAAAAGGAGAGTTCTTCTGCTTTAAATTGAGGAGATGTTAAACTAGAGAGATAGGTGTAAAATTTAAAAACTTTTTAATTTATCATCAAAGATGTGCCGTCAGCATTAAAATATTGCATTGTCATGAGAGAAAGGTGAAGGTCGTCCCCTGTGTGTGAAGCAGTGGAGCACTGTTCCATTCAGCCTTCGTTCTCCTCTATAATAAAAGAGGACTGAGGCCCTCTTGGGCCTGTATATTTCAGCAGAAGCAGCCTCTGATCTGTTGAAGACAGCTTTGCATGAGTTGCGGGATCATTCCAAGCCTATGGAGTCAATCCCAGTGAAACGTGTGGCCAAGAACTCAGAGATCAGTCTTCACATGTAATTGCTAAGCTGGCAAATGGTGATCGTGTTCTAGATCTGTGAATCTAGAAGATACCTCATCTGCTGTGCTCTGTGAGGTCACGCCTACCCTACAAGCTCGGGTGGTAAGTGAAGAAATAGGTCAGAACACCTGCATGTCTTAAAAGGTGTGATGTTATGTAGGAGGTGAGTTTCTTTTTCTCCATGGGAAGGTGAATACAACTGAACTGTTATGTTTGGTGCTTCCTGTTGACTTGATTACTACCTTTTCCAAGTTGGTAGGCTTTGCAGTGTGACTGGAATCCTGAAACTATCCCTTGCTTTGGTGAGAAATCGCTAAATAAGTAGATTTACAAATGACACAATGTTTCTGCATCTACAAAATGAATCTTAGGACTGTCATCTTCCCTCCTGTGTCTGTCCTGTCACCTCTTCATGTTTCCTATTTTTCTTTCTCTCTTTTTTAATGCTACTTTTATAACTTAAGCTCACACAGGTGGTCCTGTCAGGCTATAAAAGTAGTTGCTTGACCAATATAAAGAGACTGCCTGAAAAATGCTGGTTTTTACATTTAGGACTGATCTTGCTTAGAAACCCTTACATTGGATTTATGCAAGAGAGCAATAAATTATATGTAACTTGTAAAACATTCTGGGACACACGTGGGATACAAGATCAGTCAGCAGCAAAAATTTTCCCATGAGTAGTGTGTTTCTAAGGTATCTGGCAAATTGGTTCATCAATCTTTCCTGTTTACCCTTTAATAACTGTGATAGTTTACTTTACATATTATTTTTTGGGGTAAAGTTTGTTGAACAGTCCTGAGGATCATGTAACCAGCTGATGGAGTTCTGTTTCCAGCCCATAGCTTTTCTGGCTTGAAAGAAAAAAAAAATGAAACTTGTGGAGATATGTTAAGCATGTTACTAATTAAAGCAACTGTTTAAAGTGAATGTGTGGGACAAATTTATAATATGTATATTCTGTGGCCCATGAGCTTGTTTTAAAATCTGGTTTTTTGTGTTTCTACTTTTTACTGTCAACGAAGTTTATATTTTTTAAAATGGACATGTTCTGAAAACTGTTCTTCACAAGAGCTGAAAATAATGGGAAATTAAGAAACTGTGCTAATGGAGCAGTCTTGCAATGTAGAATAGGGTGGATGAATGAAAAATCAAAAATAGTAGTCTGCAGACATTCAAAGTCCATGGAACTGGCAACAGTAGCAGACCTTGCTACTAGCAGACCTTGCTACTTTGCTTTAGATACAGAGTCTTGTTTTGATTGTTGGTCCATCAAGAGGCACTGTTGCAGTTGCCTGACTCTGGCGGGCCTACAGAAATACAGATTATTTTTGAGGCTAACACCCAACAGAAAATGAAGTCAAACACTCTGAAGTGTAACCGTCCTGAAAAAAAAAAAATCTTTTTTTAATTTGTTACTATGAATAAAACTTGGCTTTTGGGCAAAAATGTAATAAACTTATGAAAACTACAGCCTGGGGTTTTTTTCCTTGAGGGGAGGGTATGTGTGTATATACATACATGTTTGCATATATATATTTTTTTAAAGCATATATATGTATGTATATAAAATATTTTTCTCTGAAAAGCTGTAACAGCAAAACTTGGGGTTTAGATGATGATTTTGAAGGAAAACCTTTGAATCTGTCTGAAATCAAGCAAAGTTTTTAGAAATAAATATGGTGAAGTGACAGGTTATGTACAATGTGCTACAAATTTTGAGATTTATAAAATGCATAAATTTATGCATATGGTTGAATCTTTGGTCCTATAAGTATGAAAACACATAAAACTAGCAATCTTTTTGAAATTAAACCTCATAAACCATTCCACTCCAGGTTGGTTACAAAATACTAGTCTCTATCCCTGTAAAAGCAGGAATTTACTGAAGGAACATGGGCAGCTCTTAAGCACAGGAAATCTGAGCAGTGTCCATGTAATATTGTGCATGCTATTTAAATAATCCATGAATTAGTCACACATTTATCAGCTTAACATTGTGCTATTCAAAACTTCACACTGGACAGCAGACATTGAATCCTATAAACATTTTTCCCGAAAGCTAATATATGAGAAGGCTTACTGCTGCCTTTTTTTAAGGGAAGAAAGCAACTAAAACCCACCAAACCCAAAAAATCCAGCAGAATACTGAAAGGTTTGTTAAGAATATTTTGAACTGGTTTTAAATTTTTATATGTCAGTATTAATCTCAGCTTTCACTAAAGTGCTGTTGCTGCATTATGTACTCCATTACTTAGGATTTAGATCCCATACTGATTTGATGTGGAAAACATAGAGATGACTCTTTCCCAGGAAATAAAAGGGTAGGGTTGTTTTTTTTTTTCTTGTCCTCTGCTATGCTTGTGTGAAATTGCTGCAGTCACCAAACAGCATTTTCAACATTTACCTGGATGAATCCTGTAGCTCTGTGGCTGTGTCTGACCTGACACAAGTAGTCTCAGGAGCTATGGGAAGCAAAAAAGTTACAGGCCTGTGCCAGGTATTATATATAAAGCTAATTTTCTTGCCAATGGCTGCAGTGATCAGTTCTTCCACTCCTTGTAGTGGCTGTGGTTGCATTTCATGTGGGTTCTGTGAGGATCTCTTAATTGCATGAAAATCATCCTAAAGACTTCAGAATACCTGCTTCGTTGTCAGATAATCATCACGATGGACTTGTTAATTTTCAGGCTTAACGAGATGCCCTGAAAAGTATGGGTCTCCTAATTAGTGTCTGTAACACAAAATCTGCAAAGCACTACAGGTGTAATAATGGGTATTTGTCTCTTTTGAGCCGGTACTTTTGTAGCCTGCTCTAGCTCCTCGGCAGCCCTTTCCGAAGGCTTTCCATAACAAAGCCAGAAGCAGTGTCTAGGACACCTGGCTTAACCTTGCTGTCTCAGTAACTTGCAGTGAACAAACAGCATCCATGTCACTTTTGCAGAATAAAACATGGCATGAGTATCCTTTAAAGCTTCTTTTTTTGTGGTCATATAAGACTTAAACCTGGTGACAAAGTTTCAGGCTTGTTACAAGGACACAGTTGCAGTGCTTTGTTTTTCTTTTCTTTTTTGGTAACTATTTTGCTTTCTCCTGAAAGTAACAAATAGGATAATTTCAGTGTCACTCAGTGTTAACAGTGCCTGTTCTATCTCTTGCTAATGATAAAGTGCTCTGAAAGCTGTATGCTTGACTGTTGTATTAATGACAAATTTCTGACTATTGAAACATATACCTCTCTTGATTTTAGCCTGCATTTCACATATTAGTTCACATGTTCTTGTGAAATTGGAGTTAATTCTGTTACTGGGAAATGTGGTAACACATGAATGTGTTGGCTTGAAAAATTGTGTTCTGCTTCACTGGGCTGTGTCTTTTCTTTCCTACCTTACACCTTTGGAAGACCCAGTTTTTTTGGTTAGTTGTGCTTTTTTGTTTGGTTTGTTTTTTTTTTAAGCTACAACTAACCTCAGACAAGTAGTTTAAAAACCAAATAAATGAATAAATAAAAACATTGTCAACTGTGTACAGTGGTTGAGAACATAGAAAATACACCTTGGTGCCTGCTGAAGTCATTGGGAATCTTCTCCTTGACCCCAGTGAGGCTGTGATCCTCATTATACTTCTTTGGACCTCAGAACGTGGCTCTGACTGAAGAGTCCCTGCTTGTGTATGCCTCAGGAAACAGACAAAGAATATGTTTCTTGGAAACATTTTCCCCTTAAAAATCATGAGAGGTCTTTTTTTATTAAACAAAGCTGGAACAATAACGTTGGCATTTAATCTCTGCATGTGTTGGGTAGCCTTAGATAGGTAGTGGTGCTCAGCTCCCTTGTTCAGTGTGTTGGAGGTGACTTCTTTGACCTGAGTATTGTAATCATCTGTTCCCACAGCAGAGACCCACCACGCACATCTTAGTAACAGGCCCCATGTGGGGAAGCAGTGGTTGAGTGCTCTGAAGTAATGGATTTAATCTCTGCATAAATCTGAAGTTCTGTGGATAAACATTTCAGCTAAAGAGTATGCTAAGCTCCAGCTCTGTGCTCTCCTTCTGCAGACAGAGGATTCTCCCACTCTGCTTCACTGAGGTGTCTTTGTGGTGTTCCTCATTAGCCTGGTCACAAGTCTGGTGTTAAGCTGCAAAATAATGTGTTCCGTTTCTTCATAACACTGTATTTTCATCCTTGTTCCAGCTGTTCATTACTCTTTTCCAACAGCACAGGAGTTGAAGGATATCTTTGTCTCTTTGCTCTGCTAGGTGAAAGTTAAAGAAAAAAAAGAAAAAAAAAAAAAGAAATTCACCCCAAAAATAACTTCTCTCAAGTAATATAGTGGGAAGTTTTGGTTTACAGTAGCATAATCACTTGAAGAATTTTATAAGGTTGCTAACTAGACGTTTGGTTCTGAATCCCAAAGTGCTTGAAATGAATCAGGCTGAATTCACAGCGAGACAAATTTCTAGATAAAAGTGAGTCAGCAACAGATGCTGTGGTGGTTTAGTGTGGTCATTATGCCTTCAGGTATGGAAAGATATAGACAGGGAATATGTGAGAAACTGATATGGAAAGGATTGAAAAAAACTTATCAGGAAGTATGAGAAAAGGGAAGATTTCGGTTTCTCTTTCGTGAAAGCATGGCAAAATGAAAGAAATGGCAGATGAGGCACAGATGCAGAAGATGATAAATATGCCTTCTTGGGAAAGGCAAAATACTGGATAAACTGGGATGACTAGGATAAAATTGTAATTGAAATAATTTGGTGTAATTTAACTTCACCTGTGGTTACTGTAAGTCAAAACATTTAATCTTTAAAAAGCAGATATGTTGCTATACTGCAAAGCAGCCCATTTTCAGGGGTCATTTTGAGAAGATGAAATAGACTGCTGTGCTAAAAAGGCATCTTACACGTTGTTTAATACTTCAATGTCTTCATATTGTAAATACAATTACGCCTGCTTTTTCTCTTTTGTTTAGACCCTTTTTCAGAAATGAAATACCAGCCATGAACTATGACTGATTTGACATGTACTTCAGTTACAATATTATTATTATTATTATTATTATTATTATTATTATTATGTTATTCAATACTTTTAAACAATGTTATTGACTCTGTGCTGTGGTATATACATAGAGATTTTCTGTATAACACAGATTTTTAAAATGAAATACAGTTTATAATTTCCTCAGAATGTCAAGTACAAACCAGTTATTCTCAGCAGTAAGAAAATGTGGCTTTTTGCACTGGAACATGTCTGTTAAAGTTTCCCTAATGCAGACCACCTGTATTTTAGACCAATGTATCTGTATTTTTGCTAGATACACCTGGTGTGTGGGGGAAATGTGCTTGTGTAGCATTGTGTGACTTTGCAAACTTGAGCTTCCTTTCTTTCATAGCTGCTGTTTGAGGCACAGTTGTTTTTTGACAACATTTGAATTAATCTGCACTTTTTGTGACATCTCCAGGAACATGGGATACTGGAAAACACACCTGAAGTAGCAGTGATATTTCTTGTGAGGTTAGCCACTCTTGTCCAGTGCTCTCATTATTTTAACAACATTTTTTTTTCTTTTGGAAACCCTGTAAAAATGACTACACTGCAAGGGGGCTGTGTGATTCGGTTTTTCTCTACTATGTTGATAATTATTTTTGTTTCTGTGGGTTAGGTCCACAGTTTAGAGATTACAAAAGTAACATCTGTAGGACAGTTGATAATGAAGTAGTACTTTACTGCAGTACATGAAGAATGCAAAGACTTGAGCAAATTTCTGAGGTAGTAAAGATTCGATCTTCCATGTCCCAATCTTGGATTATGGCAAAATGTTACCTCAGAGTTACATTCACGTATGTTTTTACTCTTGAAAGGCTTCAAAGTTCATCTAATGTAAATTAATTAGTATGTGCTGGGGCAAAACATTTTGCTGAAGCATTTATATGCAAAAGAAGGATTTGGAAGACATTATATATATATATATATATCTCAAGTTTTCCTTAAAAAAAGTTATTTTTCCATAGGATGGCTTTTCTTTCAAAGTAGTAATTTCTATTAAGGGTGTCATGTTGTTGCTGCATGTTCATACAATATGTATAACAAGAAATTCTGTATATGCTTCTTATGTGTAAAAAGCAATTACAGAATCACAGAATCATACAGGTTGGAAAAAACCCCTAAGATCGAGTCCCACCCTTGACTGGTCACCACCTTGTCAACTAGACCATAGCACTAAGTGTCACATCCAGTTGTTTTAAATACACAGTTCTAAAACTGTGAGCATTGAAGTATTGATCAGTCCTAATGCCACGCTGTGTGCATCTTCACTTTATTTTTCAGTGGGTCTCTAATGGAAGGATAAGTCAAACAGCCCCACAAATCTGTATCCCTTCAAAGTTTCAATTAATTTTGGATAGTAGACTGGAAGAGAGAATACAAATAGGGCAAAAGAGAAAAAATATGGTTTCTTCTTGTGTGTGCTGTGGATTCTTGAGTTTTAAATGTGTGGTGTCCATATCTATTCTCAGAGCCTCTACCTTAAATTGAAGCTTATTTGAGGCAGGGATTATCCACGATGACTTTTAGAATACATCCTCAACTCTCTTTGTGGTATAGAGCAGTAGAAAAAATATTTTTAGTCAGACAGCTCCTCACTGTCTCTGTGGCTGGATGTTCTGTGTCTCAATGTTAAATCTTCTACCATTGTAGGTTTTAGTGGTTAAAAAGTAGCTTATTTTTATAGAAGTAAGGAGGAATTTGGTGCCTCAGATTGTTCTTTTTAAATTGCGCAATCTTTTGAATAAATCAATCAAACTGTATCTTTAAAGGCACCAGAATTTTTTGGTTAATTTGGGTTTTTTTTTGGTCTCTGAAATTCCTTTAAAAGACCAGAGGGAGATGAAAAGTATAGAGGAGGTGAGTAGGCGCATAATGAAATTGAGTAGATGTTTGCTGCTGAGCTGAGTTTACTTTATGCAATGTTGAATTAGGAGGCAATTCAAGTTCAGAAGTGCTGACTTCAGTTCACTTAGATCTGAGAAGGGTAAGGCTGAAGCACAGTGGTAAGATTGTATTATGGTTTCCTGGTGTTGTTATCAGAAAAGGAGGTGGAAAATGTGTGCTGCAAACTATGAAGACCACAAAAGCAATACTTAACAGTAGAATAAAATATAAAGAATTTCTCTGAAAATTTTTTCATAGCCAGATAAAGACAAATGAGTACCTGAAAGCCAAGAACCAAGAAATAAAGACAGAAGATGAAAACATCACTTTGATAGCACTAGAACATGGAAATTCAATCCAAGGAAGAACTAGTGAAAATAGTGGGGTTAGAGAGGACTGTGAAGCCATGTGGTAGTAAAGAAAGACTTTTTCAACTTCCAGAGAGTCTGGGCAGTTGTAACTTCCCTCGTCTAAAATATGGGACTCCAATGAGCTTGGTTTTGGAGCTAGATGTTGTTATGACTTGGAAAAAGCTCAAAGGAAAGTTGCAGAGTTATTTATAGCGAATTATGAGCTGAATATGGGTATTTTAGCTAAGCAATACCTAAGGCAAATGTAATAAACCCTAAAACAATTGAAATTACTTCTGTTCTAAGGAAAAAGGAAATTTACTTAGGTTGGTGTGAGAAGAAATGGTAGCCAGACAGACAGGAAAAAAGGAAAAAAAAATGAGACGTTATTACGAGGAATAAAGTGCAGTTTGAAAAAATACATGAAATTATGTGGTAGTTTTCTGAGTGAAGTGGAAAATCTATTTACTGGAGAAATTTGCAGCCGCACATGCTTTTCTTCTCCTGCTTTTTCTCCTCGTTTCCATTTTGCCTGAAAAGAAATACGAGGGCAACTTTTGTTCTGAACTTGCAGAGGAACGAGTTCAATTGTCCTTATCTCAAAATGTAATGATATGTTAATACTTGGCACTTCACCTTCTAAGTCTGCAGAATAACCCATAGCTATTTAAAAAGGCCTAGAGAACTTGAGAGCTCTTAAACAAATGTAGTTCCTGCTGTCAGTGTACAGACGCTTGAAAAGTGACAAATTGTCCAGCTAGTTTGCGGAATGCACCTGGGAAGAACTGAGGTTGTCAGCTGATGGGTTGAAGATGCCTGTTCCATTTCACTCAGAAAACTGCCAAATAATTTCATGTATTTTTTCAAATTGCAGAGCAGTAGCTCTGTGAAAGCTTTAAGCATCCCTACTTGCATGTTCATTCCCATAACGCTGTTTTCTTCTCCCATGTGTGCTGTTCAGAATTGGTCCTGAGGCAGCTAGAGGTACAACAGATAATCCTTAGTTCAGTTTTCCAATGTAAACTTTGGTTTAACCCCCTTGATAAGCATTGCAAGGTTTGACTGTTGAAAGTTCCTTGCAGTATAAGGAGAAGGAAAATTAAGGGAGTTGCAAAAAAACAAGAAAAGCTTACACAAATGTATATTTAAAAGGGGAAAATTATCCATTTTCTCAGGGTTGCCTCTTATTCTTTGGTAGTTTAGGAAGTCCTGCACTATTAAAAATTCTTTTAAAATAGTTTCAAAGAATATTAAGCTGATGGTGAAAACTGTGAATGTCATTTTTTCCAAGAGTGATTTAAAATGAATATTGTAACATGACTTAACAGAGAGAATTTATTCCCATTGTAAATTCCATGACTTCATATCACCTTTCCCTTTTTATCAATTGGTGCTTTCAGTGAAGCTGCAGCTAATTATTCAAGGGTCTAATAGTAGGATGGGGGTATGTCATCTGAGAGATTACTGGTTTATGTGATTCCCTTGAGACTCCCCTTAATAGCTGAAATTACCTAGCTTTCTACATTGGTGTAAATTTTTGAAATGCAGGGTGTGAGATGGTCTTCATGAATGCAAACTGTCCTGGGTTACAATGTATTCTATTACCATGAGCTGTTGAAAACCAGGTGTGCCGATATTCCTTGCCTCCTCCCTCGGGACTAGCTTCTGTTAATGGGCCATCAGTGCCTTGCCCCATGACTCATAGATAACCTGCACCTGGACTATCTCCTGTTAATGGGCCCATCAGTGCCTTGCCCTATGACTGACCATCCCATTGTGAGATGCTCCGCCCAGGGGGAAGGAGCCAAGCATTCCCACCGGGATAAAATCTGGAGTTTGGAACAGCATGAGCAGCATTACCTGCTGGGATCCCAGAGGACAAGGACTACACCGCCACTGGATTTTCAGAGGAGGACCAGACTTCTCNTTTTCCATTCCAAGGCGGGGCTTCTGCCTTCCTTAGCAGACACCTGTCTTTCAAACTAAGACACAAACCCATGCACAATCACTCTGATTCCTTTGAACAGCAATGTTGGAGGATCTGTTCTGAGGGGGATGTTTTAAACGTGATCTTCCTAGAATGAGGAAAATCTGAAATCTGTCACATTTAATAAACACAGTTCAGAATGGTATTTGCACATACAGTGTAAGCAGTACTGCAAGCTGAGCATCTGTTCAAGCATCCCTTTTAGAGTCTAGTAAAAGAATATAAGATGGCCAAATATGAAAAAAAAAAAAAAGAAGAAAATCAGCAGCAACAAGCACAATATCTGAAGAACCAACAGCTTTTCTAGTAGTAAAAATCATGACTCTTGAGGCCTTGGTCCCTAGGGCACTATGAAGGAATTACAATTATTTTTTTACTTTAAGCTTATGTCACCCTTAATGTTAAAACACAGTTAGAAAATGCATGATACTGTGCTGCTGTGTTTGTTATTCATCCTCGTTTCATTCTAAGACATCAGATTTTCACAAAAGTAATGTAAGATTTACCTGTTGTAGTTGTTGCTGCAATTTCAGTAGTTGCCAGCTGATAGTGCTGGGACTAGTCATGATTTGAGCAAGCCAGACATTGTTTTTTGTAGTGAAACTGGCAGCAAGGAGAATATATTGATGTACATCCAACCTTTCTCCATGTTCACTGAACCAAATGTAAGGTGCATTTGAACTGCTTATTGAATGTAATTATGCTAAAATTCACACCACGAGGAGTCTTCCCCTAGAGAAAGTGGCTTCTGACAATCCCATTTTCTAACTTGTAAGATGATTTCAGTAACGTTTGAAATCTCAATATATATTTATCTTGTGCCAGTTCAGTAGTAACTGTGAGCTGACTTGCGCAAACACATTTTTAAAAGTCATGGCATAAATTACCGCATGTTTAAAATCTGATTAGGATAAGCCATCTTTCCTATAGCAAAAAATAAAACTATAAATATATGCATTATTGCATGTAGAACATTATATACAGCTATTAGAAGCACAATACCTTAAAAAAGAGTGAATTAAGTAATATAGTTAGCATAAAAAGCTAAGGTAGGTAGGTATGAATTAGAATTTAGAGTGCATTATCCGAAGTATAAGATTATTCTCTTACTGTCTGCTAAGTAAGCTGAAGCTTTCAGTGAAGGGATTTGTGTCAGTATTCTAGTGAAGATTCCCTTTGTAGGAAACTTCATTGCAAGGTCTATGCCTATAATAGCAACCATCAATATTGAGATTATCTCTTTTTTTTTTTTTTCCTTTTCAAGAATAGTTGAGTTCCTGGTAATTTGGAATATATTCTGATGTGTTTATTCTTTCAGCACCCAAATATGCAGAGGGAATAATTGTATTTTCCTCTTTTGAGCAATGCTGCATTTAATTGCCTCTCCAAGAACATTAAAATAAGAGTTTCTTGGATGCTATCACGTAGTATTATTAAGTAGTAAAACACATATGTTGGATTAATTCAGTTGTGTGCTTTTCAGTCTCATGAGCTGTTAACTGGTGGAGAAAAGGCATTTATTTTTTGCCTTTAAAGCTATGTTTAGCTTATTGCTTATGCTACATATACAAGCAAAAATGTGGATTCAAATCCATCTACAAATTAATGGTTCTCTGTTTTTGAAGTGTGAAGTTTTCTAAACAAGCTGGTTAATAACTGATGCCAAGATAATTGTGACTAGTACTAGGAGGCTTTGGTGACTATTTGACATAGTAGTGGGCAAAATCAGCAAAAGTATTCCAAAGGTTTGCAATCCAAAACCATTTGTAATACTTACACCAGATGTTCAGATCCTGGTAATAGTAAATAATAATTATAAAGGTGTTGTTGCAGTGGAAAATTTTGTGAAATAGTTATTTAAATCATGTATGTAAACCATACTGTTCAACTTTCATGACATAATTTACTGTGTTTTGTACCAGCTTTAAGTAGGTTTATTCACTCCAGTTTTTCCTGGTTGTATGTTGGATCTGCTTACTCTCTTGTTCTGAATCTCTTTGAGACTTAAGAAGCTTCTCAGGCTTATTTGAAGATACTCTTTTCAACAGTCTTTTGGAAATACATCCACAATCTCAAAAAGGAAGGGATTAGACATCATTAAGTGTTCAGTGGACCATTCAAATTTAATTTGACTGATTTCAGGTTATCCTACCTTTTATCAGTAAAATGCTTAGATACGCTAAGGCTGACTTGTAAGAAATATGACTTCTAATTGCAAAGCAGGAGTTATTGAAGTCAACATTGAAATGATACCTGCCTCCCTAAAACTTCAAAGAACAGCCTTTGTCCTCCTCTCGGGCTTTAATAACTACAAATCAATCTGTCTTTCCAATATTTTTCTCACAACTGCTCACCATGTTTAATTATAATGCAACTCAGTTAAAGAAATTTACCTTGCTTCTCACCTTTTCCATTTAGAAGTGTGTTATGGTTCTGTGCAGTTTGGGCAAAACCTGGGTTATTGTGAACGGCTCCTTCTATTTTAGACTATGTAGAATTTTAAAAAAATGTTTTGAAAAATAAAAGTAATACTTTTAAACAAAAAAGTGTAAAGAAAATTTTCACTCTCTCTCAACATATTTGTCTAATTCTTGACAATTTTTTTCTTTTAATACGAATGAATAATACACCTTTCCCTTGCAAAATTGCATCTTTTGCGGGGCACTTATTCGAATGTAGATGAAATAATATTGATGAACAATGTGACTGATAACAAAATGATTCTGGGCTATAAGCAGATCAAGAAGACAGTGTGGAAACAAGCAGTTTAAAAGGCAGTGAACTGAGGACTTCGTGATGGTATATAGTTCAAAATGGATATTCTAACTCTAAACCTTCTAGTGAGACGGTGTTTCTGTTCCTTCATTTGTCTGTAACAACCGCGTTTCAAGTACCCTGCCTGACTCAAGCAGTCAGTCTTTTTCAATCATATTTGGTTTTTGTTCAGACCTAAATATTTTGCAGATATGCCCTTCATTTCTTATTTTGGAAAGCTCTGTGATATAAATTCTTTTTTTTGTTTTTTTTTGCATAATACTTTGTCTGATGCGTGGTGAATGATACAGTGGCAATTAGGGCACCGTTCTTAAGAGTTGTACATCACAAATCATGCTGATGGGGCATAAGCCCAGTGTTTTAGCATATACCCACTAAAAAATGTTTCTGAGAAATTTGAAGACTGTCTTTCAGGTAGGTTGCAAATCATCTAAAATAAGATGCAGGGATTGCCACTAATTGCTTTTTTTTTGGTGACAAATTTTTTTTAAGTTCCACACATTTTTTGCCGTAGCCTAGGATAAAGGGCGTGGGTGTTGGGGATACAGTACTTGACATTCAATGCTTTCTGAATTACATGTGTTTATGTGGTGGGTAGAACAAATCTTGAGAATTCCTTCTGCAGGCATTCTCTCAGGAATTTCAAGATTATTTGAGATGATGAGTAAAATTTCAGATAAGAGGTCTAGTGACTTGGCTTTCTATTGCTTGTCTTACAGGTATTGAGAAGAGCTTTTCTGCAGAATGGTGCCTTGCAGACAGAGGAGACAGAGATTTCTAAAATTGTGTTACTGACTTAGCTGGAGGATGTGAGAGTTGTGGGTTCTGGCTAGAGGCAGTGGACATGACTGGAATGCCCTCGAGACCAGAATTATGATCCCCAACTCTGGCCTTCCCTGTTAAATTTAGACAGCAGCTTAGTTTTATCCTCTAATTAGAAGTATCTGAGATGGGTGAGCTTACTGTTCGAAGAGAGTGTGGTGATGTAGTCATTGCTACATTGGAAAGAAGGACTTCAGTAGTTTAGGCTAAGAATGGCTGCTTGTGGTCAGTGTGCACAGGCCTGATACATCTGAAAATGACATGGCAATCCTTACTGGATGTAAGGAAGATGTCTATGTTAAATGGCGTTTGATGTGTGTAAACCAAATCTGAACTTGGGGCTTCTTGTAACTGTTTAAAGTAGAAAGTAAAATAATAGATTAACATCCAAAATAATATTTTGCTCTGGTTTCTGTGACTTCTTGGGGACATGGAAATAATGTTCTTTGAGGCAAAATCTCCTTTTAAGGAGAAAATTAAAACTGAGAAAGCACAGCTCCCCGTGCATGTTGGCAGAGTTAAGTGTAGTTGGATGGCAGAAAAATTTTGGGGGTCTTTGTTTTGTTTTAATGTGATGTGAATCTATGATGCACTTCAGTAGGGTTACAAGGGCTTGGTTTCTGCCCTGTGCAGTGTTACCCAGGAATCTCAGGACCAGGATTTATCTGCATGGGCTAGTTTGCCGTTATGAGAAGTTAGTACAGGGCTCTGTGTGCTTAACTACCTATTCTGTTCTTTATAAAAGGAGCCCGTGTATTCCTGAGAATACTTTGAACCCAGGCTCAAATATTGTTTGTGCAGGAGACCACTACCCCTATTAGTCAAACACTTGTTGAAAGAGAAGAGTTAAGATTGTTTGTTGTTCCCCCTCCCCCATTTGAAGGAGAAATGAAATACTCTTATCTTCAAAGCTTGAAACAGATTTGAGGCAAACTTTCTGAAGGGCTGTATTTCCATCTGCATTCTTCTTCAACACCTGCATTCCTCACACTGCTGTCAATGCTTGGTGCTGCAGTAATAAAACTGCAGAGATTGCAAGCCTGTGGGATTTATTTTTAATAGTGTTCGAATCAAATAATATATTTTAAACAACGCTTGGTTAAAAATACTATAAATATTGATCTGGAGACATCTGCCTAAAATTTATAGGCTATAAATAAAGTGGTTCTTTAAACAGATGTTTCTTAGCCTACAATTTCTCTAGTGGGTTTTTAGGCCCTTTCCTACATGGCAGCTAAATGTCAGTGAAGAAAGCCAGTCATGTGTATTGCATTTTATTTGTAAATTGTATCTCAATTTCGTGTCGACACTGAATGTGGTTTTGTGGTGAAGTAATGTGTTTTTTTCATCATAGGCAGCAGAAAATATGTAGTTAGTTTTCTTCATCAAGCTGAAAGGGAACAGGCACAATGTCTGGCCTGCCTGGGTAAAAATAGGACCAAACAATTTTTTCTTTACTGTTCTTGATCTCCTTTCTCACCAGAGGAAAAAACCTAGTTCCTTGACCTTCTAAGAATCATATCCTTTATAAAATTTAGCAATGGTTGGAGGCCTGCTTTGGCATGTGAGGCAGCCTTACATGCAAGGTACCTTATTTCTTCCTGAAAAGGAGAAGTCTGGAAGAAGAAGTGGTCCCGACTCTCATATTTTCCATGGTTACATACTATTAGGAATATTCATCCAAGTATAAGGGATGAGCCCTCCTCAGCTGTTAAAGCATCCAATGTTTGTGTTATAAAGCTTATATTGAAAGTTATTTCTTTCAAAATACTCTTTTGGACTGTTGTAGAGTGTCTGGTTATATAGGTTTGGTAGACTGAGCTGCAGCCTGTGTCGGAGTACCAACATGCAAATTCTTGGTTTATTATTGATAGCAACATAGTATTTTGTTGTGTTTTAAATATTTAAATTACTTTGCCGCATTTATTGTTCACTTCCCACCTGGAGTAGTATGTCCAGCTCTGGAGTCCTCAGCACAGGAAGGACACGCATCTGTCGGAGTGAGTCTGGAGGGCCACCAAGATATCAGAGGACTGGAGCACCTCTCTTCTATGACAACAGACTGACAGAGCTGGGGATGTTCAGCCTGGAGAAGAGAAAGCTCCAGGGTGACCTCACTGCAGCCTTTCAATGCCTGAAGGGAACCTTCAGGAAAGCTGGAGAGGGACTTTTCACAAGGGCATATAGTGATGGGATAAGGGGGAATGGCTTTAAACTGAAAGTAGGTTTAGATTAGATATAAGGAAGAAATTCTTTATTGTGAGTGTTGAGGCACTGGAACAGGTTCCTCAGAGTAGCTGTGGATGCCCCATCCCCATCGGTGTTCAAATCCAAGCTGGATGGGACTCTGAGCCACCTCGTCTTGTGGAAGACATCTCTGCCCATGGCAGAGGGGTTGGAACTAGGTGACTTTGGAGGTCTCTTCTAACTCAAACTAATCTACGATTCTGTGGTTGTTTTTAAAAAAATAGTGCCCAGGTTGGGCAAATAAGATATTTTGGTAACTCTAGACTAGATTGATTTGTATGCCTTGGAGGAACTGCAACATGGCTAAATCACTTTGTCTAACAGTGATGCAGTTTAAAAGAGATTATTAACTCAGTATTTTTATTTTTCTGAATCTTCCCATGTTATAATGCCAGATTTTACTGAATGAGGAAAATATACTCTTTAAAAAAAATTTGATCTGAAGTAATTAACAGTGTAAAAATCAATACATTCTTATCAATTACATTAGTCTGTCACACAGGATAGATATATGCAAATACATGCATAACTTTTTTTCTGTTAAACATGAGCATAGGCATATTCAGAGGCCTGTATATGCCCTGTCTGACTAAAGGTAAACAGATTGGTAAATATGAAAGAGAATAGGCATAAGCTATCTATGAATTATTTCCCAGGCTGTACCTCATGAATCAGAGGCAGTTTCTGTGCATGGTGAACTTCCATCCTGGTCACACGTCCAGCTTTCACTTCACTCTGTGTATATTTTCAACACCCCCAGAACTCTGTTTTAAGGATGTTTACATGTTAGCCATGTACTTTTGTAAAGAATTGCTTTCTTTGTTTTTTTGAGCCTACTACCTGCAGTTGCTCAGCAACTGGACTTCTCCTCACTCACCTTTTTCTGTGAACCTTGTGCTATGACAGAAGCCTGTCCATTTTCCACGCCAGTCTTATCCTAAGAAAATGGTAATGCTTGAAGGACACAAACATTGCCATCCTCTTAGCTGCCAACTTGGTGTTCCTGTGGGTGTTCCTGTGTCTGGCCTTGCTCTACAAAATTTGTGTCACTTCCAGCTTACAAGTGACTGATCTACTGTGGCCCTTGCGAGGGGAAAAAAAAAAGCATGTTTTGCATTTGTGTTGTTGTGTTGGTTTTTTTTTTGTCTGTGTGTGCTTTTTTTTTTCTACAGTCTTCTTTGTCAATCTTGTTGCACACAGATATAAGTGAAGGTTTTTTGTGGCTCGTTGGGAAGGAATGTGAGGCTAGTGAAAATACATATTAATGTAAGAAATCTGATTTGTGGAATAGCAAATGGAGGTGCTATAAAGGGTGAGTGCGGGAGTAAATGTCCTTGAAACTTCATATTTACCTTGGATGAGAATGGCCAAAGCACAAATTTTGCAAATTCCTGTGTTTGCAATACATATGTATTAAAAAGTGGAGATTGTGAACTTTTTTGTAGACTGCTGTATGTATGTGTTGGCAGGTCCATTTCTTCAGTCATTCATAGCATAAAATTTGGTGGAAATGCCTTTTTTTTTTTTTTTTTTTTTTACTGTTCTGATGCCAGGAGCAATGATCACAGCATGAGTTTTGGAGAAGCATGCTCACAGTTAGAATCAATAACCTCCTTTGACTATCCCACTGAAGGCCAGCTTGAAGAGCCCTATAGTTTGTAGTGCTGCAAAATTGGCATTTCCATCACTTTTCTCAGCCCTTTCACTAATAGAGTATGAATGCACTGAATGTCTGTGGGACAACAGATGCCTTCCTGCTATAATCCTTTAAAGTTACCTCATTTTTCCTTTTTTATGACCATTTTAATTTCAAGGAGGCAGAAATTTAACAAAAGCTTATTGAGCAGAATTAAAGCCTTCATGTGTTTAATGAAGCGTAATTTACTATTGCTGCCTCCCTAGGCCAGCTTGTTTTGTCTACTCTTTGGAGTGCTACCCTGTTAAGAAATCTAACACTTTGCAGTTGCCTGTTATTCATTTCGTTTAACTTTGGCTATAAATTGCCTTTGGCTCTATTACAAAGCTTTCAGAAGATAATCAGAAGAAAACAAGAGTCAGGAAGAAATAATAGCAGTTTGTTTTTATTCTATAAATCTGCTTTACGGCCAGCTAGCTGGGCATTGTGTAGGAAAAGAGATGAGTCCAAAGAGTGATAGAATTTTTTTGTTGGGATTGCACAGGGTTTAATTTAGTATGGCCAATCTCAAGGGCTTCCCCAGCCACCGTCAACATCTAGTCCTCTGAATTAGCAAAGAGAATCTTTGTTGCTCAATATTTTTATAACAATTTTCATCTTTCTTCAGCCCGGTTCTTTGTATTTTCAGTGCCTTTGATAAGTCTCATGATCACTCATTTATTGATTTTTCCTAACATTGCCTAGAGAGTCATAAAGTTTGTGGCACTGTACAATTACTTTACACTTTATCATGTTGCAACAATTGCTGGCAGTAAATGTTCATAGTGGTAGGTGTTAAATTAGATACTGTATCAGTGATTGGAGGAAATAAGATAAATGGAATGAGAGAAGGTAAATTCAAGAAACTGACTGAACAGTTGAGTTTTGTAGATGTTTCACTTAGAATCTACTAAATTGCACAGACACTTTGGTCATTGCTAGAGGCCATACAAAATAAGTTATTATCTGCCCTGTAATGTTACTTTCCAATTTCTCAACAAAAATTTGAGCATAGAATGATGACAGCTTATGCAAATTAAGGTTCCCTCTGCCTCCTTTCAGCTCAAGAAGTGGCATACCTAATGAGGAAACAGAGAGAAATAGAGCTATTCTGTCTCCTCTTATATGCTTTTGGATGCAGACAAATGATCCCATTTTGTACTCAGGCCCAGTTAAATGCAAAAGTCATGTATTGAGTGACTACAAAAATACAATAGCTTGAAAGTAAAGAAAAAAGATAATTAGATCACATTGCATGTTAAAAATAAAATCAGTTACATATTTGTTCTTTTGGGTACAGTTGGACCAGTGGCAGGTAAGACTAAGTGAGGGATATTTGTCTCTTCTGAAATCTCACTGTATCCCTATTTAGACATTCCCAGTATTTAGGGAATGTTTTAGTATTGTTGTGTAGGTAGAAGTCTTTTGGCTGATGGAACTGATACAGTCTTCCCTTTGTTTTACTGAAACATTTCTAAAGCACATTCATCCATACAATGTGGAAGTTTTCCTCTTTGTCCTGTCTGTAAATGTTTCATGAATGTGCCTTTTTCATTTTTAAGCAGCACGCTCTAGGACATTCCTGGTGCAAGGAACACTTCTTTCTTGCAACCTGCAGTAAGTCTATAATTTTCAGAGAAAGAGCTGTATTCTTAAAGGATGTCTGTTTGGCATGTTTTTAAGGTAACTTTGACACTGATGAGTGTGTTGGTTGGCAGAACTGCTCACAATTCTGAATCACAGAATGTTGTTTACTTAAAAATTCTGTGAGGTTTAATCGTGAGGCTTCTGTTCACTTTTATGTTTAAGGTGCATAGCAAAGCCTGTGTGTGAAATTCCAGAGCTGTATTCTAGAGCTTTAAAAGGAGAAATTCCATGGGAAAAATTTTCTTACTCTTCTTTTACTTTGTATTTACATTTTTTTCTACCTAGTTCAGTTTTCAGATTTGAAAGGTGTTGCTTTTTCAATAATAATTGTTTTGTCTGTTTCTTTACTATTCCAGAGAACTTTACAGATGATCTTGCAAGACATTCCTGCATGCTGCTTCATGAAATATCATCTTAAATGGGAAGAACTATCTTGCACATGCAGTTTTAAAAGTTTTCTTTCTATTACAGCTTTCTACCGTTTTCAGTATTTGGTCCTATTGTAAATCCTGTTTTAATTAAAGACATCAACAATTAAGCAAAATGTGATTAATGCAGGAAAACTCATTCCACTTTCTTTCACAAAGCATAAACAGTGCCCGCTTTTCTTATTAGGGAGACAGGTATATTTACTAAAATACATATATGTGTGTATACGTATATGTGTGTGTCTCGATATATATATATATTATTTAGCAAAAGAACCTTTTGTATCCTTAGTTTAGTTCCAAAACCTGAACAAAATTCCTTGTTGTGTAGAGTTCTAAAATAGAGAGGGAGAGAGAACTTGCTTCGAATTTTTGAAAAAAAATGGCCCTAAATTCTTTGTTTTCTCCTTTTTTTATTATTACTTTTCCCCCAAAAAAGTTGTGGATTTTGTTTTTCCAAAACTGGACAAGAGGTTTTATGATAAGTACAGTTCTATTAAAGACTTAAAATTTCTCTCATGAACACATAATAATTCCAGCAGATTGCCTTTAGTATGGGCACAAGTGAGATTTTCGTAATTTTTTTTTTTTAATGTAAGTAATGTTATTGCATACATCAGAAAATGTTTTGCCATCTCTTCTGCTCAGTCTGCCTGTAGAGTGAGAAGCTGGAACGCGTGTTCCTGGAAAGAAACTGCATTTGATACTTAATAGTGTATATCATTAATACATAGGCATATGTTTTCTACTTATATGCAGCAATTACACCTTAATATGGCTGATAAGGATAGAATAACTGGTAGCCATGGAGCATGGTCTTTTTGGTACCTTGGTTTTGGGATTCACTACTTGAATTTCCTGTGGGGTTTAGAGTCACCTGTTAGAAAATGTGTCTCCTTTTGTAGTGAAGTTATCTTGGTGTTTTAGGGTAGCATAAAACTTCTTCTTTTTGTAGTCTTATGTTGTGTGAAGCAATTATATAATTTGAAGTTGAAACCATTTTAAAGTTCACAGGATTATTGTCAAGCTCTATATTAATCTTAAACATATCTTTCTTGGTAGTTCTGCACACATCCAAAAATAACATTTCTGAATGTCCTTTTTGCGCTCTGGATTATCCTCAGTGTTCCAGGTAGTTAAAGAAGTACATGAGAAATATCTGGTGTGACTTGAAGTTCACGTGACCATCAAATGTTGCAGGTCTTTGTCCCTGTGCCTGGAGCAGTGAGTTTGTTAGCAGCCAGCCTGCATCTGCATGCAGGCAAGATGTGCTGCAGAACGTAGACCAAGAACAGACTTCAAGTGTGACCATGCTTGAGGTTCTTTGTTTGGAGTACTTGGAGTTTAAAGAAATCACTACGTAACAGATTTAACGAGTTAATGTGCAGTCTTTGGTCTTGCAATTTGACTCCTTTTGAGCTTCACTGAAGCATAATGAAGCTGTTCCCTGCCAGTTATTCTGAAGTTTTAGCTGGGGAACTCTGCAGGTCACCTCATCCAGCCTCCTCGCAGCAAGGCAAATTTAGGTTAGGTAGCTCAGGGCCTTACACAGCTGTTATTTTCAAAGTCTCTAAGGTTGAAGATTCACAGCCTTCATGGGTGCCTGTCCCATTGCTTGAGGGCTTTCTGTGAACCCTCATTGTTCCCATGTTCAGCCAGACCTTGTCTTCCTGCAGCTGGCCACCACTGGCTTTTGTCCTGTTACTTGTGTCCCAAGTTACACCTCTATGACCCACATTTACGTAGTGGAAGACTGCTATGAGATGCATCCTTTGCCTTCTTTTCTCTAGGCTAAACAAACCCGGGTCCTTCAGTCTTTCCTCCTGCATCATTTGCTGCAAACACAGGAGCACTTTGAGCGGCACTCTGCTGGCCTTCCTCCAGTGTGTCCCCATCTCTCATGCCAGGCACAGATCTCTTGGGGCAGCCTTGGGAGTGAGCAGTCCCACCCTTGGGTGGCTGTGCAGCCAGGTGTGTGTTTAGCCCTTGTTGCTGCAAGGGTGCACTGCTCACTTGTCCATTTTTGCTGCCCACCACGACGCCCAGGACCTTCCTTGCAGAGCCACCACCTGCCCTCAGTGGTGCTTGCAGGCCGGTGAGTTTCCCTCGGCAGCTCCTCTGGCCTGCGGACGTCCCTCTGTGTGGCAGCCTTGACCTCCATCCTGTCCAGTGTTCCCGCTTTTCTTCCCCCTTTCATCCATACGGAGTTTGCCCTCCTCCTTTTGCCCCAGTTACTGGTAAGAGTGTTGGTGTCAGCCCCAGTTCTAGCTCTTTCAAACCATTGACTGCTGCCTTTTGAGCCTCATGGTCCAACCAGTTTTTTTACCCACCTTGTCTACCCAACCAATCTGTATCTCCTCGGCTTGACTACAAGAACTGATTGGGTATTTGATGTCAGGGAGTGTTGAAAACCTTGCTGAAATCAAGGGAAATTAAATGGAATTCTGTCTGCGCATCCACAGGGGTAAGGCAGCCCTTTTAGAAGATGGGTTGCTCAAGAGCAAGTAAGGGGTGGCTTCTGTATGTCACCTCCTTGCTCTTGGGGTGATGGTTTCTGTTAGGACTTGCTCTGTTTGCCGACTGGGAGATGAACTAGGACTCACTGCCATTCTCTGGATCCTCCTTCTTGCCTGGAATGTCGCCATAGTGATCTTAGTTTTGTTTCTGCTCACGGCTGGTGTTTGATGTGATGGTTTCGTGGGGGGGAGGTCTCTGTAGTGATACTGACATTTTGGTCCCAGTGGCTTGGTGCTTGTTGCAGATGCAGTTTTATCAATTGCTATTGTGAACTCTTCTCTCAGCTTCTCATGTGATTTTTTTCTTGAGAAGACCATTCTAATTAACTTTTTTGAGGTTTCATTTTCCTAATACTTTAAAAAATTAATTAATACACCAGCAACAGTAGTTTCAGCACTGTTTCTTGAGGGACAACATGGTTGTCTGTTAATTAAAAAACAAACAAGCAAGAAATCCCAAACAAATAACAAAATATCCCCCCAAATATCCGCCCTTCATTTTCTGTATTTTACCACTTATAAATCTTTGGGGAAACCGCTTCTGACCTAAGGCAGTCTTATAAATGTCATCTAAAATAATAAAAAGTAAAGGTTTGTACATAAATTCTATCAAAACAAAAATTTCCATTAAAACCACTGTATTCATTTATGTGCCTACTTTTAGTGAAGATCTAAATTTACTTGCATGATTTCACTGACCTTTGTGGTACTAACTGCAGTCTTTAACATTGAGCACATGAGTAACTGTTTTCAAAATTGAGGTTGTAAATAATAAGCTGTTTCACAGGGAGAAATGCGTCTCATTGATGTGGTTTTTTGTTTGTTTGTTTTGAAGGATTTTGTAAATTTACAGTTCACATAAATACCTCAATAAGGTTGCCATTAACATACCAAGGCGTTGCAACAGTGTTTTCTTATTTCAGAATGATCAAAATTAAGAGCACAGAATAATCTTCAAAGAACAAAAACTTGCACTACTTTTTGCTTATGCTGACTTCAGAGAAATAAGATGTGCAAATGAGGATCCCTTACTAAATACCAGACTTCCCCAGCTGCTGCATGCCTTCAATATTAATTTATTTCTGTACCTTTCAAAGACATTGCTGGATATTTCATATAAATAGGTGAAATATTTCCGGGAATACTTTTGGTCAAACTGCTCTCTGTCAGTGTTTTGGTCTCCTCGTCACCATTATCTTGTAGTGGAGTAGTTATACTGCTGTTTTTCCTCTGAAGAGTCTGGTGTTGGGCTTCTGATGGAAGTGCAATCTGCCTCGTGTCCCACTGGCCCCTCTGGGAAATGGCAGTTGTGCTTGCATGCAGCCTCCTGGAGACCATATGCTGGCAGATATTTTCATGTTGTTCAGCTAGCTTGCTAGTTCTCATCTTTACTGTTGATCTGTGCTGTTTCACAAACGGCCACTTGAGATCCGAGCAAAGAAAAGTTAGGAATGTTGAAATAAGATCAGCAGATTTTGTTGCAATGAGAGTAGAATTGCTGGAAGGTCAAAGTAAAATTTTCACTCAAGTTGAAGAGGGAAGAGAAAGATGAGTAGGAGGTCAACTATTTTACACCAGATTATTGTCATTAACCTTTCTTTTTGCATAACAGGTTCATTTAAAAAGAACTGTTAATTCATTACTTTTGTAAATCAGATGCATTTGCATTCTTATTATGTATATTTCTATAGTGATTCTCAAAGATAATGTCCAGCAGAACATCAGTCCTTGGGGTGGAGTAGTAGTAGCCAGCAGCATTAATAGCTTAAACTTTAGTCTTAAACTTTTTTCCTAAATAATTGAGCAGACCTCACAAGAAAACCACATAAAATCAGGCGCTACAGCTCTTTTACCTGGCATTCGTTTTGCCAGCCCAGTTTCAGTTTCAGCAAAGTGAATTATACTGTTATTTCATTTGGTATTGAGAAGAGAGAAGAAAAACTTTGAAAGTGCCTCCTTTACATAGGATACTAACATCAGTTCAGTTATGTCCTGATCTGTTGAAAACTGAGACCTGTGCTGCTTTTAATGCCAATTTCTACAGTACTTGAATTCTGACTTTAGACTCTGATGTTCAGGTCTTCTCCAGACAGTACTTCTGGTAACCTTTGGAGAATCCTTTGTAGAGGTATAATAGTGTTATATAAAACTAGGAGCTGTGCTGGCATTAACCTGAATCATCTGAGAACTTGAATTTTCCGGAGTTGGAGCTGGCAAGACAAGATTGGAATGCATAAAATCTGCAACATCTGATTTTCAACTGTGTACTTGTTTAGAATTTTAATATAGGAACAATAATAATTTTAATACTAACAATGCCATCTAATGACATATTAATTTTATTTGAAAGCTGGAGACATATTAGACAAAATACAATCTGCCTTATGTCATCTCTAAGCATGTATCCTTTTTGTTGTGGAAATATTACTGTGGTCAGAAGTAGGATTTCATATGGAAAATAACAATTTTTTAATGCTGTTGAACCAGCCGGTAGGACGAGGACTGTAAGAACTTCTGAATAATGCCATCTGGAGCTCCTGAAGTCTGCCTCAGAAGTATTTGGCAGTTGACTTCATCAGGTCATTATGTCATTTTCAGATCAGTAGAGTGGAAAAAAGTTGGGATTCTTCCAAAATTCTGTCTTTCGATTTGGAAACAGTATTTCTATGTGTTGCTTTTTTTTTTCCCCCAAAGTAGTAAAGTAGGGTAAAACTGTCAGATGTGCCTGCCACTCTGGTAGAAGCTTGGCAAATATTAAAAGATGGATTTAAAAATTCCCCCCCCCCACCCCGGACATGGTGACATACACAATAAATTATGGTCTTCGAAAGTGGAACACCATCTGAACATACTGTCAAAAAAATTTTAGTGTAAATCTGTCACTGGCTTTGGTAATTTAGAAACAAGATTATAAGAAGAGATGGTGGCTGTTCCCTTCCCTTTCCCTTAACGAACTTGCCTGGGATTCAGGAAACTGATCAGTTCCTAGCCCAAAGAGATTTTCCCAGGATTTTTAAACATCCCCAGTTTCCCATGAGGAAGGTGGCCCTTTGATGCTGCCAAAAGTGTGTAATGCTGACCTTCAGTTGAAGCAGAAGCCCAGAGTTGGCTGTGTAGTGGTGCAATCTGTGCCTCCCTTAGCAAGCTTTAGGCAGTGCTCTTCCCCGTGGGGAAGAACTCTTCCAAACATTCTGCTTTGCTCTCCAGTCTGCTGCTCAGCATGGGTGTACTGGGGACTGTGGGCACTGCAAAGCTTAAACCTAATTGAGTCAGGTGGGCAGTGCCAGAGTGCTTGTTGCAGGTCTGCACCACGTGTTTGCTTGGTTTACCCCACTTCTGGTGTGCCTGGAGTCCCTGTGGGCGGGGAGCTGCTCTGCCCAGCTCACCAGGGAGCTGAGGCACACTCAGGAATTGCAGAATGAGTTGGCTGAGGCTGGATCCAGAGCAGAACAATACTACAGAGCTTGGAGCTAGAGCTGGTTTATAATCCATGGTTCAAGGAACAGGTCTTCTTTTTTCCCTTTTTTTATTTTCTTCTCTTATATATTTAGGGTACTTTTGAACTTGTGCCTTTTGTGACTTGAAAGCTCTAAAGAGATGAATTACTCCAGTATGCTTACTCTTGGAAGCTTCAGCTGCTGCGGAGCGAATGCCAGCCTGCCTGCTGATGGGCACATCTGTTATATTTTATCTGTTTTGTAATCCAAATCTTTCTGAGACCATTTCTGTCCATATACAGTCAATCCAGTTGCACCATTAGCGTTTGAGTACAGATGGCAAGTGTGCTCATAATAATGTTCCTGACTGTAACTCGGATTCTGTGAGACAAAGGTTAGATCTTGCTATTTGTGAGCCTTGCAAACACAGAAGTATTTTATTTTGTTACTTATGCTGGGCTTGGGTAGATGTAGCCTGAAAAAGTAGTTTTACTCTGAAGACCTTTTTTCTTTGAAGATGCTGCTAATTCAGACTGTCTGATATTCCTGAGGAGCGCATCCCACTGGATTTAATCATTATGAAGAATGTGTTAGTCTGAGAGTAGTCCCCAGGGAGATGGCAGAAGCTGACTCTGCATCAATGAGACCTTGGTGAGAGCTGCAAGTTGTGAGAGTGACTACAGAAACTGGAGACCTCAAAAGTAGTGGTGAGAATAAATATTTAGACTGCAAAAGCTCTCAGGTATTTTAAACAGGCCTTTTTAAAAAAGTGTATTTATATAATACAGCTACCAAAAATTATGAATTTTTACCTATAGTGCGACGGAGAAAATGAGGTAACAGCAGGATGTTACAATCCTGCCAGATTACCCTGGTTAGAGCACAGGAACATCACCAAAGCATACAGGACATAAGTGTCCTATAATCTTGAAATTTTAGGAGTTTTTCTTCTGGGAGTTATTTAAATAACAAACAAAAAACAGAACCCAGAAAAGCACAAGCAATCTCATTGTCTGATAGTAATGCAGCCAAAAGAGAAATGACATTTGCTGTATAAAGTATCTACTGAGAGTAATTTGTCACTAGCAGCAGACATTGGTTAACACTGTAAGCGCCACTATGATTCTGACTAAATAGCACTTGTTAAGTTTTGTTTAAATACTACAGCAGTAATTACACTTATGTACATTACAAGCTTCAGCATAAAAGTGACTGATTATATGCCTTTTATAGAAGAGATGAAAAGTGAAAACATAGTAGTTAATTATGACGTAGACTTTTCATGGCTTGCACAGCTGTATTAAGAGAATGAAGACAGCTGCAAGAATAAGCTGCAAAAATAGTTTGTTTATCTTCCCTGCTTCCTAACTACACACATGTCCTTCTGGAGGGAGGCACCTGGTATGAAAATGTTTCATCTTTGTATCTCTTCAAAAAGCATTCCCAGCACCTTCTTGGTGGCTGCAGAAGCACCCAGATAGTGCTAATTTAAATTAAGAAATGTTAAACACCTGTAAACTTGCACGTGTGCAGTATTCCTCCATCCTGCTATTTCCAAGTCCCAGAAATAGTTTGGTTTCACTGCATTTTTAGACTTACCAGTAACAGGGATAGTTATGCAGAAGGAGGAAAGAAGGTGAACTTGCAGGAAAAATATCTAAAAACACCTTTCTGAAACAAAGATACAGTGAATAAACTTGGAGCGTTATTGTTTTATGAGCCATAATTTGAAGTTGTTTGCCTTTGAAGGCAAAGGCTTTTTGATCTGCTGTTGACTAGATTTTTATCTCTCAAGAGAGATGAAAGTAGCTTAAATGAATCTGCTAAAACAATGGAAAGCTACTTGAGGGAGGTCTTATTTTGGAAAATAAAGTTAATCTGCAAAAAGTAGGATAGTAGAACTCTCCTTTTGTCTGTGTAAGTTTGGTTAAATATAAAAAAACCTTTAACCTCTGTTCTTAAATGAGAATTTATGTGATTTCCATGGTTTCTTCCCATGTATAAAACTTAATTTGCACATGTAAGTGGAAAACAGAGAATTAGTTTTAAGCCTAAATTTTAAAGCTGTGGCCTTACAAACCAGAAATGTTTGAACTTGTAAAAATTGTTAATTACTGAATAACATATTTGTACTTATTTTCTTATTCATTCATTGGGAAACGAAGAATAAAAAGTGTTTGGTAAAAACACTTTCTAAGTTATTTATTTTTTTGCCCAAAAAAGAAAGCAATGACTTTTTTTTCAAACTGACTTTTTTTTTCCTTCCAATTCACTTCACCGTTTTTCAAAATTGAAAGGAGGGGTAAATCATAAACAATAAAATACGGAGAAAGTAAAGCTTCATCTTTGTTAAGTAAGAATTTTAAGATCCTGCTGTTGGAAATGGAACTGGAAAGTATGAGTAATGGGATATGAAAGAGTATAATTCAGGGAGAAAAAAGGCCTTTTATTAAAAATGCGTGTATTGAAAAGTTTCACCACTACTGTCAGTGACTGACTGTAGCTGATACTGAATCATGTCTTGTAAAAATGGTATTTTGTTCTAAAAAACCAAGAACCAAAAAGCGTAGGATAATATGGAATGAAATTGCAGGTTATTTTTCCCAGTTCAAAGTGGTGAACAATCGTGAATTCTGAATTTTATGAATGTTTTGTTATATTTTCACACTTCTCCGTTTTTTTTCTGAATGCAGTAGTCAGTAAACCATTACTCCACAAACTAAGCAGGTGGCCATTTTGATAATCTCACCAACATTTCAGTGTAAAACGTAATAATAACAATAATAATCCTGTCTATAACCAACCGTGTTGTCAGTCAGTACTTGTTAAGCAGTGCCTGGTTTTGCTCCTGCAGTGAGAAGGTTGGGAACCCTCATTATCCATGCAGTAGTTTTCTGATTGGAAAACCTTTGCAATCTACTGTTGTTGCAAACCCAAACAAATGCAGTAAAATTATGATCTGACAAAGAAGAAAAAGAAATAACTTGACAGAGATTAAATCTGTGGGGTTTTTTTTTTGCACAGAACTGCTGCTTGGCAACATGTGGAAATGGGAAAGGTGGTTGTAGGTGTTTGCTGCCCTGGCTGCTTCACTGTCAGGGTAATGCTGTTACACTGCTCTGTCAGCCTCACTTTGTGACACACATTATTTGTCTTTGTTCATTGGAAGAGTTTCTTTTTTCTTAGATCCCCAGGATCTAAAAAAATCAGGAGATAGCAACCTGTCACAGTTTTCTTCAAGGCACCATCTGATCTTGGTCACTTATACAGGAGAAGGATATTGCAGTACTCCATTTGTAGAAAAGGTTTTGACAGTTTGTTCCTGTAATCTTAGACCAGTTCTGAGGATTCAGAACTTCTCTGTAGCCTCACGCAACTGTTTTACTGTTCCTTGCATTCATGCTCCTGCCTTTATTATTCAACTGGGTTGGGCTATGCTCAGCTGCATATTTATGCTAAAGTTCTGCAAGACCACTCTGCATTAAAAAATGGGAATTGGTGATACAGAGTTGGGCAGCTAGCTGTTGTGTTATGGACAGTCCCTGCATGACACCTCGCTTGGAATATCATCAGGAGCTAAGTGTGCAGCAGGCAGGGTGATCCTTCCTGGGCTATTTAGACAGAACTGTGTGCTTTTTTCATGACACAGAGTACACACCCACAGGCATCCTCACAAGCGTGTTTGTTTAGAATTGTGCATAGGGTGTTTGTGTGTGTGTGTCTGTATGGGTAAATAAAGGTAGTATATCATACTTTGGCCGAAGTATTTTATTGGGTTCTGCATAGTAAACGGCATAAAATGTTTCCTGGTTGCTAACTCTCCTTTCCTTGTTAAAGAAGCCAGTCTTGGGAAAAAGTCTGGCATGATGACTAATGATTAAAATTTGATAGCCTACCTCCTAAGGCAGTTAAGTAGGGGGTTCCATTAATCAAGAGTGGATTTTACCCAGCTTCATGTCACCTGCAAACCGACTGAGGGTGCACTTGATCTCCTTGTCCAGGTCATCAGTGAAGTCATTGAACAGGGCTGGTCCTAGTACCAAATCCTGGGGAACCCCACTAGTGATCAGCTGGATGTGACTCCGTTCTCCACCACTCTCTGGGCGCAGCCCTCCAGCCAGCTTTTTATCCAGAAAAGAGTACACATGTACAAGCTGTGAGCAGCCAGTTTCTCCAGGTGAATTCTGTGGGAAATAGTGTCAAAGGCTTTATCAGTTTCTAGGTAGACAACATTCACAGCCTTTCTCTCATCCACCAAGTGGGTCACTTTGTCATAGAAGGCCAGGTTGGTCAGGCAGGACCTTCATTTCATAAACCTGTGGGTCTTATTCCCTGCTTGTCCTGCGCAGGTTTGCTTGATGGCACTCCGGATGACCTGCTCCATGGCTTTCCCTGGCACTGAGCTTAGGTTGGCAGGCATTCAGTTCCCTGAATCCCCTCTTTGTCCCTTTCTGTAGATGAGCATTACATGGGCTAATCTTCTGTCATCTGGGACAACCCTGACTAGCCAGGGCTACTGGTAAGTGATTGGAAGAGGCTGGATGGCGTCTTCTTGGATGGATCCCATCTCATCCCAGAGACTTGTGTGTACCTAAGTGGCATACCAGGTCACTGACCATTCCCTCGTAAATTATGGTGGCATCATTCTGTTCTCTGTCTTCCAGCTCAGGGCCTGGGTACTGGTCTGGCTGTTGAAGTCTGAGGCAAAGAAGGCAGTAATTACCTCAGACTATCCATTTTCATTATATTTCCCCATGCATCCATAAAAATGGAGATTCTTCATAGCCCTTCTTTTGTTGCTGATGTATTTGCAAGTATACCAACACTGATATTTGATAACTTTCTATTGAACTTCACAAATCTGATATTTACATGAAACTAAAGAGTCATCAATGTCCTCTTCTTTCCGTTTTTTTTTTTCTCTAAACTGTTCTTAACGTGGTGTTATTCTAGGCATTACTCCATTAGTACTGGAGTTTTAGTGGTTTTTTTTTGTTTGATTCTTATGCTGTGATTAATCAATATTTCTTTCCTCAATTTACCTAAAAAGTATGTTATGAATAGAAACAATATGATTCTGTGTTAAAGCAACCAAATGGGAGAAAAATTAGAGCTTTCATTTGCCTTAATGACCTAGGACTGCAGATTTAGATAAAACTTTGCCAAACCTTGGAAGAGAATAGATAATCAGCTTTTATAGAGTGCTGTTATGTATATGTGGATGAAAATAAAAAAAAATAAAATGGAATGAATGGTGAATTTATAGGGGGGAAAAAGCCACAAAACTGATACACAAAATAGTATATTTTGTCGTTGAATGAATAACTTGATAAGCCAACTAGTGTTCAGCTTTAAGAACTGATTTTGACTGAGGGTTCTTTTTGACTTCAGTTAACAAGGCATAGCAGCTGACTTAATTTTTTTTTTCCCAGTGAACTGATCTCACAGACATTGAGTGTATAAGCATTTTCTGTGTATGAGTAAAAGTACTGGAGGCTTAAATAGAAGCACATATTTGCAGCTGTTTTACATAACATCTGGATTTCATCCACGTTACCAGCTGTAATGTACATGGAATAAAAGAGGGAAAGAGGAGAAGGATTCCAGTAGATTGTGTCATCAAATGGCTATGACTAATTTAAACATTCAGATATTAATAGTGGTACAGTACTTAGAATTTAAGGGAAACAAAAAAAGGAAACATCTACCTGTGTTCACTCCCCAGTAATGATAGTAATAAATGGCAGTGATAAAGGAGGATGAAATGAAGTTCTGGTGTTCTCATGTTAAGGTAGTAGTAAAATCTAGACATTAATGGTGAACTGTTTAGTGCACTTAAAGAAAATAAAAAAGCTATTTAATGGATTGTCTGATTTTCTTTAGCTTTAGAGGTCATTAAATGTTTTCAGGTTTTTTTTTTTTACTTTGACTTAAGATAAATTCCATTGTACTAAAGGTGTAATATTTTATTATGTTAACAATATAAGACTGGTCTTCCAGCCCAGACTGGTTGGTAATATGAGCTGGGTGAAAAGATAATTACGTGCTCTGCTGGAAAAGGGGATGGGGTTCTCATCATCTTTCAGGATTTATCTCTGTGAGTAGACAGGCACAGTAAGTATTTATCATTAGTTGCTTTTTTTCATTTTTATTTGTTATTTTAACTCCTACCTTTTCACATCGATACACAATTATTTTGGCTTGTAACCAGAATTTTAATAAATATTATTAAAAAGAAATTTATAACACAAACAAGGAAGTGGCTTTTGCTGTCCTGTTCATACAGTAACCGTAAAACTTTAGGGGATGAATTAAACAAATCCTTGGGATATTTAATTGGGAATTGCTGATAAGTATTGACGTTGCTCAATATTTATGTGGCACTATTTTCTAGTAGCACTAACAAAAAAAAGTTGTCCTGTGAAGGGAGTTATTAGAATTGAAAACAAGAACAGCTATAACTAAATGCCTTCAGTAAGACCCAGAATATTGTCTTTGTGAATGATTTTGGGCTAAGCTGTGAGTAGATACCCAGATTTGCCAGCTGCTGATCCCTAGTAATCCCATCCTGCAGCAGGCGTTAGCACTTGAGGGGTATGCGCTGGGGAGTGCTGTGTGTCTCCTTGAGTAGGAGGGTGGTTTTGTTATCAGCTTGAATTTTAACTGCAGTCATAAGGAAAGCAAGTGATTTTGCAAATGGATAAACTGGGTTTACTGTCATCTGCAGGATGTACCAGAAAATGGAATGAAAACCCAGTCTTCCCTGCTGTTGGGGGTTGGAGGGAGTTGTATGTGAAGAATTGCCAGAATAAAGAAAGACACCGTGCTTCTAGCCCCTTTATTAAGCCATACTATTTTTATTTTACAAAGGTTACTTTGTTTCAATTGGGCTTTTGCCTAACATTTTCCTAGACCTGTCTCTAGAAGTAGTGAGGGTAATAAGCAACACTGGACAAAGTTCAAATGCAGAGCCTTGTGGAAACTTCCAGTCCTTGTGGGAAGTCTCCTAAAGGAAATCTTATCAGTACAGCAAATGTCTGAAATGCCCTAATACACCTTCATTCTTCTGTCTGTTCTCTCACAGTTAAGTTACCATTCTTTTAGTACATGAGATGATTATGATGTGGGAAACTGCACCCAGAACAGCTGAAACACTGAGCATGAGAGAATGAATACCCACATCAAGGAAGGGTTCTGTTAGCTCCAGCCAGCAGACCTAAAGGAATTGCTTTCTACCAGTGTGTGAAGAGGAAGATACTGACCCGAATGTTAGTGGCTCTCTGATGGTGTGTGCGTAGATGGTGTTGCTAAGAGATGGGAACTACCTTGAAGCCAGAATTCCCCTGGAGTGCAGCTGGTGTTGGGCTGGACTCCAGTAAGGATGGCAGTGCTGTCCTGGGAGTGGCCTCGCCTCCCGCACCCCACGGACAGGCCCCACTGCGGAGGTTCTCACAGCTGCAGTAAGCTGTGGTAGAATGATGGAGAAAATGGGAAATCCAGCTTGTGGGAGGAGAAGGGGGCACCTTCTGTTCTCCTGATGTATGGAATCACTCGGGCTGCTGGCAGTGAGATTTTTCCCCATTTCTTTTGTTACTCTTAAAGTCTGCTTAACATCTCTCAAAGTCTCTGCTGAACTGGAGCATATTTTTGATGTTTCCATACCAAGACTGGTTAGTTCTGATCCGAGGGCACCCTTGGGTTGTAATTTGAAAAATCCTGGGAAATGTGCTAGTCTCAATCTGGCACATTTTTAATTTCTACCCTTAATTGCTTTTTCTGCTAGTAATGATTCTAATGGTATGTACCCATTTTAATACAGCTGTTAGCACTGTTAATTTCATGTATGCCTCTGATATTTGATATATTTCACATCCATCCCTTCTGAAGTGGGCACAAAGACTTTCATCTTTATTAGTTTTAGGCCTGCAGCTTCAAAGATAGCAGAAACCATTTCTGCTCTCCTCTTCCAATTTGCTAGAACAAGAATCTTCCAGAGGCAAATGTGCATTCCCATGAGCTGAGAGTATGTGATCTCTTTAGCCTTCATCAGATTTGGCCGATTTAAAAATGAGATGATGACTTACTTTGTTGTTGCTCCTTTTAATTATTTAATTTTAAGTGTTATTAATTATAACACTTTCCCTTGTGCTGTGAACTCCCCGGGTTTTACAAGTAGATTTGATGTTACTTCCAAAAGTGCACTTAGCAGTAATTAGACATACCATAAAAAATGAAAAGATTAGGATGAGATCCCCTTCCAAGAAAACTTTTTTTCTGTAAACAACAGTGTGAAATCTGAAAAGACTTCACAGAGCTACTTCTGCTGAACTGTAAAGTAACAAATATTATTAAATGATGGAAGAATTTCTAGTTTTTACCAGTTCGTAAATAAATGCCTGCATATGGATGCATGTTTGTCTTTGCAGCAATGCAACTCATAATGCCTCCTGCTCTTTATCTAAAAATGTTTATATAGTTTAGGTGAAAGTTCTGTACATAGGTATTTTTTTTTAAATAAGAATTAAAATGATCAGTTCTTTCTATCATGTGTATCCTGCTGATAGTCTGAAAAGAGTTGGTCTAATTACTTTTAATAGAGTGACCTTTAATTCTCTCTAAAATATGTAAAATAAAAAACCAGAATAGTTACCACCCTGTGAAGGAAAGTGTATCTGTTAACAAGTCTGTATTTGTTAGCTTTAAAAGAGAAGACGTGTTTTAAAGTGGGGTTTTTAGCGTTCGTGGTCCAGTGCTGTTCTTTGAACAGTAACACCTCAACTTAAGGGTTATTTTGAAAACTTTTCCCACTGCAGAGAATCTACTAAACTTGCAGTGAAATCAACTGTTTCAGATACATTCAGTTCTATGCAAATATGTTGTACCATGAAATACCAATCCTCATCTTTCTGCTTCTTCTGAAGACCTAAACCTAAGTGAGGTGAACTTAAGACATCTCTGGATTGTAAATAAAAATATTCCCAACCCTTGCATTTTTAAGCATTCTAAAAAAAATTGCATATGATGCCCATGCTTTAAAAGAATCTGGAAGAATAACGTTCTCAGAAGCTAACTTCTTTGCTCTGAGACTACAAATCCAAATTGTGTTAATTTAAATTGCAACCAGCAAGAGGTAAATCAATTGCTTCCCTCAAATTCAGTCAGTGAGGAAGGAGTCCTAAAAGAGCAAAATCAACAGTCATCAAGACAGATTTACCAGTATGATAATGTAACTTGTCTGCTTTTACGGAAGACCCGAAATATTTAAAACATGTTAATATGCTGTTTAAAAAAATCCCAACCAACCAGGAACTGAAACAACAAGGCCACCCCCACCCCCCCAAACCCTAAGCATATTCTCAGTTGATTTTCATTCAGCAGTCTTTGGTTCTTATTCAGCTTCATAGTGGAGGTAGTCAACATTTGGCATCTGGTGCTTCATATTTCTTTATAGCAGTGAAGCTTTGATGTGCAGATAATACTTTACCTGTGGCATATTTTAATCTTAACTTCAAGCTTTCAATTTCAAACAGAACAGCTGCCATAGTGCTTTAGACCTTTCTACTTACTATTTTTTTTAATTGTGCAAGATTTTAATAAAATAGACTTCTGCTAAGGTGCCTAGAAATAAGAAGAAAATATTAACATGGCTAAAAATTTCAGTCAGCAATTAACTAACAAACTTCAGATTTGTCTTAAGCATGTGTAGAATGCATATGTGTATAGAATTCTTTTTCATGCAGTGCTATGGTGGACTGAGTAAACAAAATTATGGACCATCAAAGTTTGTAGACATTGATATTGCTAAAATTCTGCAGAGGGAAACTGATTAGATAGGAGAAATATTTACTTTCTTCTTCAGCCATCGTGTGTAAGATATATATGATTAGTTATTGCAGAGTATTTATCACCAAGTGATTCAAACATCCCTTTAATTGCAGTGCTGGATTAGATTACGCATGTATTAATTGTTCTGTTCCTTCTAATTTACATGAAGGCCTAAGCTTGAGGGCATCATATTCCTACCTTGTTTGTTTTGCAATTGAATTACTAGCTTCATCTACTAGTGTTGAAGCGGTTGATAAATGCCTTCTGTTGGGGATGTGTTGGAATTCTTAGGCATAAAATTATAAATGAAGCGTGCATCAAGACGTGAATATAAAAGCTGTTCTCTTTCATACCGTGACTTGCTGCTATGCCCTGGAAAAATGAAGTGCCTTAATATAAGGCACAATTTCATTTAATTGAAATTACTGTGGTTTTTTTCTATTTTAAAATATATGTAACTCTTAAAAGTACAGTGTGGGGATTAACATTTGAGAGGTTCTGTTGTGACTCCAAGTGGAACTAGGGGAAAATGCTTTCTATTTAACTTCTTTTTGGTAAACAGAGTTCTGGCATTTAATTTCCTTCTTATCTTGAGACTCATGTGATGTGCTGTGAACTTTGAATTCAGCTTCTCTAAACTGCATTTAAGAAATGCAGTTCTGTGCCTGTGAAATTAATAGTTCTACGTTTCTCCCCAAGGAGTTCAAATGACGACACAAACTCAGCCAAAACTGGCATCCAAAACCCCTTCTGAAAAGGGACTGAAGAAACTGGAAAGTGGTTTTCATCAGGTGCCCTAACCTAGTTTACTGTTCACCTAGGATAAATTATCAGGAAAGCAGGTCTTATTTATTGGTGGACAGATGGGCTTCCATCACACATCACTGTTTGTTCTACCACTGACTCTTGAGGCAAAGCCTTTTTGTGCAGACTGAAGCCAATCCGCTTGGGCAGTCTTCGAGCTTCCCTGCTAAAGGTCTGCTTTCCTTTTTGTTTGCATGTTCTCCAGAACTGCAGGGGCACTGCAACCAAAATTGCATTTTAAGCATTGATTTCTCCCAACACTCTCCTATGCCTGTCTGTGTTTTCCAAAGAATTTGAAGAATACTGAAGGGTGGTAGGGATGGTTTGGCAAGGGTTAAAGTTTTTAGAAAGGTAAAGTCAGGGATCTGGCTGCATTCTGATCCTGAGTGATGCTGAGGACAAGACTGTTGTGGAAAGCAGCGTACTTCTCAAGCTGGACTTCAAAATGAGCACTAGTTTTTGATGCAGTGCTGATTGACCAAATTATGTTAAAGGAACATAGCTCTGTACAGCATTGCCAAGACCCTTGGGGAGATCACGGACAGTTTTAAAAGTTTTAAAGTTTTAAAACTTGTATAGTTTTAAAAAGGTTAAATGGACAAATGGGAAATTTACCTGAAACTAGGGATATCTGAGTGACTTAAGAGTTTCAAATGTCACTTTTCATATCATAACTGTGAAGCTTTTTTCAGATGAACCTAGATAGAGCTTTTTGATATTGGGTTAAATATAACTCTCTGAGAAAATTTTTATATTAAAGGCAGCAGAAAAAACCATTAAATCATCTAGTGGCAAGAGCTTGAGCTTATTGTGTAAAAAAAATCATAAATTATATGTGAAGAAATAAAATCATAAGTTAACATGTGAAATAAGTTAAAATCATAAGTTGACACGTGAACATTGGCAGCTCTGGAGAATGGAGCCTAAATCAGTATTTCAATAGGTTTCTGAAGACTGCAGCACTGCACATAATCTTTTCAGTGGCATAAATTGTGACTGATGGTGCTTGGGCCCTGCTGTCAGTCCTCCTCAAAGACACCTGCTATACTAGATTAGCAAAAGGGTCTTTTGGAAGTGTTTTTACATAAAATACCATGTGCAATCCACTAGCCTATGGGGTACAGGTCTCTTATGGATGCTCTATTACGCCTTTACGGCCTTTTGAAAAATACAAAGGTCACAGGAAAATAAGGATAAATTGTTTGCAAATGTGAGGTTATTGTTCACCTGACTTCCCTGAAGAGTAAAGGCTGGATGATCAGTTAGGCTTCTACCACTTGCAATTACCTGAAAATGGCAAGTGTTTTACTTATTTAGAGAGAATGGCAAGAGTTCTCTCCCTGAAGCTAGAAAATTTCTCTGTCCTAACGAAATTCTCATCAGTTTGTCTAAATATCAGGTGCTTTGTCGTTGTGGCCTGTCTGTAAGAACAGATCCTTGGTTTTCACGTATGTGTGAGTTCAATAGCCAGCAGGATCAGAGATGGATGATAACAGAGTTGTAAAAAGTATTATTTCTCCATGTGGTGATTTTGTACTGTACAAAACTTTCTCATTTTGTCCTTGCAGAACGAGAGACTGTCTGCTGCAGCTGGACTTGTGCTTCCTTTCTAAATTTCTTCTAGACATGCAAATGCTGTTATGGAAGAGTACTTTTCTAGTGTTGCATGATTTAACTTTCCCTTCAAAGATATTAGAAATGAGTGTTTCAAGTTGGATTTTGTGCTGAGTTCTGCCTGTCTGAAGGTCTTCCAGTTCAATAACAGTTGCAGTGCATTCATCTCTTCAGATCTGTATTGATAGTACATGATCACTTCCTACAAAATCATCTTCTAGAAATCAAATTTTAGTAAGCTGAAGACATCATAATATTCCAAAAGCTTTGTTTTAACAGGATAACACCAGCTAAAATATTTTTTTTGCTTAAATGGGCATTACAGATGTAAATTTTTTTGTCTCTGAATTTGGAAGTATAGTGTAGTCTGGCTCAGAAAATACAGAAAGAGATGCCAAATGATTTCTTTATAATATTTTCTTTGTTTCTCTTGCCTTTTTAACACAAGGATATACTGGAGGTACATACTGTGTATATGTGAGGTAAGCCTGGGACAACTTTCAGCTGGCTTTTGGAGGTTTCCAGTAACAAAGTCACTTCTGTAATAAGAGTTTTGCTTAGGACCCTCTGCATTTTTGACAGTGAACTGAATGCCACATGGGCTTCATTCTTATGAAGAGTTCATTCTTCTTCACTCTTGTTCTGTAGGTGAAACTAGCCCTACATGTGCTGCATTCACACCTTCAACTGTAGTGCACAAACCCTTACATTTCTGGTTTTCTTTTACGTCCCCTCTTACATGACCTCGTCACTGTAATTTTCTGAATAAAAGTGTTTGCAGTAATGCTTTTCAAAATGGTCTTGGGCAGCACTTTCTTTTCAGAACTTAGAATATGACTGATGATCTTCATAAATGTTTGAACTGCTATATTTATAACATACTCCACTGTGTGAGGAATTAAAGAAATAAAATCCATGTAAATAGCAGAAAAATGCAAACAGCAAACTAAAACATTTCAGGGGTGGTATTTCTAAAGATTAGGGTAGTAGTTTTATCTTTTTTTTTTCTTCTTTTCACCTCTTGAAACATGATCACAGTGAGGTTATTTTTTTCATTCTGAATAATACCTAAAATGAGAGAGAGCTGTTTAACACATACCGTATCCATAGAGTCTATTTATTCAGACTGAATTCCACATGGACCATGGATAATCTTTTTCCCAAATGTTTACTAGTATCTGCTCTTAACAAGTGCTGCACAATATAAACTGAAGGCACCATAAAGAAAAGGGACATAATAAAATTAAGCCTTGCTTTTCAGCAAAGTCTGACTTAAGAAGTGAAAGTTTGAAATGGTTTGGATTTTAAAGAGTTTTTTCTATAAAGGACATGAATCACGTGCATTTAAAAGCATATGAAGAGCCATAGCTAGTATTAGAAAATGAGTTACAAGTAGGTTTTAATATATGGCATTGAAACTAATGCTTTTAATGGAGGTGAAAGGAAATCCAGGTTCATTTCACTGTTTTGTTGAAGTTATCTTCTTGCACTTGTAACCACTCTGTGCCATGCAGTCTGGAAAATCAGGGTAATACTGCTCTGGTTCCCTGTCCCTTCCTATCTCAGCTGGTATGTACAGCTTTTCAGGACAGACTGACTGATACTGTGTGGGCATGTGTGTGGTCTCCAGTACTAACAAAGCTAATTTTGGATGTAGCTTGTAAGCGCTGTTGTAATAAAATTGAAAACAAATTGCAAGTGCTGGGCTTGAACATTTATATGTGATGATTTTTGCATTCACTTGAGTCTCTGTTGTTGCTGTAGATACTATTTATAGTTATACTTCCTGTTGATGTTTGTTTACATTTCAGAATTAAGTTATGTTTTTTAAAACCTTTCTAAATCAGTTCCCATGGGAAAAAAGAAACAATTATTTTTAGTAGCAGAATTTGAAAGATTACAGATTTGAAAATACTAATATTTCTTCACCCAAATCTTCCAAACACGTAAGACTTTAAAAATACTTTGTTTTTCCTTCTTTATAAAGTAAATAAATAACTTTTTTATCTCTTAGTAGATATAAATATCTCCAGCTGGGCAAACCTTTCCTGGTTTCCTGGTTAACTGTTCATGCTTGTTTCCTGGTCCCTCTCAGCAGTAAATGTTACTGCGTGTCTTTTCTACTGACATTTTTCATGTACAGCAAGTTGTACTTTTCCAAGGAGACTTGCAATTCCTTCTATCCCACACCATTTAATCGTGTGTTTGTTAAAGCCTTTCCCTTCCTGAGTTTTGTTATCATTCAGGACTACCCATTTTACCTGTTTGTTATTAAAGAAGACTGAACCTGATGTTCCAGCCTTCCACAAGATGAACCTGGAAAATGGATCCATCACTGTATACTGTTAGGCTTTGCTTCATCTTCAACAGTTTTCAATATATATTGACATAATTTTACATAGAGGGACTTGTGAGTGGAGATTATGGAAAATGCTTCCCACTTCCGCAGGGGAAGAGAAAATTGGGAACAGAAAACATAAAAAATTTTATGTAGCAGATTGATGCTCTGGAATACAGCAGAAGAGTGGTCTTGGTGCAGGAAGATGAGGAAGACACGAAGAGCTCATGTGTTGATGAGTGAAGGCCAGGTATTTAGGCCGATTACATTTGTTGTCTGCCCTGGGTACTACTATTGATCATGCAGCTGTTTACTGTCTGCCAGTCCTTGCGATGGCAGGGGGAGTGATCTTCTCAGAATGATGGTTTTTACCTTGTTTTCCTTTTCCTCTCCTCTCTCTCTTTCCTCTCCGCTCTTTCTCTCTCTATTTTGTTGTGGCTTTGTTTTTGTCATCACACTTTCAGGTACTGCTTTGACATTCAGAGGCCATATTGCAAATGTAAATGAATTGTAAATCATTCAAAGTGAAGAAAAACAGGAATAGAATTAACTATAATATAGGGCCTTTAAAACTTCTACAACACTGTCTTCTGGACATTGGATATCCATTCCTTTTTGCATCTTTGCACCTCCAGAAAAAAATCATAATTCTGAATTAATTTTTTAAATATATTAATATCAGTTGTGGGAAGAGGCCAGAATTTTGTTTCCCTAAGTAATGCCTTTTCTGTCCGAGATGGCTCTGGGCACTCAAGCTAGAGGGCAGAGAGAGGGAGAAATCCTTGACTAGAGACTATATGTTATGTGATAATTATGTATGGTATAATAATTTTATTAGGAAGAAACCACTGAGACAAGGAAAAAATGCAGGAAAAAAAGGACAAGCTTGGTGTTTATTTTATCCATAAGAGAAAAGAAGGCTGTTGCTGTAATAACTCTACCTGCTAATTGCTGTGTTGCAGAGTACTTTGTTAATTTTTGAATGACCAGAATATGTATTTGTCTTATGAATATGCAGTGTACTAATGACCCAATTTATTTCAGGATAAAGAAAGCAGATCATACTATTATCAGTCCATTATAAAATAATTCTAGCAGACTTATATATTTAGTATAGCTAGAATTCCTTTCATATTCAAGTCAGCAGGGGCTTTAATATCAATTCCAGTGTTACCAAGACTTTACCTGTGGACATTGGAATAAACGCTTATTGAAACATTCGAGAATAATTAGATCTTTGAGCATGTGATAACAGCAAAAAGTTACCTCATCTAACATTTAGCAAAAGGAATTCTTTATCTTGGCTAAAATGTAGTATTTATCTAGTTCTAAAAGATATTGAGAGGTTCAGGACAAAGACTGCCTTCCAAAAGAATTTGGTCTGAAAACAGATCTCAGTAGAGGTTACTTTTAATGCAAGAAGATTTACTATGCAGGAAAAAAAACCCAACAACAGCCAGCCAATGAACCAACCAACAAAAAAAAAAAACCACCAAAACCCCACCCCTGTTTAATTGCCATTCTCTTCTTTGAGCAGAAGCCAGAGTACCAGGCAAAGTGCTGGCAGAATACTTGAAAGTTATAAAGTATAAGCTTGTAAAGTAAAAGTAGAAATTCATTTCTCTTTCTTGATGCAGTTTGGAATCAAAAAAGGTTTGTTACTTTCTGATTAGTCATTATTATCTTCTGCAAGACATTAAGTCACATAGCTGTTTGGAAACTTTACTAAATCTGTTACTGCAGTTCCATGCTCTGTCGCCCGTTGGTGTCTTACCCCCCTCCACCCCTCTGTCCTCCTTTCCTTTTCTTCCTTTTGTCCTTCCCTGTTGGGCCAGCTGCCAAAACTGAGGGTTCCTGAAGATCAATTAGAAAGCTTTTTCTTCTCTGCTCACTTCATCTGTGTTCAGTTCTTAACATAATGTGAAAGGCAAGAAAGACCTTTAGCCAGCAGTCAAATAGTGTATGATATTCAGTGCCTAAGGTAACAGTACAAGTTTGAACTCAAAACAGTAACTGAAGGAAAAAGGAATAGGTTAAATTGTAGGATTTAAAAAGAACAAATACAGTTCTTCTATACATTCATCTTGAGTTGTGTGAACTAGAATTTTTTCGCATGCCTTTCCAAGTGTGTGAGTTAAGTATGTGTCAGAGGAAGGAGTAATGTAAACAAAATGTAATATATCTCCTACATGTTTCTTCTTTGTTACTTTATATCCATGTAATACTTTATAAATTGTCCTTGTTACATTTTCTAATTTTAGTAACCAGTAACTGTGCAAATTAGCATATTTCTAGTTAGAGGTTGCGTTTATCAAGCTGTGATAGTTGACAGATGACGTGTATATTGTGTGTGTGTGTACTATGGGTAGTGCTCATCTCTCTAATTTCTTACTAATACCTGAAGAATCATGTCAAGACTTAAAATAGGTAGCTGTACCATAGAAGCAACCAAAAATGGAGAAATCCACAGAAGATCTGTCTCAAGAAATGTATCCCAGAAAAGCCGCAGATGGCACTGCTTAGGAAACTTGTATCTCTGAGGAGATACAGCAAGTCACTATTAAGTTTTCTTTTTCTTAGAACTGGAAAAGTTGTTGATGAAAGCAAACACCGTGTGCTTCAAAAACATTTCTTGTGCTACATGAGGCACAATGTTTGGAAGAATAGACTGCTTGCTTAGGTAGGTTGAAAATTGGCTTGATGGCCGGGCTTGAAGGCCCAGCTAGTTGGTGGCAGGCAGTGAGTGGACAGTGAGGAGTCTGGGCTTGTTTTGTCTGAGGAAGAGAAGGCTGTGAGGCAGCCACAGCAGGCCCCCAGTTGCCTGAAGAGCAGTTGCAAGGGATGGACAAGCTAAACTCTTCCTGGGAGAAGGTACAGAGTGTAACACCAGAACAAATTCTGAAAAAAAACACAGCAAAAAAACCAGAAAACAAACCCAACACAAATCAACGCCCACCCTCCACCCCCCAAAAAAACCCATAAAAACCTCCTCAAAACCAACAGAAAAATCATGGCTAAAACCTGCAGCTTGAGAGGATCGAATTGGACATTAGGAAAAGCATCTTATCTAGAGAGGTAGTGCGGCAATGGAACAAGTTATCCCAAGGCACTGTGGAGTTTCTGTCTGTGAGGGCTTTGAGCATTGTCTAGAAAATGCCAACCCTCCAGTGAATGTGCTACTCTGGTGTGAGCAGGAACTGTAACCTAAGCAGGACCTGGGACTAGAGGTCTGCAGAGGTCTCTGCATAGAAGCATTTGTATGACTTTGAGTGACTTTGCCCTCATAGCCATTTTTTGTGCAAACAATATCGAACAGAGGTATTTGTCTTCAATTTTCTGCCAATAACAGATGATTTTCCAGTTTCTCTTTTGTGCCTGGCAAAAGACTTAAATTTCTTTTGACTGTTGTATGCAGATAATAGCTAAGAAGTGCCTGGAGGCAACTGAATCAGAGACAGGACAGAAAGAGGTATGCCTGTATGCCTTAAGTTACTGCTTTTGAAAGCAGGCTTACTGCTTCTTGAAAGTCTGGTGAAAGAGGAAAAAATAGCATGTTATGGTACATTTCAAAGAATTTCTTCTACAAAGTCTCAGTTTCTGTACAGATTGGGTGTGTTGTAAAAATTATATAGGAATACTGTTCAGAAATCCTTTCAATTAATTAAAAATCTCTGCTTCCCTCTGAAGATCTATGGTAATGATCAATTAGTTACTGGCAACTCTTGTTTCTCAGTTTTAAAACAGAAAATTCAGAAACCACAACATTGCTGTATATCTGAAAAATTTCTAAGGTTTATTGGTAAATATTTGGAGTTCAGACTTTTTTTATTTGGCTTTTTTGTTTTTAAGCAATGATAGCCACGCATGAGCTAATGTTGTTTCTGAAGGCCTAAAAGTTGTTTTTCATAATTTAGGGATATCAGGTGAAATTAACCAAATAATATATATTAAGACTGTGACAACAGCAGTACTGTTGTCCTGTTGTGAAATAAGTGTAGTTTTAGCAAAAGGATTTAAAAATCAATTTTACCAGTAGTGTGTGACCTCTTAAGTGAATCAGTGCCGAGGTCATTATTCCACCCATGGTGCTCCACTCTTCTTCTGCAGTTCCTCTTCTGTCTCCTGAACTGCATGCAATTTGTCTGAGTTTTAACCATGACCCTTGCTAAAATGTAGAGATTACAATGTACTAAGAAACAGGTATTTGCTATATTTAAAAAGTGTCAGTGCTGATCTTTGTGAAATGCGTTGTGCCCATGGGGGAAGAGACTTACTTTGAAGTAGGCAGGAATGAGCTTGTCTAGTCGGTGGGTTTAATTTCAGTTTACAGTGGCATCTGCTGATCTTTTTGGTGATACTGTGGTTTTTCATCTGCATTACTACATTGGTGGAAGGGTTAGGCACTGCTGTGCTTTCAGAATGCCTGGAATCTTGTAATTTTCAGGGGCAGCCTTTCTGCATTGATGGATATATAAATCTGGTGATAGCATCTTGTACCACATCAAAGACTACTGTGGCGACTCATTCTTCAACTTCAGGCTATGTTAAGTGTGTGCCGTCCTTTCCTAATAAGTGTAACCGTGTCATATCTCTGGGTCAACTCTGGGATTTTTCCTGTCTAGTTTGACTCATTTCCAGGACTTTCTCCTGAAGATGATCTCAGTTGCTCATCGTCTGCTGAAGCTTTTTACTGAAGATGCAAATACATTATTTTGGTCCTTGTCTGTCCCCATTTTCCCAGTGTGGCATTGTTCTCTCCTGGCTGAGATGGTGCCTTGTCTACCTCAGTCCCCACCTAAACTGATGCTTCAGAGTTATTCAATGCTGTTTGTACAGTAATTTTTTTTTCTATTTTTTTCCCTTTTTTTTTTCTTTTTTGACAGTGGAGGGAGACCAGGGTGAGGGTGGGGAGGATGGTTGTTCATAGAAAGGCAGACAGACCACAGCAGCTATGTATATAGCCTTGGAGTTCTGCAGCTGACTGCTGTAAATCTGAGTGAGCCTGTTACTGCCTTTTTAGCATTACTTGGACTGACTTACACCTAAAATAAAGCCAGGAATTGCAAAGTGATTCCACAAAGAACAGAGACTATAGCTTCATCTTAACCATGCACCAGTATCTGTGCTTTTCACACAGTCTACTCAAAAGAAATTTTCAGACCATCCATGAACTCAGTAGAAAAAGGCTAGCGTTTTGAGGTACACTGATACAGTTTAGGTAGAACAGATAAAAAGGAATATTGCAGCTTATCTGAAGAGAAATAACAAGCTTCATTCTCCAGTGACAGCAATTACTTGCCTTTGTAGTCATACAAAGTAATTCTTTTGTAAGAGAAGAAATTCCGCTGTGCAAAAGCAAATATTTGAAATGGAGCAAGTGGTGTGTGTGGGAATTTGACATGTTCATGTAACGCTGTTGTGTGTAAAGTAAATAGATGTTTTTCCATTACAAATGGAGGAGCTTGAAGGTACTGGAGATGCAGTTCACTAAATTAGTAAATATCTCTTCATTTCTTGTTCCCTTTTTTTTGACTTCTCATTTGGTATGCCTAGACTATTTACAGTCCTTACTTGCAGTGCTGTTGTTATCAGTGCCCTGATGACACAAAAGAAAACACTTTTTAATATGTTGTGAAATATATAATGGTTTGTAATCCTGTTTGTGCTTTTAAAGACAAAATGTACCACTAAGTATAGTGTCATCAGATACCACATTTTGACATGTTTATCTGAAATGGTGGTCCTTTGAATACTTTGGAAATAGCACTCTAGTGCACTAATCTCTGGGAAAGTAATTTTTATTATTGTTGGCTTTTATTATTGTGTTTAGCATGCAGCTCTCAGCTGACAGACTGTACATTACAGAAAAATGTTTGTGACTCAGCTAACAAAAACCCAATGAAGTATCTAAATTAGGAATTCTGGTTTTGTGCCTTTTTTTCTTATTACTGCATGCTGTCCTCTCTTACTGCAGTCAGTCCTTCGCAACTGTGTGTGGATACTGGCAAGACCACACTCCATTAATTTTATATAAGCAGCCATTCTACTCAAAAGAAAATTTACCATTTTCATACCACAAGTAGAAGGCACAAGTCCAGAAGAATAGAAGGCAAAAGTTCGTCAGACTTTAAATTATATTTAAGTATAGATTAATTCTTTTAAAATAGCAATGCAGTCTCTATGGCCTTCTTTTCTTGTACTGCATTCATTTAGCTATTGGCCTTTGTATGTGGCTATAATAAGGTAGAATTGCAGTGTGTATTTTTGTAGTAGACTGAAGTATGTATGTGTTTTATAACTTCAAATGAATGTTTATCATAATTCTGGTTATAAAAAAGAGTCAGAAAAATAAGTCAGAAAAAACATCTAACTCAAAAAAAAACAATGAACAGATGAAGAGAAAGTAAAGTTAACTCTCCAGTACAAAACTACAACCTTATTTTGTTACAAAAGTTATTAGTGCGTTCCTCTGAGGATTCCTATAATTTACTGAGTGAAATATCAGTCTGACCATATACAGGTTTTAGAAAAAGATGAAAATAATAAAAATCATGTGCTATAGCAAAAAAGAGATGTTTTTCACTTGACATGCTTATGGAAATAAATTTTCATTGTTTAGCAAGCTCATCATCATATGTCACAATATTCAAATGTATCCAGATTAGGTCAATACCTTTTGATTTTTGCTGATAAATACCCAATATGAGCTGATTCCAGCAGCTGAATATGCATTCCTGTAAATATTGGATGCTTTAAAGAACGAGGTTTCTTGAGTTACTGTGAAGATAATTCTTGGGACTCTGAAAGGCATGGCTGCTGCTCACTAGAGTCCTTTTCTTTTGGTTAATTCCTCACAGTTATGAATCCGTAACTTGTGGAGGTTTTTTCAGTAGTTCCATTGTGGGCTTTAAAAATCAAACATAGTTGCCTTGTTTCTTTTGAGTTAATTTCCTGACATGTGGTGAAACATTCATTTAATTTTACATGTATTTAATCTAACAATGTTGTGAACAATTTTGAGGAATGCCTGTGATTGAGGCTTGTCTGTAAATGGTCTATTTCTTATTCTTGGTGGCTTTCCCAAGTTTCCCAAGCATGTCCCACTTTCATTCCTCTGTAGGGACAACTTTGCTCTGATACAGTCCTCAGGAAGGAGGCAGTCATCAAAACCCTTATCACTGGACCAAACAAATGTTGGCCAGTCTCCATTAACAAAAGACAAATTTGAACCATCTCTTTGGTTGTAGGTGTGAGCAGACCTCTCTCTGTAGCCTTGTGAGATCTCTGCAATCTTCAGTAATAAAGAACTGAAGCCACCAGCAGGCTGCATGGTGTAGCCCTTGGGCTGGTGGACTTGAGAAGTCCAGTCTTGTAGTTGGGACTTTGCAGTCACATTTCTCTTATGTCCACTAGAACTTCCATTCTGCTCTCTAAACAGCAGTTGAAACTTGAGTTTGAATAACTTTTTGCCAGCAAAGTAATAGTTATGACTCTTGTGTTGTTGTTACTATACGGACCTTTCAAGGAGAAATTCTTGCAAGATGAAGAAAAGCAAACAAAACTAAAGTAACTCTGTCTGTCCATACTTATACAAACACTTTGGGAAAAGCAGAAGGAATTAGTATTGATGCCTCTATTTTCTGTCCTTACTGTAGGTGTGCAGGATCCTCACCATGAGAAGATAATTACTGTGACTACTAATGGAAGTATTCACAGCCCCAAGTTTCCACACACATACCCACGCAACACTGTGCTAGTGTGGAGATTAGTAGCACTTGATGAAAACGTATGGATACAGCTTACTTTTGATGAAAGATTTGGGCTTGAGGACCCAGAAGATGACATTTGCAAGTAAGTTACTTTCCCTTTCACTTAAGAAGTTCTGAAAGGGGGTGTTGGGGTATGAAAAAAAAGTTATTTCTTGAGTTTTGCAAAAATTGACATTGCACTTTAATTTATTTATAAAATGCATCTTTTAACGTATTGGTTTATGGTTTTCTTTTATAGTGCTAGAGGAGATTTTCATGCTTGAAAGCTCTGGGATGCTCCCATTTTTACTTCTGTATTCAGTATCTAGGCCACAGACACATTACAATACAAAAATGTGATATATTTAATCTCTCAAGTAAAAGTTTTGACATCTGGGAAAATATTCTTGACAGAATGTTAGAATTATGGATGTCTAATTTTTACAGAGAAAATTTTGGTAAGTTACCTGAAGCAGAATTCAGGTCATGACACAAAGTATTACATCCCTGTTCAAGACGCCCCCACACACTACTCTACAATATTTTAATGGCCTTAAATTTTCAAGTTATCTATGAAAAACAGCACTTAAAGTACTGTGCTAATTGACATTCTTCAGTGGTACTGGTTTTTCCCTGACTTCAATAGGTATCTGCTTGCTCAGTCACTGGCAAAGGTTTTTGTAGGACTGGTCTGTTTTCTTCCCTGATTCTCAGCTGAAGGCTTTGTAATTTGGGAGAGAAGCAATTGTGACATACGAGGCATCAGCACAGATGTAGTTCTGAACCAAGCCATGTGGTTGATAATGTTTTGGGTGTTTTGTGAGGCAGTAGGACTGACATATATATTTCCTGTGGGAGGGTGAAAGAGGAGGGATCCTAAACTCTTGTATCCTGTATCTGTCTGTCATCGCAGCAACACATCATAAAAAATCCTGATGTGTGAATAGTGGTACATTGTCTGGACTCTTTGGTAAATTAAGTAGCAGATAAAATATGTCATTTAAATGGCATATTCTCCTTTGATGCCTTCCTGGAGAGGTACTTCACACCAGATTTTTGTTTCAAAGTAATTTTTTGTTTGTTTCTTTTGTTTTTCTTGTTTGAGCTTTATTTTTTGTACCTTATAATCACATTTGACTTGATTCTGGCTTTCAGTTTTTCTAATTAACTAATATTCCATTGTTTTACATCTTGTATCAACTTTTTATAACAAATTTGAATTTTTAGAGGTTATTTTTACACTTGTCCTTCATTTGAGAGAAGGTGTGTATAACAGATGGATAAATATCTTTCTTTCATAATTCTAAAGGGAGTGATTACCAAGGCCATGTCAGTATTATACTAACTACTATAAACATATGTTTGCTTGAATGAGTGTACTCCCTTTGAACAATAATTCTTTTCTTTAAGTGAAAACTTAGCTTGCTTTTTCTTTTCTTTGCATATGGCAGAGTGAAGTGGCAAGTGAAAGAAAATCCAGGTAGGGTGACTCATTCGTCCACTTGCAAAAAGAGAAGTAAGATAAGTTAAAATATTTTATGATATTGTAACTAGAATAGTATTTTAATTGGAGTACAGTTATTTTAAGTAAACTGTGCTAAATACAAAAGTACTGACAAATTAAAAAACAATAATAGATCAATCAATCTTCATTCAGTTGTAATCTTATCATGCTCACATGTATGCAGGGATACCAGGAACTTGTATGAAGGCAATTCCTGATATGTGTCCTACTGAGAAAATACCGCGCTTTTTGACTGCGAAGATTAAAAAGAGAGTTATATTTCTCTCTGAAAAAGATTTACATTTTTGATTTTAACCGAAAGAAAAAAACATAGCTAGGAGTCCTCTGAACTTTAATCTCAATAACAAGTTCAGCAAAGGAAGAGAAATTGCACCTTGTTTGATGTGAAGGGAGTATAACTAACAAATTGAGAAAATAAGTAAAACAGAGGGTATGTAAATATGTAAAATAATTCTTCACAGGTCAAGTAAGTTACCAGAGTAATATCTCCTTATGAATTATGTCTTGCATTTCTTACCTCTTAGAGTTCCTAATAAAATTATTTATACTTCTTCCAATACCTTCTGTAGAAAAATTAAAGGTTTTTTTATTGACTACATCCCACAGTATTTATTACTTCATTGTGCTTCTGCCATCTTGAAGCACACAAATCAGTATTGTTGCTGTAGAGTGCTCAGCAATTTCTCCAAAAGCAAGTTTATATGACAAAGGACAGAATGAAATATCACATGAAGTTTAATGTGTTATAACTCTATACCTTTAGTTCTGACATATGACCGAAACTAAGTAAAAACTGCATCCAGGAAACATTAGACTTTCTAATGTGTGTATCAGGATATCATTGTCTTCCTTCTGTAGTGTATGGGACAACCTCATGAGTTACCTGCAGCAGTCATTGTCATAGTTTTCAGTTCCTCCAGCTGTTTCTTAAGCTGCTCATTTCGGGTAGTGCCAGAGCTTTCTCCATCATCACTGTAGGCTGTGGTGCCCTGCCGTGCCAGCTCATAGGGCTGATGAGAGAATATGCTGTATAAGTACATCAGCTTAAGATAATTAGCAGTCTATAAATCTCATAGTAGCTCAAATATTGCTCATGCTTCAGAGAAAAATAAAACTCAAACATATCCAGTTGTACAAGTGTTTTTTGTTTAACATAGTTCTATAACAGGAATACAGTGGTAGTGGTGACTAAAAAATGTCATAGATGTATCCTGAAGCTATGGCAAGTTTTTTCCTGTATCTGGCTGACCTCCACACTCGGATACCTTCAAAGTCAGTTCTGACATTTCAAGCTATTCAGTGAAGTCTTTTCATCTAGAGCAAATATCACATTTTACAGATACATTGCAGGTACCAGTCTGGCCTGTACTTCAAATATTTTCCCAAATGCAAATCAAAGTGATCCTGCATGGCTTTTTTTCACTCTGTTTTTACTTGCCATTCAACTTACAGTATTTACTAACGTAGCAAATTTGCATTACAACAAATTCTATGTGTAAGGCCAGCCCTCCTGACTCGGCCTCACCTATAATAGCATTAACGTGCATGTTGTGCTAATTCGCAACAGTCTTGAGCATGACTGCTGTGTGAGTTTAAATTATAGGCTTTTCAGAATAAAATTCTGCTGTTTTGCCTGTATTTCACCAGGTGCTTTTTATCATGGTTTTGCAATGGTGATATTCTTGAAATTCATGCAGATCACGTTTGCATTCCTTCAAAGGCAGTCAATGATTTTTTTTTTTTTATTACAATAGTTCCACTTCATCTGCCCTTGATCCTTCTTATGGACAAAATGTTAAGAATCCCACTGTGTCCTTTCCAAAGTGAACACAAACTCCACTTTATTTGGCAACTAGATTCATGCATATGTCTAGAAGAGATTTAGGTTATTTGGTTGACAGTAGGGATATATAAATCTCTGCAATATTTCAGTAATTTAAGTTTCATACACTTTGTTTGATTTCAGTTGTGACTTGCAAAAGAAAAATGTTACGAGCTAAAAAAATCCCCCCACAAACCAACCAAGCAAAAAGGAGAAGTATGTAGCTCCTGGGTGCTTTGTGCAGCACTGTTTACATGATAGAAGTGGCAGTGAATTTCTAGCAAACAGAGGCATTCAGGATTTGGATTGTGTACACCTGCCCTTTCTGACAAAATAAAAATGCAGTTTTTCTGCTGTTGATATGGTAGCTGATATGACAGGTCATTATTTTCATGATGCTAGCCCCTCAATCCTGTTTTAATCATAAAGCAATTAGACTTCTGTGCCAGACAGCTCCTATTACCAGGGAGCTGCTGTAACTCTTCTTGACCAAAAACTGATTTTTGCTCAGCTGTTGCTTGTTGTTCAAATTTGTTGCTTTCTGTCGGTAAGAACATGAAGTGATAACAGCTTTATAATGAACTCCTCTGCGACAGGAAGATGCACATTTAGCTTTCTTCCAGGAAGAACATGGATGCTACAGTTGCCCTTAAAGACAAGTCCGATGATGTGAGTTGGTTGTACATTGGAGCATTACAATGGAAAGCTGCAGTAGGAAAGGAAAAGGAAAGAATCTTTCTTCCATTGGTAGCATGTGTCAAACTTGCTCACTCCCTGTGCATGGAGTGGCTCTAGCTGTTCATCTTAGTAGTGGTTGCAGCTGTTCTTTCTGATCATCAGATGATTACAATCTGACTTTTATTATACATAATAAAACACAGAAATGTGTCACAAATCCAAAGTGCAATTACTGTAGATAAGGTGATAAGGATAAAATACATGAGTAAAAAGCTGAGGAACTAACTGATAGTAGAATAATAAATACCATTTTACCAACATCTTCATATTAGGATGGTTACACTAATTTCCAACTCTTTTTAGTCCTCTAATAATTTAAATTAGCAACTATTATTTGTTTGTTTGTTTGTTTGGCAGGGAGGGAGGCTTTTAGCAGCTGCAGATGTGAATTTGTTCATTTACATGTATAAGTAAAGCATTAATCTATAATGTCTTGAAAGAAATTTAAAAGCTTGTCTTCTTGATACATGTAATTTGTAGAACTTTTTCCTGCAGAAAATTAGTTAAGATGAAGGCAGCTGTCAGTGCTAACTCAGGGTAAAATCTATGAAACTTGTTTTTCCTCTTTATGTCAAATTCAATACTTAATTTTTAATCCTGGGAGTGTTCTTCCTCAGAGGATTCTTAGGATGATGCTTTATTATTCAGTGCCACATGTATTGAATTCATCCACTACCTCCTGTTTCCGTGTTTCCTTAGGCTACTTGCCTTCACTTCAGATATGATGTCACTGAGCTATTGCCTTCCACTCATGGAACATCAGGAGTCTGTGGTAGAAACTGTCATGCAGAATGCTTCAAACAGTCCTATGCGTTCCTAATGAATGTGTTGTTAGTAAATTGTTGATAAGAATTTAAAAATTAGAAGATTTGGCTTAGTCTGACAACAATGAAAAAGTTTACTAAAGAGGAAACATACAGACACTGTCTTTTGTCTGTGGCTATGAGGAAAGAAAATATTTGCTTAGCGGTCTTTTTTTTTTTTTTTACATAATTTGTTTCAAATGGATGCTAAACAATGATAATTTATAGTAAACACAATAAAAAGACTAAACATTTTGTTATGTAATTTTCCAAAGAGACCTTTCTGTGTAATATAAGACACAATGAGTTACTTGTACCATGTGGAGCTTCCTTTCTTGTTATTATTAAAAATCTGGATGTCTATTATGTGGAGTAAAGTATGGATGCATAACTGTGACTCTCTAATGCCTCAGTAAAAAAGAAGACAGAAATTTTGCTTCTGTTTTGCTCCTTTTTATTGAAGCACCTTGCAACATCATGTCGCAAGAGAGTGCATGCATGAAAGGATAATGTCAGCATCGTTTTCTTCTAGACAGAAGTAATTCCATCCCACACCTTGCCCCCTAGGGAAGAGGAAAAAAAAGTTTATTTTTCTTGTTTTACCTTGGGTGCATTATAGAGTCAATGTTAGTATATATGTGAAGACCACACTAATATAAAGCACAAGTTTGTGAAAGAAATATAACTCTTCAGATAAAGTAAGTATTAATTCTGGGGCTCTTGAGGGCCACAAGTTCTTTATCAAGGTCTAGTTCCTAAGAAAATTGTTTTCTGGACACACTGATGGGCTGTCTTTACTATCAGACAGTGTTAAATGCTTCTCATTGACTGTGGTTACAGAAGGTGAAGTTATCTCCTGAGTAAGTACAAAGTTCAAGTTGGCTTTGAATAACTGGATAAAGACCTTTAAGTGAACTCTGTATTTAAAGTGGAATTGGTGCAGGCAATATTCACGGTGACTCATGTTGCTAAGCAGCTGGGCTGAATCAACATACTTCTGAAGATGAAGGGGTTGCTGCTGCCACCTTTATTTGAGAATTCAGAAAAGAGTCTCCAAAAATTTTAAGGCTTCAAACTGGAAAACCCCCAAAACATTGAGCACCAAAACCCACAGAATCTTGAAAGCAGAGATGAAAGTTATAGTGAAGACTAATCCTTAAAACTCTTTTCTTACTGCTGTTGCCTTAGAATTTCAGTGTGTTCAATTTTAACCACCTGTTTTTTTATGAGGTAATCACCAATGATAAGATGTTCGACAAGGGCAAGTGCTGGATTCTGCACTTGAGATGGGGCAACTCTGGGTGTACACACAGACTGGGGAATGAGATGCTGGAGAGCAGTGTCATGGAAAGGGATTTGGGGGTCCTAGTCCATGGCAAGCTGAATGTGAGTCACTGTGCCCTGGCAGCCAGGAGGGCCAAGCGTGGCCTGGGGGGCATCAGGCACAGCATCGCCAGCCCGGCAAGGGAGGGGATTGTCCCGCTCTGCTCTGCTCTGCCCTGGGGCGGCCTCACCTTGAATATTGTGTGCAGTTTTGGGTGCCACAATATAAAAAGGATTAAGCTGTTAGTGAGTGTCCAGAGGAGGGCCACAAGGATGGTGAAGGCTCTGGAGGGGAAGCCGTATGAGGAGCAGCTGAGGTCACTTGGTCTGTTCAGCCTGGAGAAGAGGAGACTGAGGGGAGACCTCAGTGCAGTTACAACTTCCCCGTGAGCAGAAGAAGAGGGGCAGGCACTGATCTCTTCCCTGTGGTGCCCAGTGACAGGACCCAAAGGAATGGCCTGAAGCTGTGTCAGGGGAGGTTTAAGTTGGATATTAGAAAAAAGTTCCTCACCACCAAAGGGTGTTTGGGCACTGGAACAGGCTCCCCAGGGAAGTGGTCACAGCACCGAGCCTGACAGAGCTCAAGAAGCATTTGGACAATGCTCTCAGGCACATGGTGTGACTCTTGGGGATGGTCCTGTGCAGGGCCAGGAGTTGGACTCGATGATCTTTGTGGGTCCCTTCCAACTCAGCAGATTCTGTGATTCTGTGGGATTCGACACATGGGTGGGCTGGGCCCTATTTAAGTGACCCTACAGATCAGTGATACTGAAGTGTCTCATAACTGGCTGTAACTTCTGCAAAAATGAAACCATAACTGAGTTAAAATTTATTATAGCTCTGTTCTGTGACTCAGATATATTTGGAAAGGAATGATTCATTAATATACAGGGTTATAAAAAGCATATGAACTCTCATTCCTCAATACAAAATATTTAATTTTTTCCCAACACATAAATTACTTGTTAATCATTTTTATTCAAAGTCTGAAAGGGGGATATATAATTTAAATGGTTGGGATGAGTTCTAGCATTCAAGTGCCTTGCTTTAATTGAAATACTGATGGCAGAGAATTAGTATGAAGTACCTAATTTAATCTGAAGTCCTTTGTAGCAGCACTGATGTTTTATCAGTGGCAGAAAGGTGGCATTTTAGGAACTGTATGTAGAAAATTACATAAAACCTGTGTTAATACAGGCTGATGGAGTAATTACTTCTGATGTTTGTGGAGTAGCTTTTATGGTTTTGATTTTTAATTGTTCGGTCCATCTGCAAGACAACTGAAAAGTACTGCTAGTACAAGAGAGGTTTGAATGCTAGATGGATATAAATGGAGGATGAGAGTGGGGGATGGGGATCAACATTTGCAAGAAGTTATATTGATTTAGGACCAGAGTCCTCTGATTATCTAAAAATTGCTCTTTTATATATAAAGACAAAAGTTCTATACTACAAAGGTTATTTCTCTCATGTGAGTTGAAATGTAACAATATTATTTCAATTAAATGAATGGAATTCTAATGAAGAATCCAATAGACTTATGCTTGCTGCTTTCTTAGTGTTTTGAAGAAAAAATGAGTGGTTTTTTGCATTAAAAGAAATATTTGGGTCTGCTTCTTCTCCGGAAAAAAACTGTACTGGGATTTTTTTGTTGTTGTTGGGTTTTGGTGGTTTCATTTATTTTTGTTTTGTTTTTTTGAAATATCTTTCTTTTGGCTATTGCATGATTCCAGAAAAAAACATTATTCTTTTATTGCCACATAATTCAAACATTAACTCATCTTTCAGCTGGTCCCATCCTTTTGGTTGATCTACTGTCCACTGTTCGCAACTGTGGCAGCAGAGGTGTGCACTGTATCCAGGAGTAGATCCTTTCTTTTGGGTTCTCTACTGCTTATTAAGAGTTGCTTAATACCATTTTCATGATAAGAGATTTATAAGCGTGACAAAGCAGATATCTCAGGCAAAGAAAGAAGATAAAAACAAATCATAAAAGCAAAGCTCAGTATGATTATAACTGAGGCTACTCTGTAAAACACATTTCCTAGGCTTCAAGAAGGGTAAACTCTTCTGTTGTACCCAGAAAGGGCTTATAGCTGCAAAACTGTATTCTCTAAGCAAATCAGAATGAAACATAAGAAAGGAAAAGTGAAGAAGATGCTTCTCTGAGCAGAATGGGAGGACAGCAGAGCCCAGGTGATGTGATCAGGACACACTGCACAAACTTAGAGACTGCATTCTTGCCCACCCACTTTTCCCTCAGTTTCAGTAAATGCAGCATTCATTTTTAGTATCCACTGTTGCCAGAGGACACTATAATGGATATTATTTTTGAAGTAATTTGAAACCTCTTTTCACAGCCCAGATGACTGTGTAGGAGAGTGATGGCTGATGAGTGGGCTGTTGACATAATCCCTTACTCCTTTTTCACACCAGGGATTACAGTCATTGACTAAAAAAAAATTTAGGCTCCTTAAAATTTCTTCCTGGTCCTCTCAATCTCAAGCAAGCTGTTTGAATAAAGTAAACTGTGTCCCCACTATCAAAATATTTTTGTAAACCGTCCTAATCCTAATTTATGGCTTCTAAAATTGTTTTATGTTACAATAGTTGGCAGTGTTTCTAATGGTGGCGACTGAAGTTATTTTTGTTGAATGTGAATGTGGAAATGCTGGGTCTTGCTTCTTTCTAGGGTGCTCTGGGAACAGTTGTTATTGATGGAGTTCCCCTGCTCCCACCCCACCACATATTAAAATAGAGAAGTAAATCTCTACTTTCAGAGGACAGAAAAACATACTGCAAGCCATCACCACTTGAGCTCAGGGACACAGACAGACCCTGTAGCCACCTATAGTTCCTGGTGGGGCTCAATTTAGGTCCTGGTGTCAAGACAAATGCAAGCTGCAGACTCAGTCCCAGCAACATAATCTAAAGTTATCCCATGTGTGTCTAAGTACGCCAGCTTAAGCATAGCATGCACTCCCTTCCTGATGCTTTCTGATTACTGAAAGTCTTAGTACAGTTACGATGTTAGGCGCAGCACCACGTAAAAGCAGGATTAAACAGGAATAACAGATGTTCCAACTGTCCTGTTCCTAGATGGACAGTGTGTTCCTTCACCTGTTATGCAGCTTTTCTTTTTGATCTTTCCCCCCTTGTCCTCTTCCTTTCTTCTCTCCCTCTCACTAAATGCTGTGGATGCTTCTGTAAGTGTATCATCAACATTTTAGCATGTTTCTCACGTGCAAGTGTAGTTAGACAGAATTATGGGTAAGTATTGTCAGTCAGACAGGTTAGTAACAATCCAGTCTTGCACTTGATGCTGCTCCATTAGGATAAAGCAGAAGTAAAATATAATGCAGTTTACATTAATCTATTCTCAGCTGATCATCAGGACATCTGAAAAGATGCATGTGCATCATAAACTGCAGTAAGAAAGATGCATCATTGTAAGAAACATTAGATGGTCATGTGGGAGTGTCATAGGGGTTTTATAAGGTAAAATTAATAGATATCTCATTTTCTGAAAGTAACATGTGAAGAGGGAGACCAGCACTGTAGCACCAATTATTAAGACATATCTCTTTAGACTAGCCTTTGATTCATATACTGTGGCTGGGCTAAAGATAGATTTGCATAATTTCATAGCCATCAATTTATAACTAGTAAAACTGAAGTGAGAGGAAACTTTTTACACTCCTTAGGTGAAAAGTGATCTCCTTCTAGGATTGGGAATACATTTTTTTTCTGTCTCATGCAGACTGCTCCGTTACATTACAGGGTTTTTTCACTTTCTGTTTGAGTAGCAATTACTAGCCTGTCCTGAAGCAGAATATTGGACTTCGTGACAGCTGGTCTATCCAGGATTTACACAGGTAAATCCTTTGTGCAGGTGTGGCTGTAAAGAGGCCACATACTATTGTACTGCTGGGTAAAAAAAAAAAAAATAGGTGTTTTCATTTAAATAAACATAGATAGAGCTCCAACCTCCATTGAAGTAGGCAGGAGGGAGGGAAGAGAAGATGAGAAACTTATCCAGGCATGTAATAGTGTTCTAACATCAGAGGCTGCTTGAGGGGAAGAGAAGCTGCCTGCACTGCCCTGGGAGAATCTTCTCATTGCTAAAAATGCCCCTCATGCTTCTCATGGGTTTTTTTCACCCAAAACTACACTTTTGAATATTGTTAGGGAATTGCTTAGCCGGTAGTTTGCCCATCATTGACTGGAGCCATTGCTGCATTCCAGGGTTTATATCCTGGAATATCTTGGAGAGTACATAAAGAAGAAATTACTCTTTGAGATACTAGAATAAATATTTCTAATGCTGCTTGAAAAGCAACGGTAAAAAATGGGATTGTGGATTCACAGAAGCTGGAAAAGATACGTTGACCACTGTGAACAGTGTGAGTAGAGGAAGAAATTTTATAGTTGATTAGAAAAAGTGCTTTACAGCCTTGGCTGTAGATGGGAACTCTAAGGTCCATTAGAGTTTTTGGTTTTCTACAAAATGTTGATCTGTACAGTAGGAACATATGGTTTATAATGAGTGCTGTAATTCCCAAGATAAAATATACCAGACTTTACAGAGGAGTCCGGAGAAAAAGTTGGTAAGGCATTTAGTTCTCCAAAATCTGGAATGTGTAGTACTGTACGTTGCAAGATACTTACTGAGTTGATTCACTGTCTGAGGAGAGACAGCAGCTGCATCTCTATAAAGGCAAAAGTGCTTTGCAGAGTGTAGTGCCCAGTGCAGCAGGACCTGAACTGTGGTGGTCATTTCCACGTGATATTTTATTGTAAGGTAGTAATAATAATAAGAGTAATAATACAGGTAATACTTTGCATGGCAGAAGACAAGGACAAGTAATAGGAGTACCACTGCACAAAACAGTAAGAATGCTTTGTCCCATTGCCATTTTTTGTTATGTGTGTTATTATTTAATTCATAACTTGTGCAGAATACTAAGGAGATCTGTGCTCCACATATGCAGTGAATAGCATGAAGTAGACAATTGGAGGTGAAACAATTGGAGTACAAGAAAAGTTTTCATGTAGCTGTTATCTGTTTTTTAGTGCTTGGAAAATAACTTTTCCAAGTCACTTCTAATTTCGTGGAAAATCTTTTTTACTTACTGTATTTCGTATAACTACAGGAGAATCTGTAGTCAGGCAGGAAAAAGGTAAGTGTAGCATAATAACTCTGAGTGTCAGAAATCTTTGGAGCCTTCATCTCCACAGAACTTCATTTTTGTATTTTAAGATAAAGGCCGAAGTAAGTACGTGGACTGGGGCATCATTTGCAGGCTGATTTGTATGTGTACAATTTTTCCAAGCTCACCAATTTTCCCAAATTCATCTTTGTTATATAGTAATAGTAGTGATGGTATGAAATGTCATGCATTTTTTTGGTTTATATCTCTGTTCTACTCTTAACATGCCATTTTTGGACCAAATTTAATCTGTATTTTGAAAAAGCTAAACATATTTCTTATTCTGACTGGCACTGGGAATACTGTCATTCTGTAATACAATGAAGATAAGTATAGGTAGCTTCTAAGAAATTTAACAATCAGTGTTTTAAAAGGAAGAGTTTGGGAAACCATCTTCTTTCCTTACCTCAAAATCTGATCTACAGTATTATAATGTCTCTTTCTATAAGATTCTTATTCAAGTTCTTGAAATGCTGTATCAACAGAAGTTGTACAGGTATAAATTAGTTTGTAGAAGAGGCTGAGTTCTTTGATTCCGTATTCCTGAAAATACTTGTTTACGTGCTTAATCCATATCAGTAGTTTAATATATGCTTAAATAGTTGCAAGCTTGCTGTCTGAACATGGAATTGTTTCTGTTTCAGAGCCTGAAGTACCAATGTATCTAGTTTGCAATTCCTTATTCTTGTGGGAAGGTTAATGTCCCTTTGTCCCCACAAGGCAGATGTCACTTTCAGAGGTTATGGGATGTTCATATGGTTATGGTGGAGATAAATCAGTGCACCTAGATACCAGTCATGAGGGCTTATTTCCCAAAGCTGCTTGTGTGCCAGCTTCCTACTCATCAGGGAAATGAGATGTTTTCAGCAATACAGTTTATTAACTGGCACTGAAGTTAACTTTTTATGCAAATCGGAGTTTTAGGGAAAAGAGACACATTTCTTTGGGTTTCTTATTTTTTGCATGCAGTGCCAAAATGAATTCACCAAGGGACAGAAGCTGCTTTGCAAAATGTGTATTTCTCAGCTTCATGTGATACAGATCCACAGAAAATGGAAGAATATTTTCTGGTAGACTGGAGTGTGGCAACGCAATAAAACAACCAGTTTTATTCTGCTCCCAATAAAACAACCAGTGCATCCTTTTCACGAAAAGGGTTTTGAAGTTTGAAGAGTAGAATTTGGTGGTTTGAACTCTGTCTTGTTTTTCCTTTCCACTTGTAGCGTGGTAAGCGTATATTTATGAGCAAAATGGCTTACAGTGAATGAAAGGGAAGAGAATTTAAATCTAAGGATTAAACTTTTTTTTTTCCCCATGTATCCTAAATAACAAGGTAGAAATACAGAGGGAGTTGTGTGGTTGTGTTAGAAGCCCCAGGCTGTTACTAATCAGTACGAGAAAAGATTAAAGGGGGAGAACCATGGCAACCATGTAACATTTGTGAATGAATCTGTGTTTCCATAAGGCAGTTCCTAATGTACAGTACTGCAGATTCTAAAATAGATGTATTCAAAGTAGATTGGCACAGAAACTACAATCCATATTTGGGGAATGGCAGTTAGAAATGTTCTCTGTTTATACCTTGAGTATCTTTATTTCATGGAAAATGTAGACATGGCAGGATACTTGGGGGTTTTAAGCTCATTCGTTGGCTGAAAGTGATGTCTACTGCTAGAAGTGATGTTTGTATATAATTAAACATAATTTTCTGAGTACAAAAACTGACCTCATCAGTTATTTATTTGGATTATATCTGGGTTTGCTGTTTCTCTCCAGTGACTGTTATGACACAGTGTGTATAAGATCAGCAAATGCAGAAACCACTATGGAAATTCATTTCACATCAAATCGCTGCTGTTCCATCATCTTTTCTCTGTTTATATGTTAAAACATCAAGTGTGATGATTTCATGACAGAAATCATGGAACGTAACTCTTTTCTCAATTGTTGGATGACCTGTAATGATATCCAAAGGAGTTTCCTCTTACAGGGGAAGGCACTGCCAAATCCTGCTAAAGAGGGTGAGTCCTAGGGGTAAATTACCCATGTCGTGAGCCTCAGGAACTGCACTTAAAAGACTCTGGGTAACTTTGTTCAGAAATTCATGTTGGAAAGACAGAATCCAGAGGGAATATTTTAAATAGTAAAATTTTATATTGGCTAGATTTTGAAAAATGTTTTCTTCCAGTATCCTGTTTTCTTCCAGTATCCTGTCACTCAAAGTAGCCCCAGTTAAATATTTCTGATGATGTTGAGCAGAATCATTTTTATTGAACTGTCACAGAGCCACCATTTCAGTCAAGGTGCCATCTCCCTTCTGTACCTCTAGGAAATTGGCTTTCTGGGTTCTTTTCTCTGCTGCCTATCTGGCAAGTGGTGTTATTAATAGATGACTTTTACTGGTGTGCACCACGAGTGGTTTGCAGTTTCAGGAACCTTGTATCTACTGGGCTGAATGGGGACTGGACTGAAGGGGACTGGACTGGTCTTTCCCAGTCTGAAATTCATATAGATACTTCTGCCTGGCAAAAATTACACAATAATATGGTGTAAATCAATGCATCTGAAAGGCAATGGAATTAATTAAACAGCTCTTTGAAGCTTGCAGACTTGGGCAATAGGTGGTTGTACTGCATGTCCTGGTCACATTGTAAAGAAAAAAACTAATACCAGAAGTAAAATTTCCTCTTGGGTAAACTGAAAAGTACTGCACAAATACCTGCGGTTTCATTATTACTGATGACTTAAATTTTGCGTCATTCTGATTTTCATCTCGTGTGATGTATCTTTTGTGTCTCTGCCTTTGTCTTTGAGGAAACCTTAATTCTGTCTCAGTGAGAGGGGCAGTACTGGTAATAGAAAAGGAAGTTCTCCACCTGCTGAAAGAGTGATGGAGAATGCTTTTCTTTTTACAACTGTATTGCTGTGTCTGTAGGCTTGTTGCTTGCCTGAAATACATTTTTTTCTCTAATCCAGCATGCCACTCCATCCTTTTCTTCCTTCTTGGGGTCCTCCCATTTTCCCCCTGCCCTTTGTCATAAACCCAGCATTCCTTGTCCTATCACACGTTTTTGCTGTATAGTGGCCTGCAGGGAATAACAAAGCTGCTATTAGATACCGTGGATTTGAGTGCCTCTGTCATGCTCCAGTGTTCCCTTTTCCACTCAGATAAAAGTGAATCTGCCAAGCTTTGAAAAAAATGTCTTCAAGCTAAGAAGCTTGGCCTTCCTTCTATAAGCAAATATGTTTATTTTACAAAGACCAATATTATTACTTACAAATGGACACTTATGTCAAATGATGGAAACCAAGAATTTTGTTCCATAGGAAATATAAATATTTCAATAGCAGAAATAAAAATTATTTCAAATAGAGGTGGAAGAAGGAAGAAGTTTCCTTTAGAATGATGGTGTTAAAATTCTGATTAGTAAAATATCAAAGTCGTATTTTCATGATGACAGTTTTTAGTAATTTCCAGTGTTTCCAAAATCGAAACCATCCAAACTGTCCAAACCATCTCAGTACTATTTTACAACAGTTTGTCTCGTCAACTGCCAGAGGACCTTGGATGTTTTGGGTCTGCAGGTGGGGGTGCTATGCCAGCACCAGGAAAACCGCAGAATTCTATGTGCTTTATAACAAGTTGGAACTGAAATATTACATCGCCCCACAAAACGCTGTAAAAAATTTGATAGGGATTGTTAACAACTTCTTATTTCTTAATTTAAAAAAAAACAAACATGTTTTTATCAAGAGGGGAAGGAAGAATAAATTTCACCTGTCACAAACTGTTTTAATGGGCTTCCTAGATTTTTGTCTAGCAGGCATCTGTAAAGAGATGGAAAGGTCTGACACCACTGATATGATGAAGGGTTTTACCTGGTGGATTTTTGCTTCTTACACTTTTTGATACATTTATGGAATTCTGGAGGCAGAGGGAAGCCATACAAAGGTCACAAAACTGCAAGCCAAGATAAACAGCCTGTCGGAATATGTTTAGGAAATGACAGCGTTAACCACAGAAAAACATATAGAAAGGAGAGGAAAACATATACCCTTGGAAAATACATTTCCTGGTTGGAAAGCTGCTGAAGCTTTGAGCTGCTTATGTTCCTTCCTTGCCCCTTTCCAGTAAATTGTCTTTGTTCAGGTTGTTAATGCAATCCATGTTCCCAGGCACCCAGGCCTTAAGGGGAGGGGAGTACATGTTCTGCAACAGGTATAACAGAAGGCATTGTGGGCATCATGCCTAAAGGCAAGAGCATCTTTCACCCAGGAAAGGAGATTGGACTGCCTTTTTGGCATAAATTTTACTTAGGTCTATTTAAAAAATATTACAGGTATAGCACCAGAGCATTTCTTTAGTCATTGTCAAAGAGGGCTGTGTTTGCTCCTTTGCATACTGCAAAAAAGGCTTCTGTGTTGTTAAGTGTAACATGCATTTTAACATTTTTTTACCCTGTTGCAGTTGTAAAATGGCTTCTCAGTTCTTGGTTGTTTATCCTAGTTCTCTTGTGTTTCAAGTACAAGCTTCTCTTGATGGGGAAATAATTTTCCGTGGGTATGCTGTAGTCCCTGCTGCTCCTTAGCCCTGTGACATCAGCTGCAGAATTATGTAGCACAATAATGTAAATGCTAAAGCATCTGGACCACTTTGTTTTGTTACTTTTACAGAAAGTTCAGGTATCGGTCCAGATGTGTGATGAGAGGAATTTTAGTTGCACAGGAGGCTCTTTGGCAGGCTCTTGTAGCACATTTAGCCTAGATAACTGACAGGAATAAAGTTACTGGCCAAAAATGTCATTATCCAAGCTGAATTTTATTTGGTTTTTCAGAATACTTATTTCCCTCAAGTTTGCCTCTCTACTAATGGAATTAATTAGCTTTTATTTGAAGGGTCTAGGATTTAAACTGTGGAATTTGAGTTTCTCTTTTACTTCAGGTGTACCAGAAGACCAAAGCGTGCAATAAAAAAATATTGCAAGTTAGGTAGAAGCACTAAGCCCCCTGACTCCCCTTAGCATCTTAAACCTAAGTCAATAAATGTAAATATTAGCTTATTTCACTCTTTAAAAATCAGAAAGGTAGGTAATTATTTCATATTCTTAAATAAAAAAAATAAAAAAGGTTATCTTTAGAAACCTCATAAGCTGATCTTGAAAAGAGAAAAAGCTCAGTGCTCCAAGTAAATTTGATAAATGTGTTGAGCCCTGAGGCCTTAGCACAATTAAAGTACACATTGCCTTTGTAATAAGTTGTATACCTGATCATAAAGTAAAAACACTGGTGGATCTGTTAAAGGAATTAGTTCGTGTTTGGGGGAAAAAGATAATGATAAAGTAATTAGTATCGTAAGTTCAACAAAGATTTAAAACTGTGGTACATGGCAGTAATGGATTTTGAACACAGTTAATGAGCATATTCATTGCATTCATTTTTAATTAAGTAGAAAAAATAGTGGTCCTTTAAATGGAGATAATAAATGTGCAAGTCAGTCTTGCACAAACATGCAACACAAGAATTTATTGCCTGCTGTCTAACTAGGGAACTGGGAATCATTATAAAGATTAGATTTACTGAAAAAAAAAAATCCAGAAAAAGCTTTAGTAGAAAATGTTTATGAGGTAATAATTTTCACATTAAATATAGTTTGGCATATTTGGAAGAGAGTGTATGTGTGTGTGTGTGTGCGCGTGCATGTTTTTTAAAATATGAGCCTTTGCTATCATCAGAGGTAGGACTGTTTGTACCCTTGAAAAGGACTGTGCTATTTACGAATTTAGATTTATGTGACACGTATTTAATATATGACTGCACATGCAAGAGAACATAAAAATATCAGGAACCTCAAAACTTTCTCAGAGGTTTGTTATGTTCATGCTTAGGATACAAATTGTGGTTTAAAAGTAAAAACTTGGCTCGGGAAGCTGCAGCTGAAAACAGCCAAGAGCTTGCCCTGCTTTAACCAGCACACACTCACCTTCCCAAACCACCGGGCTGTGCTGCCACTGGGGCTCTGGGGGTTTCAAGCTGAAGCAGGGAAAATGCAGCCGAAATACAGTGTTTATTCTGTCAGAGGGCAGCTGGGGAGCTGACATGAAGCAGATTAAAGCACTGAAACCAGACGTACCTTCTAGAGCAGTGGCTTTCTGTGATTTTATGACTTGGGAACCCACTAAACATTTCCAGTGAAAATGAAGCCATACTGAAGCTTATTGATGATTGACTGGCATGTCTTAGTTACCTTTAGTGGACCTAATTGAAGTTGTTCACAGATCCCCAGAGGTATCCAGACCACATGTCAAAAACAATGAAACTAAATCAAACTAAATATGTTTCGTTCTCTCAAAGTTCCCAACCCATATGTGTCTTGTCCTTATTTCCAAAATACCAGGTTCTTTCTGACATGCAGTGAGGTCTAGGTCTTCGCTCAACAAATGTCTTGTTGGGATAGGCATCAACTCCTTCCAAGTTTCCCTAAGCCACCTTAACCTCTAGGAAGTTATTCACCACTGGCATTAGAGGAAAGCAAGTTTTCCATACCAAAAAGCCCCCAGACTTTCACTGGTGGCATGCAGTGTGCTGCTGGTGACATTGCAGTATGAATTACTGTGCCACTCAGGCAATTACAGCCTTTTTTATTCTCTGACTTTATTCTGCCCTGTCACACGTGGTAATTGCTTTCCGCACAAGAAGCAAAACCATACACTTGGGTCTCTTCAAAATGCTAACTCTGCTTTTATTTTTTTAACCTCACTGCATGATTTTATTATGTATGTAAGTCAGTAGCAACTTGGGAGCTAAGTTTAAAATAGCTGGCTTTGGCAGCATACTTTTAGCGTTTAAAAAAATAAAAAATTGCAGAGTCAGTTTATTGGTTAAATAGGAAATTTATAGAATTTTTGTCAGTAAATAAATGTTTTATTTTCTTTTCTGTTCAGGTATGACTTTGTAGAAGTTGAAGAGCCTAGTGATGGCACTGTTTTAGGGCGCTGGTGTGGTTCCAGTACTGTGCCAAGCAGACAAATCTCCAAAGGAAACCAGATCAGAATAAGATTTGTGTCTGATGAATATTTTCCTTCTGAACCTGGATTCTGCATCCATTATACACTTCTTATGCCAGTAAGTAACATGTTTCAGATCGAAACATTTCAGGATACAAAATCTTTGAAGTGGTAGCTCAAAAGAATCTTTTAATAGGTTAAGATTAATTACTGTTTATTTCTTAATAATAATAATAGCGTGCAGTCTGTCTTCCTGAATTGTACATTTTGTTTCTGTTTTTTAACTGAGTGTTCCTGTGGTTCTTTTTGGAAGGCTTTGGACTAGGAAGTTGTGGGCTCAGTTGTTTGTGTGGAAACTTCAGTAAAATGTTTGCATTCCTAATACTGTACTGTGGAAAAAAAAGAATTCCAGCTTTGAGACAAAGACAAATCAGTTTATGAATCAGCAGTGGGATGTTGAAAGAGGATTGGGGAGGTACAAGAATGAAACTGAAGAAACTAATGTTTTTATTAGTCAGCTGCTATTAGACATACTCAACCAGATGATTATACCTCGTTCCCAAACAGAAGAGTTCTTATGATTCTGGATAGTTTTATTATAGAGACAAAGCAGACAACCCATAATACTAATTTTCCACTGCATTTTCCCTGTAAACTGTACTTTAGGCTTCTCTTGAATGTTGCTTAAAGCTTGTAAGTCACAAGTATTAAACTAGTCATTGTCTAAAATGTGGCTAATTTCACTGTCAACAGTTTTCTCTTACTTTTTTTGCATGAAATGAAAGATCATTGATAGCAAAAAAAGGTTTATAGAATTTTAAGGATGAGATAATTTCCTGAAACATTAGAATGGAGGAAAACAGGAGTTGACTTGTTTTAGAATAGGTATTCCATTTTAAAGAGAGTAAGGAGTATTTTTTGTTAAATTCCTCATAATTCACTTTGAATCTCCTAAGTCGTCTCATGGTCTGTGGTATTTGGTTGGTGGAAAATATCTCCAAGCTCAATAAAAAATTGATGAAAAGAATCCGTGTTGTAACCCCACTGACATGTGCTTCACTCAGAATGCTCTTGGCTGGTTTTATTTTTTTGCCATTTTTGCTCCTTCTCCCCGCTGGCAAAATTTCAATTATTGAGAAGGATATATTTAGCATGCTAATGATGGTGTCAGTGTAGTGTAGTGGGGGTGGGATGCTTGTATATATGTATTTACGTGTGTTGTTTCCCTATAAATATTTTTAAATACTTATGCCTAAGGAATAACTACTGCTAAAGTGACCAAATGTTTGATCTGCATATTTGACTCTTTTATGAGTTAGAATAACTTTTGTTTATAGAATACTCTGACCTGATGATGGTAAATTTTAAAATTAAATAAAATCTCAGTCTCCAAACTTGAAATAAGGCCAAGTTTAACTTTGGTACACCTGAGGGCAGAATATAATAAGTATGTTTACTTTTAGAAAATGCTAAAAGAAAATCACTAAATACAAGTATTTGTGGGGCTGGTGCCAAACTTTTGTTGTCACAGCATTAATATCACACCCTGCCTGCTGTATATCTATCTAACTTATGTATGATCCTTTTCTGTGGAACTGATTAAAAAAAGGCACCTGAAAATAGGAGTATATGTATAATTATTTTTATGTCATGCTGTACAAATGGACTGAATTTATTCCTTAATATTCGATGGGGAAAACCAGTTATAAAATTTAAATTACCAGCACTCTCAAAACAATGGTTTCATGTTCAAAATACTTACAGCTAACATATGTGAGGGACAAGAGCAGCCCACTTGCTGTCATAAGAATTTGGAATGAGCTCCAAAATGTGCAGTATAGAAACTGCTTATCAGTTAATTTCTAAATCTCGCTTTAAAAGGGTTGTGATCTTCTTCAACAAAAAATATGTCCCAATAAATCACGCAGAGTACAATTACACATTTCAGACAGCAGATTATAAATTAAATATATGTTGTTTAGTTCCAGGATTAAACCTGCTTCTTGTACCTAAAGCAATTGAAAACTGATGCCAAAAAAAGTAGTTTTCTTTACAACTATAAAGTTATCTTATCCAGCTTTTCAAGAGAAAACAAAATTTACAGCCCCCCTCCCACATCCCCACAAAAAAAGATACCAGCTATAGGAATGAACTTAAATTTTAAATAATGCTTGCAAAATCATAACTGATTCACTAAGAGATTCAGTTCAATGAATTGGTCCTAAACAGTTAATTTTTTTTCCTCATTTTTTTTTGACAAGTAGTGGGGAGGGGGAGATGCCTGGTAGACTAGCAGTGAGAGATTGTTTGGGGAGAAATGAAGCAAAACTGAAATAAAACAGTGCAAGCTTGTTTCTGTATTTGGAGGCCACACACAGAGAGGGGCACCGGACACATTTTCAGGTCTTTTAAAGAGCAAGAGTAATGGCTTTGTTTAGATCTGCTGTAATTTATAGTGTAGATGTATATATTTTTTTTTTTCAGGTTTTTTTATGTTTTTTTTTTTTACTTTGTGTATTACATTTCAAACCAACTTTTCACATGAAAAGTAGTAGGAGAATGGCTATTGATCTGATTACTTTACTTCTAGGATTTAGTCACTCTAAAGAAAGGACTCACAGCCATTCCAATGCCAGAGGATGCAACATCACTGTCTAGAAAGTTTTACTCTGGGATTGGAAGGCACTGCATAAAAGCAGTGCACATACTGTATACAAGCAGAATGCTCCCCGAGAAAAACAGATTGTCTTCAGATTCTAACTAATTAGAGCTTAATAATTTGAATTTCTTCCATTTTAAGTTGAGCACCCTGGCTGCATCTGGAACATTCTGCAATTCTGGTCTTCCTCCCACTTTCTTTCCTCTATTTTAAAGCTGCAAGTTCATTTTGTCTACAGTACCATGAAGTGGAAGCAAGTGTTGGAAAGGCTTATTCCTATTAAGCAAACTTAGTTTGTGTTATTCCAAAATTATGCTCCTTTCAGCACAGCTGTTAGTCACTCTTTCATGCTCTGCCCTGTCACTTACTCTGTGCTTACTGGTGAGCTGCTTTATTCAGTAAGAGCTGCCTAGTGATGGTTCTCAATTTTGACCAGCTATCCATTTATCAAAAGTCAAGATTTTGGCAGCACTATGCCACTTAAACCCTCCTAGAACGTTATTGCAAAAATAACCCATATTTCATTTCTTTTCCCCTTCTTCTCACTTGCCCCCTATAATAGCCAAATGATATTGAGGGAAATCTTAAAAACTCCTGTAATATACATTTGGGCCTCAGTCTTCCTAGTGACTTGTTTAGTTTAAACTATGTCAGTTACAAGTTTGGCAGAGAAAACTTGATGTAATAAAGTCCATTGTTAGTTGGGGAGCGGGTGAATGGGATACTTGATGCCTGAGGTGCCATTAAGGAATGCATGACTGATTGCCAAAGTAGTTATTAATTATTCAGGGCACTCAGAACAAAGCAGCTCCAGTTAAAGTTGAAGCTGGGGGTGACTGTATTCCCCTTCTTTTTTGGCATATGGTAGCATGTCATTTGTCATCAAAGATCATGCCAAAGATCTTTGAAAAGAACATACTTAACCCTCCTTTATGCAAGCAAAGATGAAACTCCAAGAAGCTGCTTAAAGACTGACCTGGTTTAAAAGTGACTTAGCAGGTGGTTTGGGATTTTGGTGCAGTACCTGTGTGGCTTCCTGGGTTTCAATCCAAGAGAGTGGTTTGGTTTGGTTTGTTTTTTTCTTTTTTCCCCTTTCCATGCAGAGATTTTGTTAGTAACGCTCTTGCTTTTAACAGTAATGAAAGATATGCTTTTTAGGACTATCTAACAATTTTTCCTTTATTTCATCCAAATTGGCTAAGTTTGCTCTTTGAGGATTGAGCGTGCTACTTTTTTTGGTGGAACATTTTTAACTGAGCATGTTGATTGAAACAGGCAAATAAAATTTAAATACTAATAGAAAAAGTGCATAAAACTAGAACAGAGAGAGGAAAGCTCATACCCTGCTTTTCCTTCCTTTCAGAAGTCTACAGACTGCACAGCTATCAGGTGTGTTTCTCACGTTTTTGTGCTGAAGCCCAAGAGAGGCTTAACTATGTCTGCAATAACTAGAAATCCATCCAGAAACATCCAAAAGGACATTAGTGATCTTCTAAACAAGGGTTTTTCTACACTCTCTTTAGAAGTGGCCAAAATGTTTTAGAAATAAAACTATTTCAGGGTTATTTAAGCCAAGGTGCTGTGAAGAATCAGGAGAGTGGATGAGTGTTATGTGGCACTTTGCAGTGCTACACTGAAGCTACTTCACTGCACAGAGAAGTGAAGTGAAAAAGAACTGTGAAAACCCTTCATGTGGTGGGAAGGCCCCTAAAACAAAACCTCTGTGTTCAGAGTTTCCACTGATTAGGTACAGTGAAACCTTAGTCTAGATAATTGAACAGGCTACTAAAGATGCTCCAGTGTGCAAATTCCACCTATTAATTTTCTTTTGTGTGGTAAAAATCCATTGTAAATCAAAGATGTTTTTTAACTAATTCTTTCCTTGGAGATTCAATTTTACATTAAATTTGTGCTTAACATCTTAGATGAGATAATTTCTTAGATGAGATGTTAAATATTACCTCAAAATACGTAGATAGGAGTGAAATGCTTCAGTTAACCAAAAAAATGCAAAAAAGTACAAACTGAGAGCAGTTATTATCCATGGGACTAAAATGAGTGGTGGGGGAAAAAGCCCTCCGCAGCGAAAGGACCTCTGAAGTATGCTTTTTAATTAAATCATGTCTTTTTTTCCTGTGACCATATCTCGTTCTGTCCCACAGACATCATAAAAAGCTTAAAGATGTGTGTGTGTGAAGCAGACTCACAGAGAGACAAGGTTAGACAGAAATCTAGCAAAATTACATGCAGAAGTCCATGGAAGTGTATCTTTAACCTCCACAACCTGAGCTGCCAGTGAGGACTTTCTTAGACTCTAAAAGGAAGAGTGACATTTTGAACCATTTTGGTGTTGTCATTTAGTTCTTAAAAGGAACGAGTATACTTAACTGATAGCAAGTTTTTGTACTTTGAAAGACAAGGTTCCTCTCTCTTTGGCCAAAATCCGAATGCAGTTTCTCATATAGTACGTGTAGTATAAACCATTTCTTTTGTATTTTTATGTGATGTTAGTCTTGCAGTGGCTCAGGCTGAAAAGAATCACAAATTGTTTCATTGACTGTTTGTGGAAAAAATTAATTTTGTTTCCTTGGATGAAACTTTTTTACAAATTTATCATATATTTGACTAAGATTTAAATTCATTGATTTGGGAATTATTTTGAATATCACATCCAGTATCACTGAGGCAAGACATAAAAAAACAGCTAATTTTCTTACTTGTAAATAAGTAGCAATAATTTCAAAATTAAATGCTATCACATTTAAATGTCATGCTTTGTTTTTTTCTATTAAAAAAATTCTGTAAAACTTCTCTGCCTGAAAAATTTAGGAGTGTTCCACAAGTATCAAAGAGGAGTTTTTTATTCAACATTTACATGAGTCTTAAAACTCTTGAATTTTTGGGTTTGGGGTTTTTTTTGAGAGAAAGTATTGAGGGGCTATCACAACAGAAGACATGGAGAAGAGCTTGCGAAAACTACTGTCCTTTTAGTTGTCCAGAGCATTATGTCCAAGTTAGATCACTCTGTGTCAACTGGTTTCAAGCAGAAATTATTGCCATAAACAACAGATGGGGTACTGCAACTTTCAAGAAAAAGCAGGCAACATTTATTGCTCCTTGTCCCAAATTGTCTTTGATCACATATTAGCCCTCTCCTCCCACAGGAATGCAGACCATAGAATGATGCAGTGGAAACAATGTTTAAACACTTTAAATGCCCTGAAAAGTGAAAAAGGTTAGAAAGCATACTGGAAAAGTATTTCAAATACATGAGACAATCTCTTTTCTTCATTTTCTCTAAATTACCCAAAGGCTTTTATTAGATTTCCATTTAATAATGGATATTTATATTTTCAGGGACTCTTTCTCAGTATTTGGAAACTTCATTAGTGTGTCTCATAGCATTTCAGCATAGAAGTTTATGTATGCATATTTAACCTGGAAACGAGTTTTACGTGGTCTATCATTTACCTGATTGTAGTGTTCTAGTGTAAATTTAAATGCTGTGTGCTTTGCTGTTTTCAAAAATTTAAAGGTTTTCTATGAGGCTCCTCAAACAAAAAAACCCCTTCAAGCAAGGCTATCCCTTAAGACCAACCAGTCTGTATATAAAAACGCCACTCTTCAGCTGTAAACTCAGTGATGTCATGTAACTGGAGCTTTGGATGCGACTTCAACGGAAGTATTTCACAAAGATGTTCAAATGTTCCTTTAAACTCTTTCAAAATTATTCTAATAGTCATGGTTCAAATTTATTTGTTCAATCTAATTGATCATATCTATCCTAAAGAATGCAGTGTATCAATTATTTGTGTAATTTTGTGTAATTATTGTGTAATTTTTTATTTAATCCTTTACTACATATTTTATAAGCTACTTTTCGCTTCATGTGTTTGGTATAAAAAACCCAAACCATCCTCCCCCAAAAAAGCCCAAACAAACAAAAAAAGGCAACAAAAAATCCACACACAAAAATCCCACAAAAAACACCACACAAAAGCCCCAAAAAACTCCCAACATCAGCTTGCTCTTCTCCAAAGTTTTTTTAGCAACCCATATTTTTTGTGCTTTAAGTACTACAGAAACATCTGGTTGACTCTCCCTTTTCCAAATTTCAGGATCAGCATTTTTGAGAAAGCATGCTGATGGCTTCTCTAGAAGTTCCAAAGCAAAGTGATTCTATCCCATTCTCAAAGTAATCCCCTGTGTAACTGGCACTGTCCTAATTTTTTTTTTTTCTTTCAAATACTGAGACGTTGTGTCTGACATGGTTGCTAACTGAAAAATAAAGGTAGCAAATGTACATTTTATATACTAGGTTTCAGGCACCACCATTTTTTTCAGTTATGCCATTTAGGTGCATTCCTGTTCTGTCCCTATTCATCATTAGTGTCATAGTCATGCCGCAATCCTATCCATTGCCCCACCCCAGCAAAACAGGCAGTAACTAATTAGAGTGGTGTGTACTGTGCTAAATCTTCTTACTATGATTCTGGTAGGAAAAGGCAACAGCAGAAATCAAATGAAAGAAGTTGGTATAGAAAAGTGCAACTTCTCAATTTTTTTAAAATTTATTTTCACACGGTAGAGCTCTGATGGGGGTAGCTCTAGACATTTGAGATGAACTCAGCTGTGGAGCAGCTTCTGTAGATGAGTTACAGCACAATCTAGCTCCACAGGTTGGTAGAAGCACCTCTTTAAATTCAGGAGAAAAATTCTTGACAGAGTAATAACACTGTATGGTAGCTTCAGGGTAAGCGTTTGCTCATGGGAAGATTAATGTGGGATATTGGTAGTGGTGTTAAGACAAATCCTTTTGTTTCTAAAAAGGGATAGATAATAAGCACTATGGGAATACCAAAATTTGCACCTGTCTTGTCTTTGCAGTACCTGGCCTCTGGTGTTACAGATGGGGATTACGAGCTGTCATTTGTTAGCTTCTATAAGTGCTCAAAACCTTTTTAATGATAATGATGATGAAAGGCTGGGCTGAAAAAGCCGGGGTTGTTGTTGAAAAGCTTTCAGTTTTTTTTTCATGGGAAAGTCTAGAAAATCACAAAGCTGTCACATCTGTTCTTGCAATTATCTCGGGCTAGGGTAGTAGACAAGGAATTCAGGAAAGCTGCTTCCATGTTTGTTCCTAGCTGGCTAATGTTGTTAAAGAACTTTAATTGTTTAAAAACAAAATGAAATTTAAAAAAAACCTTGCATGTGGAAATGGAAGGCAGTTTGTTTGGCAAAAGACATTCCCAGAGGCTCGACTATTCATTTCACTCTTCTTTTGAGCTGAGCAATAAATCACGGGAAGGAAAATAGTAATGATCATTTACAAGTAGAAATAGAATGCTGGGCTTCCTATTGAAGGGTGTGTTTTAATGCATGAAAGACAAGGTTTAAAGGCACTTGAAAGGTGGAGGTGTAAAAGCAGATGACACAGCCTTTCCAAGAAATTTTGTATATAATCCTACAGGCACTGTGGATGTTGGTGGATCCTAGTAGCCTTTCCCTTTCATCTGCAAAAGGGTTTCTTGGGGGAACTCTGTAATAAACTCTACCCTGACATCACTTACAGCAGTTCTTGGTCTCATCTGGGTCTGTTGGGAGGATAGGGGATTTTCAGTGTAGTGGTGTAGATAATTAAATCAGTATGGTGATTTACTGTTCAGTATCTAGCTCTGGTGTCTTTTGGTAGCACTTAGCTTCAGGGTTTCTCAGTAGATATCTCTTATTCTAAACATTCATCTAAGAGTGTGACAAGCACCCTTTAAAAATCATGACCATCTTTAAAAAGACAGATGCTGTTCTGAGGTAATTTTGTTGGAAATCAGTATCTTCATAGTTTAGTGAATGGCTGGCATAGTAAATGCAATTCCTGAATTTGAATTTTCAAATGTTTTATTTTCACTATTTTTCTTACTGTGCCTGCATGTGAGTATTAAAAAGGCCAATGTTTTTGAAACTTGATAACCCCTAAAATTTAAAATTTATTTGAAAACAAATTTTTGCTATCTCCGTGCAACCAACCCTGAACTTCCCTGCTGACTGACCCAACCAAAATAACTAGGTAGCCAAGGAGAGTAAGATAACTGAGTTGAGCCAAATTATCAAACCCTCTCAGTCATCATTTATATTTCTTGAGAGGAAAGGATCAGATGCCAAATAATTTTTAACTCTCTAACTGGAAGGACAGTTAGCCCCATACATGTAGGCTTTTAATATGTAAGCTGTTAATAGGGTTGCCCTTGCTTATCTTCTGAAAATCATTCTGATCTGCTGAACACTTCTGATTTGTGTGTGCATATTTGTCTTTGGGCTTTTCAATGTGAGGTGTTCTGGGTAATCAAAAGTTAATAATAAAATACTTCCTGTTCTTAAGTCATCTGTGTAATGCCTTTTTGGCTTGGAATTATTGTCTTTCAGTTTAAGTAAATCCTGTCATTGATCTCCTGTTGTTTGCACTCTGTCAATATATATAACTTTAAATACTGTATTTACTTTATTTAATTGCCTTAGTGCTTAAGAAATTTATAGGCACCTTTCATGTAGGAAAAAACCCCTTTGTGATTAGGTGCCTAAAATACCAGTATATCTTTGATGCAAAATTAATGTAGAATTAAGGTTCATAAGAATGTTTTGAAACTGTTTGCTGCTATAAAAACTTCAGAGTATAGCTCAGCTTTTCACCAAAAGTCAAAGATAAATGGTCAAGTCAACAGTAGAGACAACTAAAAATTTTCAGGGAAGTTTTTCAATTCTTTATATTGGAAAAAAGACTTGCTCTTAAAGAGGGAAAAGAATCTTGAAGTTTCCATTATAAAGTTTGATATTGCATTACCTGAAACTGTTTACAAATGACAGGGGAATTTGGAAAATCAATACATTACAAGCCATCAAAGTGTGAACAGAACCAACTTTTCTCTGCAGACCATTTCAAAAAAGTTGATGATAATTTTAAAACGCTTATGCCCATCTAAGGAGCATCATTAAACAAGTTATACAAAGCCACAATTTGCAAAACCAGTGCTATACAAAAATGCCAGTGGCTACTTTATAGATGGAACTGGCCTAAATATTGTGGTTCATACTTGAAAGAGTGGCAAAATCTTGAGGTGCAGTTATCATGAAAATCTGAAACCAGAGAAAAGTGATTTCAATAACACCATTACTTTAATTTTTCTCTAAATCTGATTCCTTAATAAATTATGAGAGTACAAGTACTTTTGAAAGACTTCTCCATTGTCCTCTCCTCAGTTAAATACTTACAAAAGGTAGTCTCCTAATCGAGCAATTAGAGACTTAGTAATCAAGCAATTAGAGAATCCCCAAGGAGAATTAGGAAGCAACACATCTTGCGTGGGGCACAGCATGTGGACTTTTTGGTTTAGATCTTTTATACCCTGCTCTGACTTTGTCATGTACAGTGTTCTGTCCCCACTTACAGTCTGCCATAGGCCATGGCTTCTTGCAGTGTGACAACTTCCACTATTTTTCTTTCTGCAGGACAAGGATGACAGCTCTTTTCTACCAAGTATTGAGGTTCAGAGGAGAAAGAGAAAATAATAGTCAAGTTACCCATGGGGTGAAAACTGGCAAGTGCTATAGTGCCAAATTGTCATGGTTAGATCATTTTGTTTACAGATGGTGTTCCTGTGGGCTTTGTCAGGTGAATAATTGTAGTTTAAAGTTATTTTAACAAGGCACCAACTTGAATTTATTATTGCGTGCAATATTAACGTTATTTCTATTCATATACCACACTACTGAAATTGCAATAATAATCATATAGTTTCCAATGTATAGGCTTGAAATCTTTGGAAGATTTGATTCTACTTCTTTTGTCGTGTACAGTGTGACTGATGACAGATTTTTAAACAGTTTTTAAAGCAGTTTTTTTAAAGCAGTTCCCATTGCCTTCAATATGAAATATTAGGTATTGTGAGTCTGAGAAACAACAACCACATCATCAAAATAATGGTCACATTATTCAACCTTAAATAGATTTTGATGGGTTTTAATTTTTAAAAATATATATTAATAAATTAATTGACAAATAATTGTTTCCCTATATACATCTATTACACTGAGATTAATGTTCTGCCCAGTTGCTACCTGTTCCTCTAATCTCCTAATTAAGTGAATTATACATCAACAACCAGATTCAGTAATGAAGTAAAGATTGCTTGGAAGAATTAAACTTTGATGTTAATCAGGTTAAAAACAATATCGATGCTCTCATTCTGAGATTACAAAAAATTATCCCAAAAAATTGGTTTAATTTTCTGTGGGAGAAGTTGAGTTGCAGAAGAAAAAAAAACAACAGTTGTCAATGTTTTAGTTGCTTACTAAAACTTCCTCATTTTTCAGAATTCTCTTTGAGAACAGAATAGTTTCTAAGGTAACCTGTATCTAATAGGTATCTAATCAGGTATATTGTTTGAGAAGAGAATATAGCTTAATTGTTAAAGAGCAAAATGTCCTCTTTTGACTTCTTAACTGAAATATAACCTTACAAAGGGAATTTATACTCATCTAAATTCAGGCAATTTACATTAAGTTTGTGGCGATGTACCTGAAATGACAATTTCTCTTCCCTCCCATTCCCCAAGTGGTTAGTGTTCACACATCCTGATTTGTTCATTCAAATCCTTGTTTGTCCACTGGGACTGCACAGATAATCTGAAAAATGCAAAGTAGCTTCAAATTAAATAGTAAATAATGAAAGAAGGCTAAGAACATGATAATACTATCTTCTTGGCAATTAGGTATTTCAAATGTATAAGCATTTACAAAAGCAGAAAATATTTTCTCCAAATGCAAGACTCAGTCTTCCTTCAGCAAGGCATGGCAGTCACCACAGTCACTTTACCCAGCCTGTTTAACATTGCTTCATAAGTGTTATTTCACACAGAACATCTCAATTATGTTTCAGTTTTGGTATTGAGAACCTTCAGAATGTGTTTCTATTCTTATTTAAACAAACAGATCATCTCATGGGGCTTCACTGTGTAGGGCAGGTGGGAGAAATCTCACCAGAATTAGCCATGCGGATCTCTTCAACGACTGTTCTTGTCCAGTGTTTCTTTGTAAAGTCCCTTCCCTCCCCACTGCTACCCCCTCTTTTTTTTTTCACTCTTCTTGCAGTGGCTGTCCATCAGGCCCTGAAAAAAACATACTGTGATATATATTCGGTGAGCAATGCTTGTAAAAAATGTTTTCTTAATATCATCTTAATTTACCTTCTTACTTGGCTTATTTCTGAGACAGTGCTTTGTTGGGGATGCAAATGAACATTTTCAATGGCATGGCTGTGAAAAACACTTTCTGACTTGGTCAAAGGATAAATTTGTGGTTAGCCAGTATCTTTCAGTCCAGTAGGCTAAGGCAACAAATTACTTTGTTTTCTTTCTGTTGAACCCCGTGTTACACAATGTCTGCAGTTCACAGAAAGTCGTATTTCTTATGGGCTGGAAAATTCAGGTGCAACCAATGCCTCACACTTTGGCTTTTTACTTAAACTGATAATAAGCCTCAAATCTAACCACTTCCTAGATTGCAGTGAATAGCAGCCTGTGAAACCACAATTAATTAAAGTTTAGAAACCACACTTTTTGATGTCTTGTGTTCTGTAATTAGCTCCATATATTCTACATTAAATCATCAGAAACTGAGAGTATTGCTGAATCACTGAACACGAAAATAAAAGAGGGATAATTTAAGTATACATACAAGCAGAAAAGTATATTTCAGAGTGTAAATATTAATTTTTCAAAAGGGTGTTAAAAAAGGGTACATGAGGGGAATGGAATGAGAGGTGCCTCTTTAAAAGGCTTTGCAACTCTTTTAAAATTGTGCTTTTGAAACACAAAATTGAAGAAAACCCTCACCTCTTTTAAAAGTAACATTAAGGTATAGCAGATAGCAGCAGTTTGTAAATGGATTATGATTAGTGCCGTGTTAGTGTGCAGCACTTCCTTTCTGGTGCAGGTGTTTTGACTTTGTATCTTTCCAGCAGAGCGAACGTGCAAAACCAGAGTAGTGTGAGAGGAGATGAAGGTCTGTGCACGTGGGGACATCCCTTTGAGTCAGTTCTGGTGGCAGGATTGGGGCCATAATCGATGCCTGAATAAGTTTGTTTAAAATGTTGCAGGGAAGATTAATGGCATGGTTGAGAACATGAGGCAGCATAATTTTCTATCATTTCTGTTAAAAAGAGTACCCATATCCATACTATGCTAGCAAGCCCAAATGAATATAATTATCTAATCTATCTATCTATCAATATCTATTTATCTCAAGATACTTGATCTAATTGACTAACAGATTAATTAGAGATAATTTGGCCACATCTGTGGACAGTGACATCGTTATAACTGAAGATATCAGGCTTAATGGAAGACAACTGATTAACTAGCAGTCCTCAAGAGAATGGTATTTTCTCTACAAAATACTGGATTTGTTAATACTGCGGGTTTATTACTTGGCAGATGCTGTCTTTCGTTCTTCTTTCTTTTTTTGTCAAGGAAAGAGCTGAGAAGGACTTGCATGTACAAAGGAAAATGTATATTTATTCATCATAGTAAAAGTAATTAGACTGTTTCAAAGATTTATTTCATTTTTAATAATACCAAGAATCAGGCTGAGGCAGTTGTTTATAGTGGTGCCTTAAAAGTCAACCTATTCTATTTTAATAGATTTTTTCATGCTGTAAGCAGCACCAAATTTCATGGGAGACTATTAGAGCAGAGCAGTCTGATTTCAAACCATCTTTGAAGGATCAATTTTAAATAGCTTTGAAAAAGTAGAGCATGGCAGAAATGCATCTACTTTTGTTTTATAGCTGATACTAAGGACATCTTCTCAAGTGTATTATATTACATACTATTTTGAGGTTTCAAAGAAATTGTAAATGATACTGCCAGAGGAACTTCTGCTACTCCCAATGAACCAACTTTAAAAAAAAACCTGACTCCCTAATTTTCTTACAGAGAACATAGCTAAATTAAAGTCCAAAATTGGAGTAGTTTCACTCATTTTTCTATTCTCATTTTAGTTAAGTTTACTTTAGTTTGACATGCAGCTGAAAAACCAAACATATTTTCCTACCAGATAGTCTATATTTAGGTATACTGGCATGCAGTTATTGATCTTTATTACACCATTAGTTTACTAAATCCAAAGGGTTAAAAGGTACAAATGGACAAATAGTTACTGAGGAAAAAGCTGGTTATGTATCCAGAACAGCTTCTGTTGTAGTTAGTCAAAACAGATTTTTAAATTATTTAGAATTAATTTGTTTCTAAAATTCAGTGTGTCCCTCAGCATAATTTTACAGATCTTCTGGAAACATCAAGTTTACCAGGTAAATGCTCTGCAATGCAATCACAGAGATGCAAGGCTGGAAGGGAACTCAGTGGTAGACCTTTTCTGAGCCATTGCCTGCTCTAAGCAGGGAGTAGATACACTAAGCTCGTTCTTGCTAGATTCTAGTGCTGCTCCTGAACTCCAGGGATGAAGTTTTCAGAGATTACCCCTGTCATCTTTTGCACTCTTTTAAATTGTATGACATTTTATTCTAACACTTAACATAAATAATTCCTGTCGTTGATGGACTAGGGAACAGCTGATCATCTGATGCTGTTTTACATGTTTGTTACCTCCTGTCAGCCTGGCCTTGCCAAGATGAAAGAAATTTATATCGCTCAATCTTTTATCATGGTTCATTCTTTTGTTGTCATCTTGCTCTTTCATGTGAATATCCTGTTTCTCTCTGCGTGTATCTCACAAGTGCTGGAGATAAATCTGAACACTGTATTTCAGCTGAGATCTCTCTAGAAGCTCAGTATCTGTTTTTATGATGTTGTTCTGAAAATATCTGAATGAGATTTGTTTTTTTCGAACAGGATCCCATCGTGTCTTATTTAGGTTTTGGTTCCCTGTAACAATTCATTCTGCTTCAGACTCTACTTATCATTTTGTATTTATGCTTTTAATATTTTACTCCTAAATGCAAGGGATTTCAAAATATTTTTTCCAAAATGTCTCTTATTAAACTTACTTTCCCAATTAATTTTGCTTTTTACTTGTTGTGTAATCACATTACTATACTTGTGTGCATAACATACATCAAAGTAAAATGAGGTAACATGAAATGAGATATAAGAGATATATATATAGTAGAAAATGTATAGGTAGAAGTGATAGAGCTGAACAATAAGTGTATGTCAGGACAACATTATGGCTAGCAGTATAGGACAATAAAAGCAAGCTCACAAGTTATAAATCTGGCACGTTCACATGGTGTGAGAATCTTTATGTGGGCAATGTAGCCCTAGTCTCTACCCTGTTTTTTGGGTTCTGATGTGTGTGCTATATAAAAAACAAATTTAAATATGACACGTACACAATGCAAAATATTTTCCTTCACAAATCCTAAAGTATTTTATATTTCTGATGTGTTTGATGACACTAAGAATGGATACATGAGGACAGAGATGAGGTTCCTTCCCTGTAAAGTAATGCTTTGTTCAAGGACTTTTTACCTTCAAGGCAGGACAAGCTCTGATTTGCAATGTGTGCTGTACAGGAATGTTGGGTGTGTTCATTTTATTGTGATATGAAATGAACAGAAAACTGTTGTGGAATGCAATTTAACATGTATACTGAAGGATCAAATTAAAGTAGTGTTCACTGTAGAAGTAATTTTCATTGTTCTTCACAAATACACTTTCCAGTTATAATAAATGGTTATTCCTAGTGTTTAATGTTTGATGAACCTCCTGTGAATGTACTGGGATAAGTAAACATTTTCTTAAGAACACCTACCCATTTCCAGTGGGGAACTTCCTAGAGGGAACTTAAAGAGCAGTTCATTCCCTGACTCCAAACACTTACTGTTGTTTAATTTGATTAAGATTTTGTATGTGTTTTGAGTAAAACGAGAAATTTTTAAAAATGTCTACAGACATGATGTTCTTCAACTATGGCTAGCCATATCCCCTGTCATAGAAGAATGTACAAAAACTTTTTTCTATTCAGAACAGCTGCACTTATGTTGACTGTTTTTTTCCTTGTCAGCTACTGTCAATCAAGTAAGAACTAGAGCTTTGTGCACAGAAAATTAAAAAAAAAAAAGGTTTCTGTAAATCATAAATATAACAGGCAACTTTTTCCTGCTTGAATTTTAGGTGTGTCTATAGATGTAGTGATTAATAATCACAGTAACCCCATCTGCAATAAGATCTGAGCAAACATTCACAAGATAACATCAACGTGCCCACTGCAATCTGATTGCGGGAATCCCTTTTTGCATTGAGTCATTTGGGCACTGAGGCTCTTAATTTACTGTTCATTCAACTACAATGTTATTCCTCCTTTTAGACGATAATTTCACATTTTAAGCAAAATTCAGGTTGTCCTGTTGGTCCTGACTGAAGTAAAAAGTGTTCCACATTTCAGCCTGCAACAGGTATGTATACTGGACTTGCATAGTATCGAAGTTTCAGGGAAAGAAGTTAAGCTATTGTGGAATCCTGGTCTGCTGAAGTTCAGCTAAATCTTGGAGCCAGGGTCTCTGTACACTAAATATAAACTGTAAAAAAAAGTATTAGGGTATCATTATAAATATTGAGAAGAGAGATTCTCTTTCTTGCTCTCAGTATTTGATATATAAATCTTTATAAAGTTTCCCTTCTAGAAGGGAATTGCAGGTATAATACAACATTCATCAAAATAGGACAACCTAGAAAATTACATTTACGTTTATATTTATGAAATGAAGGTAAAGGGTTTATTTATACCAGCATTTGAAAAAGCGCTTCTTACTTATCTGTCAACTCATGCATTTGAATGTCCATGAAAGAATATTTTAATGCAAAGTGATGTCACTACTATTTAAAACAGGCATTAAATACCCTACTGCTTTAATCACAAGGACAGTTCAAGCACAAAACAAAAACGAAGCTACCTTAAGAGCTTATGGTTGAAACATAAAAAGGCAATTGTGGTTATATTCAGAAAGTCATAAAGCAATGAAATATTGACATAGTTTTAGAAGGGTCTATGTAGAGTTCTACTTTAAGTCCTCAGTGAGAGCAGTATGAGGAGAAAATATCCCATTTATTGGAAAATCCAGCAAGTAATCAATATAGAGTTCTGCCCTGCAAATGGGTTCAAGACTGCAATGACCTCTTAACAATGAGCTGGATTAAGCAGAGAATAAACTTTAAATGTCCTTAAATACAGTGATGAGTAGTTAATAAGGAAGAGTTGAAAAGAAGGCACTACAACAGGGAGCACAGAGTAACTGCTTAGGAAAATATTTCGTGTTTCCAAAACTTAACCTGCAGGAATCAGCAGCAGTCCCACGAGGTGTGAATATTAACCACCTGTCCTCCACAGAGGTTTGCTGAGGCAGGAGACTGCAGCCGACATCCGCTGCAGGTCACTTGACCCAACTTGTAGCAAGCACTTGCAGGAGGTGCACGTTCCCTCACACGTTCCACACATTGTAAGGATTCACTGCAGCTGATAATTTGTTTAGGACAGTCCTGTGAATATAAAAAAGAAAATGCTATCGGACATGAAGGTTATGATTTCTTAGACATTGGGGGATTTGCCTGTTTTAGCACCTTGCTGCAAGCAAAAGACAAGATCTTTCTCCAAAGAAAGATTTTATGAGATTGCGATGAGAGAAACTGTACTTCAGTAAATTATTTTGGTACTTCATTTTGCCTATACACAGTCTACTTTCAGTCATTTTCAGCAGGTACTTTATTTGTATAAACACACAAACACACTTCATACCCTTTAAAATGTGTATACATGTTAGTATAGCCCATGGTCTGAATTAGACTACCTATTTTTATTAAGCATTTAAATTGTACAAGACATTATCTACTGGGGTTTAGCTTTTTAAAGTTGCAGTTGTACTCCTCCCATGTGCTCATGCATGAGACAGGAACAGCCAGATAGTTTTAAATGTATTTCATAAATTTAGTTTGAAAATGTTATAATGAAAGTTACTCTGAAGTTCAGAAATCAAAATATTTTGCAGTTGTTACTAGGATACAAAAGGTAGACTTTTTCTTATGGCATATAAATATAGTTATATGGTGTGGGGAGAGCTCATTCTAAATTTTGTTTAAAGTCTCATTTAGAAGAGAGAAATGTATAAAAAAGGAGAGAGTGCTCACTAAAAATTAAGATTTTGGAAGCAGTTGTAGTTTAACTGTTACTCTGCCACAAGTATACTTAATAGGAACCCAGACTCTGAGATAATAAACCTAAAATTACTTTATATATCTACAGTAATTTGAAAATGATAAAAAAGACAAATTATTTCAGGAAGTAACTCGAGATTAAAACTGACATACTGGTTCGACTTTGAAGCTTCTTGTCTTGGAGATAATCTAAGCCATAACTTGTTCTATACCATTATCACAGGCTAAATATTTGCTTTTAAATGCTTCCTGTTCAACCCAGTGGAGTTCAACTTCATCAGGTCCTGCTTCCAGAATAGTGAGGCTGAGTCTTTGCCTACTGAGTCAAAATGTGTCCAAGTCATGAGATGTCTTGCATTTCTTTGAGTCTTCTATCTAGAATCCTATTCACTACCATGTCCACAAATTCCTAATGCAAGCAAATATAATTAAAAACCCATTACAAAGGTAGAAAAAAGGCATCAGAATTTGACTTCCACTGCAAGTATCTGGTTTAATCTGCAAGCTTTCTGGATTCTGGGGGTTGCAGGCGTTGTTTGCTTCATGGCTTGAGATCTCTGCAGTTGCCAAAGATGCTGGCAACACAGATTTCAAGCAGAGTTGTTTATAAAATTCTTCTCTCCTTAATTAGCTGAAAGAATAAATCAGTGAATGAAAGTTCTTACCCAAAACAATGCAAGAACCACTGGGTCATTTTGTAGAATAATGAATACTTCCAGTAAAGGAGAGGCAGGTAATTTTGTAGTGCTTATGAAATACTCATGAACTAGCACTTGCTGCTTCAGTAAGACTTACCAGATGCACTGAAAAAATCAATAACATGCAACTGCATCCAAGAAAGATAGTTGTGTCTGTGTATACATTTCCTAGGAATAGAAACCTCTAAAACTATCATGATGAAGTGTATTGACAATAAGATCTCCCATCAATACAGTACTTAGCATTAGCTTTCTTCTTTTTGCCTTTAAATAGAGTTAGTGTGGTTTGTTACTAATACATGGGATCACACGAAAAATCAAAATGTATTTTATGCATATATAAACACAACTATTTATGTGCACATACATGATTATAGATATTTATGGTAACTAACCAATCACTAAAGTTTTTTGAAAATGGCTTCCAGAGATTATTGCTATTGATGGCATCCTTTGAGAGTTAATGAACTAGCTCTAGATGTGTCATCTCTGTCTCCAGAGAGTGTCTCTCACACCTATACTGTCTATTTCAAAAGGTGTCAGTGTGCACAGACTTCAGGCAGAAAGCTGCAATTTGCCAGAGGAACACTGATGATTAGTGACATCCTGTGCTATTTCCATGCTGCTAGCTTCCTTGGGAGCATCTTGCAGTTGTTTCCAGCACAATTAGAATTTCAGGCCTTCTCTGTGAACTGCACAGAAACTCTATTTAGGGGAATGTTAAACATTTTCAAAAAAAATTTTATCTCAGAAGTTCAGCCTGAGGAAATGTTAGCCTGTTAGTTAAGCTATAAAACTGTTATCCAACACTACTTTTGCATGTCTTTATTCTTTTATTCTCACCTGTGACAGGCAAAACCAGAAAGGCACAAATGTGTTCATTTCCCCTTGTGATCTCTGTGATCTTTGTCCTGTTGGTGGTTATGGAGAGTAGAAATTACACACTATTCGGAAAGCAATCCTCAAACTGCAGTAACAAAAATATGGATGTGGAGTTTGGAAAGCCCTTTCTGGCTTTAAGATGTAAATGGTGCAAGGGCATGCATGGATACTCAGCAAATGAGGTCCTCAGTGAGATGAAAGGAAAACCCTGCATACACATGAAGATAACCTGAACAAGCTTTTGATAAGGGGTTGTAGCACACTATAGGAACAGAAAATTTAGGGAGCCTGTGAAAGACAAAGAGCTGGAGGCCCAGGAAAGAGGGGTGCTGTCATCCTGCAGCCTGGTTCTCATTTGCAGAAGCTGGTTAAATTGAGGAGGGCTGGTACCCCTACCTGTGTGTCATTGGGCTGGCAGAAGTTGCATCCCTGAAGCGAGGCCAGCTGAAGGAGAGGGATGTTTAATTCAGTGCCACTGGAGCTTATTTCACCAGACCTGCCCACTCAGCAGCCCCAGAGTGATGTGCCTCTCATGCAACCATCCTGGCTGCTGTGACAGGAACTTCAGCTAAAGCAGTAAAAAGTGCTGCAGTGGATGGGAGCTGTGGCAGCCTTCCTGACTTCCATCTCTGCCATGTGCAATAAACATCCTGGCCTTCTTCCTGGTTTTGCCTGGAACTTGCCCAGCTACAGATCATCTCACTTCCTTCTGCCTTGCAACTTGAACGGGACTAACAAATTCATAGCAGTCGTGCAGGTTAATGTTGTACAGAAAATAAGTCTTTATAAATGAGAGACTTTCACAGGTTCACAAGTGCTTTTTTTTTGTACTGCATAGATGCAAGCAAGTAAAAGTGTGTGCTTTTTCAGGTATGTCAGGATTTCTAGAGGCTTTTCACACCTGTTACTGAGTGTACTTACGGGAGAAAACAAAGAGCTATTGTTATGCGGAGAAATTTGTGTCCTCGGGGCAAACTCGAAAGAGTTGGATATCTGCTTTCTCTCATAGCTTCTAATGATGCTAGTAGGAGGGTTACCTGTGATTATGAAGGCAGAAAACAGGCTCTTTATTGTGCATGTTACAAGAATGTGCATGTACTGTAAGTTTCAAAAGCATATCTTTCAATCTAAGCAGGACTTGGAGTGTTCTTGTATAATAATTAAAAAGAAAAAACTGCAAGGATATTTCATTAAAGAAATGTCTTATTTCTTTCAAATTACTGATCCTAGTTGGGTTTCAGAGGAGAGTAGGTTCCTTTGAGGTTTCCTATAGATTGCCTTCTAGTTTGATTAAACTATGCTGATGTTTATTAATTTCTCTTAACTGTGTGAACTGATGAATAGGTCATCACTCAGAAACTGCTTGACAATGTTTTCTTCAAGACAAGAAATGAAAAAAAAAAGTGGGGATTTCTTTTGTGGGGAGGTAATTATTTTAGGCATATTATTCAGTACTTGTAAGTGTCCTGTCATGCCAAGTATTTGACTCACTTGTTTTTGTTTTTCCAGTCTTAACTTAGTGCTTGTGTTACTAAACATGAAATTCCTTACTCCTGGCAGCAGCAACCTAACGATGCTATTTCTTGCCTCTCCTTTAACTTGAAGAGGGTAGTGTTAGTACCTTGACAGTTCTATCCTAAGAAACAGGAGCAAAATAAAGGCTTTTCTTAGGTCATGATAGTGCTTAAAAGCTGATCTTATGTAGATTGTAGATCAGTGCTGTTGTGTTCTGAATTGTTTATCTTTGGAGCAGGTTCAGTGCAACAAAAGAACAGATGGATAGTGACAAACAGAAAAGGTTATAGTATCCAGTCTCATATCCAAATTTATACCTGGTATCTGTCTAACACACTTCTAGATTCTTTAGGTAAACCAGTAATGAATATCTAATAAAAATTGGTGGTATTCATTCTCTCACAGAACTTGTGAGATCAAGGAATTGCCTTTATGCTCATTTTACAGATTTGATTAGGCTGTGTTACAAACCTGTCTGCTGTGAAATTCCTGGTGCCAGAGTGAATCCAAAACTGTATTTGTGTTATCAGCTGCTGTGCTTTCAGTTGTGATGACTTAACTGTTGCACATCTGTGCTTCTTTTTCAGAAGTTTAGCTCTTTTTTGTAATGCAGCCACATACACAGTCATGTTGGCATAGCAAGGAGATACTACTTCCAGATGCTTTACATTATGAAGGTTTCACCTAAATACTGTGCTCGGGATAACACAAGAAATACGTGTCAAAACAAGAAATTAATCATAAGCCTTCAAGTTAGGCTACATACTAAATAATACTTTAGGCTTGAACTTCAACTAGATAATTTTAAATTTGTTTGTTGAAGTTTTTGTTCAGATCTGCTGCTTCAGTGAGGGTTGACTTCTTATTCTACTTACAGTAGTGTCCTACTCTTCTCCCTTTGAGAAAGAGGCTAGATGGAGTAGTTTTGATTCCTTTAATAGGGCACAACTAACATTGTGAGCACCATGAGATGCATTTTAGTCCCTAAATTTTTTTCTGGGGTACTGTTGTTATGGGTTATGTTCAGGGCTGTATAGTCTTATGACATTAGTTTGTATTATTTCTGTCCTTTTTTCCAAGCTCATATCTTAAACTGTTCTAAATTTTGTCTATATGTGTATCTAAATTTTGTCTATTGGCCTGTCTTATATGTTTGCAAACAACTTGGGGGATTTCTGTATGGTATTTGTTTTGATAGAGCAAAGTGCACGTACAGAAATACAATATAAACAAACCCGATGAAAATTCTGTTTGATCCAACTCTAATTGTCATTCTTGGCTGTTCTACAGCCCAGCAGAAGCTCAATGTTTTGTGCTCTGGTCTTCATCCTGAATCATTTTAACAGTAAAGATGCAACCGTTTGTCTCTATCTTGGTTTTAAGCACATTAATGCTTATTACAGTAATTTGAAGTAGTTTCCTGGGCAGGAAAACAAACCACAGTATGTTTTTTTACTAGAGGAATCACAGAGAGAACTTGATGTATTTGTCACATCTATCTTAACAGAAATTATTCATGCTCAGGAAAATAAATAGGAAAGGTGATCTCAAACCTAAAACATTGGTATGAGTTGAGAATGTGTTGCTATGACAGAAAATGCGTTTACTGTCAATTAGTATTTATTATAGCAGAGCTTGGAGAACATCACTTCCCAGAAAATGGTTTCCATCAGGAAAGATATTTTGGATAGCTGCTATATTTGGACAGCAGAAGTGTCTGTTGTCTTGGGTTATATCTCCCCTGTCAGATAAATAAGTATCTGTTAAATCAAAGGCTGATTATTTTCTAGCTGACCCGTTAGGGGAGAAGTGACAAAGTTCTGTGGAGTAAATTAGGTGATGGCATCTGTAGAATAGATGTACAGTTAACAGATGGCTGCTTCATTGTAAGATCATCTTCATTATAAGATCATGTTCATTATCTCCATCAACGTTGTGCAACCAAACACCTAAAGATTACCAGTGGTCCTCCTGGGAGGCTTTCACACCACCATTCTGCAGGGAAATGGCATCTCTCTGACACCCACTGAGTGCTGATGTCGTAGCACAGCACAGAGAGTGCCTTGAAAACACCAGTGTGTGTCAGGCACGCAGGTGGAGTGAGGCATCTGAGTAGGACTGCCTAGAGAGATGTAGATTAAGTTACAACAGGAGTGATGGATTTACTATAAAGTGAATGAAAGCCTCAGGTAAGCAGCATTTCAGCATTTCTAAGTTGCAGCTATGATGTCACATTTCAGAGTTATGCTGGAGTTCCGTATTGCTTGTTCTAAAAGTTGTGTACCATCAATGAAGTTGAGTTTTAATTTCTTGCATCAAGTCATTTCTGCTTTCTGCTCTGCGAGTAAAACCTTACTGCACGAGTAAACACTGCCTAGAGATTATAAACTTTGAGAAAGTCAAGTGAAATTATAAATTGTATAGAATTCCAATATATCATTTTAGTCACTGGAAGGAGTACCACTCATGCTGCCCTGGATTTTCTGTCCAAAAGATTTAAATTATAAAATAAGTAGTATCTACTAGCAAGCAAAAACAATGTAAAGTATAATTAGAAGTACCATTTATCTCAAACAGTTTATGGAATTTAGATTTCATAAAGGTTATTATGTCACAAATACAATTTACAGCATTTATAGCTTTATGATATCAATCATCTTTAATCTTTGGTATGTTTTAACTGTCATATAAATTGACTAACTTTGAAGATTATTGGAAAAAAATTCTTAATCTTGAGCTTCTAATTCTCTAATAATAAAACTTTATTCTAAAACATTCATCTTCAAAGTTGTATAATTTTTCTGTTTCATTTGCTTTTTCTTTCTGTTTTGGGCTGCCATGAGAATGACTAGAAAGTGATGGCAATTTTAATTGTGTTACCATTAAGTGCAATGATTCACCGTATCCTCACAACATTTTAACTCAGGCAAATGCCTGTTGAATCCAGAATACCATAAATTGATGGATTACTTGCTACATAGGTATTGTTTAGTGTGCATGTTGTAAATTATAAATATGGAAATAGATTCTAGACAAATGCATTTTCTTACAGAATCCACCTGTTTTTCTGGCAACAAAAATCCCGGCAGAACTAAGATGCTGAAGTAAATTCTTCAGCTGGAAACAAAATAGAAGATTTTTTTTTTTTTTGCTTCAGTTATTAGTTCTGCCATTGATTTTGTTTTTCACATTAGTAAAACCCTGCACCTTCAAACCAGGAAATGTGACTGTTACATCATTGTGGAGAAAAACAGGAAGGAAAATTTTGGAATGTTTATTTTTTTGAATTACAGTGTCACAGCACTGTTCTGAAGCTTGCTGAGTGGCATATTCTGCTAAGAGCAACTATTTAAATTGTAGACCAGAATCTGTTGCTTTATTATCATAACGTAACAGATGGATCAACATGTTACTATTTTTAATGCGGGCAATTGAGCAAAAAGAAAAAGAAATATTTTAATATTTTGAGGACCACATTCATCCAGAATGGGAAACAATTGTTTCACCAACTCTATTGGAAATTATTAGCAAGATGAAAATATGATAAAGTTAATAGTAGCAGCACACTTAATCTATGTTTTGTATTATTTTTGCAAGACTTCCAGCTAAACAGCAGCGCAAATCATTCTGGTGGCTGCATTGCTTGAAGTTGTAGAGAGGGAAAGCCTTGAAGCAAAAACTAAAAAGGCCATGGTGGTTACTTCCATTTGCTGCTCTTTCAACCACACATTTAGCTGAAACCAAAACTGCATATTTAAGAGAATTTAGAGGACAGAAAATAAGATATTATTATTGGTATGGAATACAGCTACCACAGGCATATATATTTTAGAAAACTTCTGCTGAGTGAGGAAAGTTGCAAGAATTATTTTACTAAATCTTTTTTTCCAGCATAACTGTTACACTTCTCATCAATTTCCTTGACCATTTTGAAAAGGTAAATGACTACCCACCAGTGATCTGACATTACAGGTGGAAAAAATTACAGTATATATACACACACTTCACATTACAGTGCTGAGAGTGCCATTTTGACACTAAGTGGTATGAGGATTTTTAAGTATAGATATCTGTATAAACACATATTCTTGTCCTTTCTATCCCCTAAATCAGCAGTATGTTCAAATTTTTCTTCATCTTTCTTACATGATCCGGATGAGTTGCTCTGGAGCAGTACTGTGGACATAATGTCTGTAGTGATGTCTGTGTACAGAAAAGCCTAAAGAAATTGTCGGTGCTGCAGAAGCAGCTTCCTACTTAGGCTTCCCTTCCTGCCTTTTTTTAGTCTTTTGAAAATACAAATCAATGCATAGTTTTAAAACAGACCGTAGAGTGAACAAAAACAGAAGCCTCACTTTGCTTGAATTGTCTATGACTAAGTACTCCTGTCCAGTGAGTCTGTCAGTGAGATTTGTGCTGTGGGAAAGTACTTTTTCAGGACTCAATTTCAACATTTAAATACTTTTGATTTCATCTGGAACATTTTTTTTCTCTTTGAAAAGGAAAAAATAATTTTAGTTGTGCCAGATGTTGTTATTACTCTGTTCATTATTGTTTAACCAAAAACATATTTCTTAGTACTGTAAGAAACACAACCAGTGCTTTTTTTATCTATAGATGAGGGCAACTGGGGTGTGTTAATATTTTGAATTGGAGGATAGAAGACAAAGATTGTGGCTAAGTTTCTGAGGAAAGGCAGAATGTGAAATGTTTCAGATTTCTAGAGTGGTACGGGAAATGCCTGTAATGGGGCCATATTTTAAAATCATCCTTTGTTCTATTTCTAAAGTCCCATCTGTCACTCAGTGAACATCTTCAAAGGACAGGTGTAGTGGCATGCAAGCTGCAAGGCTGGAAATGTAAGAAGTAGAAAAACTGTGTAGTGGAAGTTTGTTTACAATTATTGCTAAAGAATAATTAGGTACTTTTTGACTCTTGTCATTTGTCTTATTAGATAAACTGTACTTTGGAAACAAGCTATCCACTTATAAACTTTCCCAGCTATGTAACTTGGTAAAGTACAGCACTTTGTCAAAGCAGATCCATTAACCCTCTGACTGGTGCTCTTCTCTTGGCTCTGATTGCAGCACCACACAGAAGCACCCAGCCCATCACTGCTACCCCCATCAGCCTTGCCCTTGGATGTGTTAAACAATGCTGTTGCTGGATTTAGCACTGTGGAAGACCTGATCCGCTATCTTGAACCAGATCGGTGGCAACTGGATTTGGAAGATTTGTACAGGCCAACGTGGCAACTTCTTGGGAAAGCATACATTCATGGGAGGAAATCAAGAGGTAACTTACTCTTCTGTCTGGCCTTGCAGCTTTCTGCGGTTATGATTTCTTGACAAAGAATTAAGAGCATTCTTTGCCTTGACTTTTGGTTCCAAAAAAGGAATATGTTAGAAAAAGAGCACATAACACTGTTGCTAGGTGTCCTCACCATTGTATTATTTAAAAAAGGACAATAGTTAAACTCAAAACTTAAAAGAATTTAGCAGGATAAGAAAACAGGAATTAAAAAAAAAAAAAAAAAAAAGAAGCAAACACAGTTGTTTCCTGTAGGCAACCTGGGAGATCTTTATTTCTATAAAGAAGCAGGACATCTTGATGGGGTAACATATTTTAATTTTGTGGGTTTCTTTTCTTATGAAGGGCAAAAAACTCTATTTTATTTGAGGTAGGTAATTTCTTACACTTACTATATCGTGTGAGTGATTGTTTATTTCCCTAGAATTTTTCCAGTCTCTACATGAAATGAATTGAGAGTGATTACCTAAATGTTTCTCTTTGATGGCACCCTAGGAAATACCAAGTGTCCATGTCTGGTTTGATCATGCTGTTGTCAACTTAATCAGAAGTAAAGTAGATTGTGTTTTCAAAATTTGTAGATCTATTGATCAGCAAGTCATTTTCTTCCATCTATCTATATTTGACACTCATGAGTATCCTGCCTCATCCCATCCAGATGCTACCCATTGTTTCATGTTTATGGGTTCCATGTGGATGAATAGCATGAAGGCAATACCACCCTCCTTGCCCGCCATACAGCATGGAAAGGAAAAACTTATGAGCATAGCTGAACAGACTTCCCTGTTGGTGGTGTAAAGTAGGTTATCATCTAATCAGCAAGAAAAAGGAGGAAGTAAAACCTTTCATAGCTCAAATTTAAGGGTTTGACAGATAATTCTTAGATCAGAGCCCAGAAATCAACCTTTGTACCCTATCTGTATTGCTATAGCTGTGCACAGAGCAGCTAAATTATGAGCCAAAGAGGAGGAAATATCTTTAAAAGCTCTCAGATAGTCATTTAAGGCTTCCTTAATTAAAGAGATTCTGTATTTGCCAAATGCATGCCATAAGTGCACAGTAAGTGGGAGAAAAACGAAATGCAGGTGTTGGATAACATCGATGTAGACAAAAGCAACTCTCTGCAAGACACATCTTAGAAAGAAACTATCAGAGTAAATCTTTTAAAGACTTCTATTAGATGCTGAAATAGATTTTTCCACTGAATAAACATACCATGGTATTGCCACACTTGTCTTAGAGGGACCACCCTCAGACTGCATTACTGAGTCTGTAATATAATAGCCTGAGGTGGAAGATATGTCCAGTTGAAATGACATAATATTAACTGTTAGGACTATTCAATAGGCAGGAAAAGCAAAACCTTTTTCTTCTTCTTTTTTTTCCCCCGTGGTATTCTCTCAACCAGCATGTTTGCTGTATTTCAAAATCTTTTTAAGAAATGTTTGTGAGAACTGCATGTCCTAAAATTTTTGGTTTTATTCAAACTCTTTGATTCTGTCATTAGATCAGTTTCACTTTTAATGTTTCAGTGTAAAAGCTAAATTACTGTCCTGTTTTTATAAACATGTTATTAAAAGTGTATCTTACTTTATGAAATGTCCTCTACTCCTACTTAATAATTTGTATGAAAAAAACTATATTTAGACAACCTAAATTCCAGAGAACTTCTGTCTCTGATGTTTTCTCTGGATAAAATGCTTCCAAAAACTTCTAGTCAGGAAAGAAGAAACACCAAGTTCAGAGGCTTTGATGTCTAAATATAGTCCTAAATTCTTTTATACTATTAAACATGCTTAAAAATAAAATGTATTTTGCTGTGCAAAAAAAATTATCCCATCACTTCCCACTGAAATCTATGTATAATCATTATATCATATTCCAAAAGCTCCTTAAGGAGGAAACAAATAGTCACAGTCAAAGCATAGTCCTTAGCAGTTGTGTTTTTCATACAGTTATGTGACTCTTTTTTTTTTTTTTAACCCATTTCTAGCTTGAAATTTTGTAACAGCTCCTACTGTAGAAGCCAGTAAGAAACTTACATTCCCAGGAACATCTCCAAAGTGCTTAGGAATGAAAACTATTCTGCTGCTATCTGTGCTCACACACAAGTGCCCCAACCAGAATTTAATTTGTTTCATTGACTTTGAGAGCACTATCCAGCTGGAAAAATGTTTTGGGAAAGAAGTTTCCCTGTGGTACTCGATACACATCCCAGAAGATGCCAGAAAATTGCATTGCCAGTTGCATAACACAATTAATTTCAGGCTGATGTGAACATGGATTAGTTCAGTTGCATGTGCCGGTGAAGGCACACTCTTGAGATACACTTTACTGTAGGCCTACCTGCGTCTACATTTGTTCTCCCTTTTTCTCCTTCTCTTATTTTTGTGTTTCCCATTTATGTGCTACTGCAGACCCTTTCTCTCCTCCTGAGCTAGTGCTAGACAAAAGAACCCTGACTGTTGTGTCAAACATGATACATGAGTGGAAGCCAAGTTAAAGGAGTGTTTAAATGTTCACATTATAACAGGTACTGTAACTCAGTGCACTTGGGAAATCCACATAACCTTTTATTGTGGTTAAGTAAACACTTTTAGGGGAATATATACATTCTCTCATCTAGCTTCATGCCCACAGTGTGTTAAAATAAATTTTGAACAGACAGCTACTCTTTGAAAAAATAACAGCTTCATTCACACACTTGAAAGAAGTGATTATATAAGCACTAGATAAATTTGCCACAGACCTTTTAATGAAATTGAATTACATAAGGTAGGGCAATGGTTCATTGTGAGGTATCATAGCAATATACCTTAGTACATTTTAAAGCATGGAAATCAAACATGACATTTGTTCATCTCTCCTAAAGCCTGTTGTAACAGTACAGCACACTGAAAGATATCTGCTAAAAGGTGACTGTGTGTTCTCCAACAGAGCCTTTAAAAATTAATGTCTGCTGGTCTGAGGACTTGAGTTCAAATTAATTGTTTTTGTGACAAAATGTGTAACATGCTGCTTATTTTAGTGCATTGCCCTTTTCTCTATAACTACAGCTAGCTGTAGGTATGGAAATTGATGCCTTCCTTTGCTGCTGCCAGAAGGCAGGAGGCAGTGCAGAAGGACATCACACAAGAATCTCTCTCCCACTGCTTCGTGGGCCTGCTGGAAGAGGTGTCAGTGCCTGGCTTCCAGTTTCAACATCTCACAGTGAAGGGCTGAGCAGCACATAAGCTTAGCTTCTTCAAATTCACTGCACCAACCATATCAGTCTCTGCAGAAACAATCTTCCAGCAGAAAGTATTAGCAGAAGTAGTACTTCTTACAGTGTGCTTCAGGCATTTTATCCTCATTCAGACAGTTCACTTATTGCATGTTTGAAAACATAACTGAAGAAAGAAGTACTCCATTCCTGTCCACAGTCCTTGATTGTGGACTTGATACCTTGATACCTCCTAACGGAGGTAGGTACATCCACCCTTTAAGTGACTCAGCCTAGAGCTATTAGCTGATCAGAAGGGCTTCAATAATTTCTGATTTCTCACAGTGAATCTCTCCCCCGGAAGTTTTGTCTCTCTTTTCCTCTGCTCCCTTCTCAACTTTCTACAAGGAATGCTCTTGCAGTGTGGGAGGCAGGCTGGTGTCCTATCAGTAACTTTATTGGAGGTATTACACACTCCTCCCTCTTAAAATTCAGTTTGTTTATTTTGGACCCTATGTTAACCCGATAGTGATGGAATGAAGTGCCCCAGCTTGGCACTCACTGTGAGTGCAAGCAAAGAAAAGGCTTCAGTGTGTTTAACTGACCTTTCACAACAATAAATCCTTACTTATGGATGCCAGTATATGGATATGGCCTGCAAAAGAAATGTTTGAAGGGACCTGGATTGAAATTCCTTCCCAAAGATCTGCTCCTGGGAGAGCACCAGTGAGCAATTGTGCTAAAGAAATGCAGCGTCTAAATTTTTTTATGTCTTATGTGTTTAAATAGAATTAAGAGGTATTATCTTGCCTTGATAGGCTGAAGTTCTCCTTGATGACCTCTTGAGGCTCTTTACATAGTGGAGAGGGAAATAAAAAGTATTTCTCTAGAGGGTGATTCAGATCAGAAACTTATTTTAGCTTTATTGTATATCTTTTTTATTTATGAATGGATAACAATAAAGTATTTTTTTAAGGAATATTAATGCACTGGGGTATTTTTTCCCCTAGTTTTTTATTGATTTAAAAGAAAAAGACTTTTTCTTGATTTCTTAAAACCACTTGGTTAAAGATCTTTGCCACTTTGTTCGGGGCCACTATTTTAGTCATCTCAATGGCCACCTTATCATAGGGTTTTCTTTTCCTCTTTCTCTTTTTTTTTACTAGAGAGAGTAGTGTCCCTGTGAATTAGATATTACTTCTGTTCCTTAATGGTAGGTGTGGAGAAAAATAATTCAGATGAAAGATCTTAGATCTTCATCATAATAGTCTGACTTTTCTGAAATAAATTCAATTTACATTGCTTTTCCCTTTTTTTTCAGTCTTTTTCTTTTTTTTTTCCAATTTTAAGTGCTTCTTTCAAGGCCTGTTATTTCTTGACTGTGTAGCTAAGATGAACCTAAAGGAGCTTGTCCTCTTTCAACTCTTTTCATGAATTTGCTGTTCAACCATTGGCATAGTGAAACTTCAGTATGATACTGTGGAAACAGTTTATATGGAAACTGGTGCCAAATTTTAATATCTTTAACTTGCACTTGAAGTCAGGTGCTTACAAGGAGGAACTTTTATTTAAGGCACATCAAGAGAAAATGAAATCTACAGAAGCACCAGAAATTCATATATATGCTGCTATGAAGAGGGAGGAGAAAATGGAGCCTACAAATAGTTATATAGATATACAGTCTCGTGCACTTATTTATTCTGTGCAGCATTCCCTGGTGATGACAACTTCTTGAAGTTCTTAGTCCATAAAAGTGACTCCTGCTTAGATATGAGTAGTTTCACTCCTTCTTATACTTGAAAATGCCCTACCAATGAAGCAATAGTTGAAATTTTAACAAGGAAGAAGTTTGAATGCTTTATGCAAGTGAATTAAAATGTTGTTGAAATTTTGCAGGATTCTTAATTGCTCTGTGTGTGTTTCTCCAATCCAAAATGACTATGGTACAGTGACAGTGGAACTTGTAGTATTAGTGTGAACAAAGTGAATTCCATTAATGTTGATTTGATGAAACATGTACTGCAACATAGTAGTCAAATCTTGCTTTAATTTGAACCAACTTTTCCAGAGTTTTAAAACAATTGGTGAATATTACTATGCAGCAATCATTCCATTTAAGTTTCCTGGTATTCATGCAACTGCAGTATTATACTTCTGTGCTGAACCTGGGCCACCTGCACAGAAGTGACCCTTCCTCATGCATTCTGCACGGCTGAAGTTTACTGACCGCAAGTGAACTTGGGTTGCAAACCAGGACAGCGCCGTTCTCTCTGTCTCTTTGCAGTGGTGGACCTGAACCTCCTGAAGGAGGAGGCGCGGCTGTACAGTTGCACTCCTCGCAACTTCTCCGTGTCCCTGAGGGAGGAGCTGAAGAGAACTGACACCATCTTCTGGCCGCTGTGCCTGCTGGTGAAACGCTGTGGTGGAAACTGTGCCTGTTGTCAACAGAGCTGCAATGAGTGCCAGTGTGTGCCGACAAAAGTCACCAAAAAATACCATGAGGTGCGCTCTTTTTTTTATATTTGCCTGTTTGGAAATGCTGAAAGCCAATTAAGGAGTCTATTTTTAATAAAATGAATGTACCAATATTAATATTTTAGTATTTTATGTATTACATATTTAGTAAATATTTTTTAGCATTTTAATTAGGTATTGCATTGAAAAAAGTAAAATATTCCTTGTTAATGTACTTCTCTGTGCAACTGTTAATTCATTTCTGAGCTATTTACTGGTGCAGTTCAGAGACATCACAAACATACCTTTTGTTCTTCTTTCTGTAGTAGTAGATATCAACTTTATGAAGAAACAAAAATTTGTTCATTTCCATTGCTATAAATTGATAGCTAAAATTATTTATTATAGAATTATCTAATTGGGTTAACACTACTGTTTGCTCTTAAATAAAATTAAGTGGAAATCTGAAACTGCAAGACTCTTCTTTGGTAAAGCAACGTGATTTAATCATGTTTAACGTGATTTAATCAATTTTGTAAACAGCTTGAGGTAAAAGCAAAAATAGTAATGAGTGGGTGGAATTAATGAAGAAATTCAGTTTTAATATGCTTCCTGTCATCCAGCGTGTTTCCAGTGCAATCTAGCTCATAGTCTAGGTGTGTGATGAAGCACTTGCTGTTTTCTTGATGCTTGGCTTCTTCTCCTTCAGGTTCTTCAGCTGAAGCCAAGGATTGGTGTCCGGGGATTGCATAAATCATTGACAGATGTACCCTTGGAACACCACGAGGAGTGTGACTGTGTGTGCAAAGGGAATACTGAAGGATAAATATGATTTATCTGTGCTGTTTTCTTTCAAAGCACATTCAATCAATGGCTGATTCTATTATGGGGCTTGTGCATTATCTCCTTCTGTAATCTCAGTTGTTTGCTTTGGGGATCTTCCATCTTGAAGATTTACAGTGAGCTCTAAAAAGAGGAGAAGCCAAACTGGGATTATATGTTGTGTGACAGCTCTGTTTGGAGGCCCAGTGAAAGGATGGGAGAAAGGCATCAATGAGGGATTTAAAATATATGTATTGTTGTTGTTCCCCACAATTTTCTTGGCAATACATGGATTTATAATTTAGGAGTAAAAATAGAGTTAGAAGGCTGACATCATGGACACTTGATCCTGCTGGCTGTCTCATTTCTGCAGCTCGAGTACATCTGGCCTCTGGCTGAAAACACCTGAAATCTTTCTGTGTTCAGCTACTCCTACGTACTCTAAATCAAAGCGTTCTCTGTTGTATAAACTTGGGTTAAAACAGACTGTCTTTTTCCGAATTAAATTTAATTTGTCTAATGCTGGTAGGAAGGACTGGATTTTTCCATATGCTCTAGTAAAGCTCCTGCCTTTTAGAAGGAAGACTGGACAATAACGTGAGCTAAGGAAGCAAACATTGAAAAGAACAGCGCCTTTATTCTTACTACTATGGCTGATGATTTTTTGTTTGTGTGTTTGTTATTTTTTATCGTGTACATTTTTATACTCTCTTTTTGACAATATAACTATTTGCTTTTCTAAACTTGTTAAATATATCTATTTTTACCAAAGGTATTTAATATTCTTTTTTTTTTTATTACAACCTAGATCAACTATTTTTTAGTTTTGTGAGACTTTAAAGCCAGATTTATACAGCTGGAGGAACAGAAATGTGGTTACAGTGGGAAAGAAGAGTGATCTCTTTGCAGTTTGTTTCTACGTAGTGAAAAGTACAGTTTTTTTACCTGGATGCACAGTAATAGTAGACAGAGATGTGTCAATGAAGCTCTAAGCTTGCTAGCTCTGTGAGACTGAAAATATGAGACAGAGGTTACTGTAACTGGTTTCAGAAGCTGACTAAAAATTCCCTCTCTCCATACTGGCCTTTGTTCAGGTAGAAAAGAAATGAGCATAGGTAGATGCATTCTGGCTTGTTTAATTCTTTAATTTCTTTAAAGTAGAATGACCTACAATGTAAGACAAGAAAGCAGAGGCTTGCAGCCATCATGATACGTCATGGTCATGGGAAGGCAGCCTTGTCAATGTTGAAGTGTATGGTTTTCCACTGGCAGAAATAGCTATTTAAGTACTGTTCGCTCACAGGAACGTAACACTCTGCAGCGCAGTTTGATGAACTATGGTATTGTTCTTCTGTATGTTGTATTCTTTAACCAAGACACTTATCCCACCTATGCAAATTGAAATGGAAACAGTAAAGTATTTTGCTTGTAAAATGCTTTAACATTATGCCTAGTTTATTTTTTTGACTATTGGATTTTCAGATTGTAATGAATCACAAAATAAAGTAATAATGCTAATTTTGGGAGAATAAATGTTTCAGTGTGGTTGCATATTTGTACCTGTCAATATACAATCTAATGGGAAAAGTTAGGATGGTGATTTTCTCCTTACCATTTTGAAAGTCAGCTCTTGAAACAGAAGTCTTCTGTTGCCAAGACTTCCACTTGCTTTATTAATTCTGCATTACTGTAAATCCACTAGAAGAAAAAGGAAAGGAATTAATACGATGCTATTTGTATAAACATTCAAAATGTTCAAAATTGTGTGGCTGTGAAGCCATCAGATTGAAATAACATCTTCTGTTATTGTTTCCATAGTGAAAATGAATTCTGATGAATATTTTGTTTTTTGCAAGTTGGTATGACTTTCTGATACCAGTTCTGGAAAATACTCAGGTGGCCACCCCACCCTCAAACTCCTACTCAGTAAGAAAAATATCTGGTATTTTGTCCCCACCCTCAAACTCCTACTCAGTAAGAAAAATATCTGGTGTAAATGTGACATATAATTATCTAGTCTGAATATTAACCCTGTATCAGAATGCAGAATTATGGTCACACAAGAAACCTGGTTTACTTGAGTTTTGAGTCTTTGACCAGAAGTGTATTGCAGGGATGTTTGGGATGTTTTTGCATTAGTGTTGTCCCTTTTTTTTTTTTAATTTAAAAAGTTTTTGAACAGGAAGTCAAAGTAAAGACAGAAATCATAGCCTCTGGCATCATAATTCAGCAGAAGAATCAAAAAATGTAATTCCATTACAAAAATTTCTGTTGTAGGAAATGCAGGAGGTCTTATCCTCTCTGTAGGCTTGCTAGGAGAAGAAGACTGATCATGAATTTTGGGGTAGGTATTTGGTGGCAGTAGAGTAATGGGGATTTTCTGGAACCCTGTGGGATATGGAGAATAATGTTTTCCAAATGTCACAGGTAGATTTTTTTCTATTGCCCTCCTCTGGCTCACTTTCTTCCTTGCCAGTTCCTTGAACAAGTTTCCTTCCCAAATGCTCGCTATGGACCTGCATCCGAGCTCCTTACCCCTTCGCTCCTTGCATCCCCCTTCAGAGAGACTGGGCTGTCTCTCGCCTGACCCAAAATCAGCAACCCTTCTGTTTGCCACCCTCTTGCTGAGCATCATTGAGCTCTGTGCCTTCCCCTTTGCTCCATGCTCAGGCTTTGTCATCTTACTGCTTCTGCCAGGACTTCATTTTTCCACCTCTCCTCAGACATTCATGAGATTTGGCACTCCGCCTCCTCCCTAGCTGAAAGTCTGGACAGGCTCATTTCTCCTACGGGGGGGGGGATGTGGGAAAGGCACCAGCTGAGGGGAGCAGTGAAGGGTGCAGTTCTCCTGCTTGGTGCTGCATCCTGGGTCCTGCCAGGCAGAGCATCTGCCCCTGGCTGTGGGTGACTTCTAAGCAAAAGGTGTGGTAAAAACTGACTGAAGAAATTAATCATGAGTTACTGACAAGCAACTAACAATGCCTTTCACAGCTACAAGTAATGGCAGCTGAATGCCAAGGATGTGTGGAAAAAGATTTACAAAAGTGGGTAGTAAGCCTGTGATTTTTCTAATGTGGAATAGAAGTTGCAACTTTTGATCTTACATCTTTGTGTAGATTTTTTTAAAGTGTTTCTATGTATTTTAAGCCATGAATTCCTGAATGGCATTAATGTAAGCATCAGTGTTTGGCAATGACTGTTTCTAATGGGTCTAAACAGTGGAAACACCCGAGTAGAATAAAGTAGCTCCTGTAAACAGACAAAATCCAAATAGCATAGTCTGGATTTTGTAGGTTTTATCCTATGCCCAATAAATGTCTTCAGTTAAAAGTAATTGTTCCCCCCAGAGGAATAGGTGGGGGAGCTGACGACTGATGTTGAGCCTTGTTTTTATGGATTCTGTAGATACTCACATTCCTGGAACCCTCTTGTCAGCTGTGGCCAGCATGGGAGTCAAGTGGAGAAGCACCAAATCTTTACTCACCAAGGGCGTTAACTGCAGATCTCTTGGCTCTTAAATGAGTTTTAAGTGTTTTTGCTCTACATCTGCCTGGTCGAACAGGCTTACAGCTCCTTTTCAGCAGAAAAGGAGAAAAAAAAATATGGATGATAGGAATCCATCCATGATAGGATGAAGAGAAAAAAGATAGAAGAACAAAGATTTGGTTTTTATTAGCTAGTGCATCAGTGAATGCAAGCTGTTACCTGATTTCCTTTCTAACAAAGAACTGTGTTGAAACTCTTAAAAATTTGCAATTCAGATGCTAGCTCCTTAAATAGTCTCATTTTGATTATTCCGAACACTGAAAATAAAAATTGTAAACATTTACTTTCTGTTTGACTTCTGAAGATGCAATAATAGTGCTACTGTTCAAAGCTGTCTTATGAAACCTCAAGCAGAAATGCTAAAGAATCTTGGTTACAAGATTCTTGTTCAAACCAGGTGCTGAAGCTAAGTAGACCAAGTTTTCTGATTCTGTTTGTGATATGATATTTAAATTACTTTCAGCAAGATTGCTCTTTATATCACTTTTTACATGGGATGCTTTATCAATTTGTCTTCAAAAGCCCTTTCGTGCACCTTTTAAACCCAGGAACAGTGGTTTTGGTCTTCTGCCAAAATCACAGTGTAAAAATATGACTGCTTATTTCAGCATAAATTGGACAAACTTTTCGGAGAAGACAGTTTGCCTATTGCCTCAGTGGAATTCTTCTAGATTGTTGAAAGAAAAATAAGCTTACAGCTCAGTCATGGGAGAAAGGTGACAGCTTTTTTTGCAATTGTGATAGCACATAAGCTATATTCCTGCTCTGAATCTTGCTCTGTGTCAGCCTTCACTGAGCTGGTCTGTCTTAGTCAAGTATAGAGGCAAAGTCTGGCCCTCCCAGCTGAGGCAGCTCTGTTAGGTGCATAAGGCTCATCAGTGGGAATACCCCATATACAGGCCTATTTTCTGAACAAAACATTGCTTTCTCAAAGAGACTTAAGGAGTTCTGGACTATGGAATGGCTTTCCAGATAGCTGATTTGGCCAGGGTTTTTTTTGTCTAATGAAGTAAAGACAGAAGTGCCACTTTGACTCAAGCCTTTGTTGCCTTCTTCAGATTCTGCTGTGCTGAAGACAGATCCAAGCCAACTTGGGTCTGGTGTCTCTCCTGTTTAGGGTGAGTGATAAACCATATCTCAGTAGACTTGCTTTCCTTTCACTGTGCAGAATCTCAGTAAATCAAGCAAGGTTGGCAAGAAAACTTGTTTATCTGTCTTTGTCCTGCTTCAGTTGTATCTGTGGAGTGGGTCTTGTCTCAGACAGCACCTGAAACTGAAACTTACTTAAGAAAGAAGGCCAGTGAAGGCCATAAAGTTTAGGGTTCTTTTATGAAAAACAGCATCACACAGTGATCAGAACAATTAGCAACTTTGAGACTCCAAAGACAGTAAAATTAACTTCATGACTTTGTTCAAAAGGCTTCATTTAGAGACTGAGAAGAAAATGTTTAAACTTTGATTTCACTCTTTCAGAGATTTTCCACAATTTCAGAAGAGAGGATGCTTTTCATCCTCATTAATCGTTTTTTATTCTGTATACTTTTGTCGTAAATTGAGTGATTACCCTCAAAAATAGTAAAGTAAACACATAAGTCTCTATTTCCTCAGGTTTTAAAAGGCTGGACCCCCCTGATTCTTTCAGCCTTCAGAGTGACATGTCTTTTATTGTGACTTACACACTTTTCATTGAGGAGAAATCAGTGACCTGTGTACCATATAACATCTTTATGCTTCCAGACTAAGCAGACTTTTGGTACACTTGCAGAGAGGAGGTGCCAAGCAGGAATTGGCTTTTTTGGTGCCTTCACATAATTGTGAAATCATAGCAGACTAGCTGAAGGGTGTATGGAATTCAAATTAACAAAATTCCACCATTATTCTCCAGAAAGGATATGCCCCTCATGCAAAGCCTCAAAAATAAGTCTGTTTACCTGTTTAATTACTTTTCATGTCTCATGTTGAAGGTAAGTGTTGAAAGACAAAGCATATCTGAGCTATAAAAAGCTTTTTCATCCAGAGCTTTAAGCAACTAACTATAACAACAATTTTATTCTGTGTTATGTTGTGTAGTTAAATCGTGGAGCTTCAGCACAAATTTCTGATATAGTCAGAAACAATCTCCTCTTGGCTGGGGAGCAGGGTGAGAGGGCACCCTTTTCTGACAATTTTATGGCATCTGGCTCTTCAGGAAGCAGTCTGTACATATATGTGAGATATGGTTTGCATATGGTCCTTGGTGACAGGCTGGCTTCCACTTAGAAAACTGGTTATTGATGATGAAGAATTAGGAGTCTATGAATAAGAAAACAAGCAAAAAGCTTGTGTTGCCTTAGTCCAAGTGCTCATCTAGTTCAGCATTCTTGTCTCTATTCATGGTGATCACTGATTAAAGCATACAAGTATGCTATGCTTTCCAAATTCCATAAATCAGCAGTTTAGGACTCCTTTAGCCAGAGTTTGAATTACAGCCAGTAACATCCTCAGCAGCAGCTGTAAAACACAGCTCATTCAAATAAATGCATGTGTCTTCTGCATGATGTGATCACAGAGTGCTGAAATTCAGCACAGGTTCTGCCTCACAGAAAGATTGTTATCATAAGTGTCTTAAACTCGATTTCCTTTGCCACACCTGAGCTGGACGGGTTCAGGAGCAGATCAGCTGTTTCACTACACAAAAGGCAGGGGGATCATGAAGTAACTCTTTTACGCAGGAGAAGCAACACCCTTCTTGCATGCACAATGAAGTGTTCAATAAAAGAAATGAAAGTGTCATACATTACTTTCAGGAAGGATAGAAAAAAGTTACTAATTGTTCTTTTACAAAGCATTATTAGTATATATATTTCCTACTGTACATTTTGTTATACCCAAGGCATCAGTCACATTGAAGAATCTTTTCTCATACATTTGGCATGTTTTTTCCATCACTTTCAGATAAATATTAGCAATTTTTTGGTGCTGAAATTTTGACTACTGCTAACAATAGTTCAAGAAGTATTGAAGGCAAATTTTAAAGCATAGCCATTGCTAAATAGAGATGATGTGTCAACATCTCAAATAAAAGAGACAAAATTTTGGCCTAAACCACAATGGAAATCTGTGACTGTGAAGAACTCCTTTCAGTCACCTTGGCAATTGCACATTTCCAGTAGTTTAGCAGTGTGACAGATAAATGACAAAGTAATGTAGCTTTTTTTTAACTTGTAAAAATAAGGATTTATTCCATGCAATCAATGAAACTAAATTAGACAGATACCTTAGAGAAGCTAATGAAGTGTGGGCTGGATGAGCTGGCAGTGAAGTGGATTGAAAACTGGACAACTGGTCAGCCCAGAAGAAACTCTAGTTGGAGAGCAGTATGTGTGCCCCCAGGGTCAGTAGTGGGTCCAGTCCTGTTCAGTATCTTCATCAATTATCTGGATGTTGGGGCAGAGTGAATGCACCCTCAGCAAATTTGTAGATCACACCTCACTGGGAGGAGTGACTGATACCCCAGAGGATTGTGCTGCCGTGCACAGGGACTTTGACAGGCTGGAGAAAGGGACCACAGGAACCCCATGAAGTTCAGAAAAGTGAAGTGCAAAGTCCTGCATCTGGAGAGGAACAGCCCTAGGCACCAATACCTGCTGGGGCCACCCGGTTGGAAAGCAGCTTTGAAGAAAAGGATCTGAAGGTCCTTCCTGGTGGATACCAAGTTGAACATGAGCCAGCAACGTGCGTCTGTGGCAAAGAAGGCTAATGGTGTCAGGGGTTGCATTAGGAAGAGTGTTTCCAGCAGGACAAGGGAGTCAATCCTTTCTCTCTACTCAGCACTGCTGAGGGCACACCTGGAATGTGTCTGGTTCTGGGCTCCCCAGTACAAGAGAGACATGGATGTACTGGTGAGAGTGCAGCAAAAGTCCACTAAGTTAAATAAGGGACTGGAGAACCTCTTGTATGAAAAAGGGCTAAGAGAGGTGTGAATGTGCTGCCTGAAAAAGAGAAGGCTCGAGGAGGATCTCATCAATTTGTACAAATATGTGAAAGGAAAGTGCAAAGAGGATGGAGGCAGGTTGTCTTCAGTGACTGACAGGACTAGAGGCAATGGACACAAAGTGAAAAGCAGGACTTTCCCACTGAACATCAGGAAAGGCTTTCTCACTATGAGGGTGACAAAGCACTGGCAGAGTTTTCACAAAGAGATTTTGGAGTCCACCTGCTTGTAGATATTCAAAAGTCATCCGGACACGTATGTGGTCAGCTGGCTGTAGGTGGCCCAGTTTGAGCAAAGAACTTGAACCAGATGATTCCCAGGGGTCCCTTCCAACCTCTGCCTTTCTGTGAGTAGCACACATCTAATTTCCACAAACATTAAATCTTTGTCTTAACACCGAGATATTAAAATCATCATAGAACAAAGAATTCATAAGCACAGAGTCAAGTATTATGCTATAAAGGATATACCTAGGCATCAAATTGCCTCTTAATGTTTATGATCTGATAAACTCTTCAGTTTCTCCCAGAAAAAGCTTCTAAGGGTTTATATCTGCTTTGTTAATCATTGCTTTCAAGATAAAAACTGAAGATAAGCATGTGAAATAACAGTATGTTATGCGATAGGAAATGGCCTATATCTAGGCCAATATCCTGTGTGAAATCACACCTTTATTTTTCAAGTAAGATCAAGTTTCTTGTATAAGAGACGGCCTTTGAAGTCTCACCAAATTTCTTACTTTACAGTCTCTCTGTGTGTTAGTTTTGCTTTATGTAGCACATAAGAACATAGACATTTTCCTCTCGTACTTGCTAGCAGTGTTTTGCCCTGACAAAAGGTACCTCATAGGAGCAAATAGAGACTGTGAGCTTCTAATCATTTGGGAAATGACATCAGAGCAATTTTATGGCATGTTGTCCAGGGGCAGCAATGCCAGGAATGGTGCCACACAGGATGATGATAACCATCAACTCACAGATAGGCCACTATGTAAATACCCACAGGATGCACAGCTGGGGACCAGTGCCCCTGGGAGTCAACTGCGGAAAGGATGCTCTTCTTCAAAGCTGACTTGTACTTGATTTTCTTTGAAAGAATATGTAAAGGCAAATGACATCATCCTAGTCTTCCTGGAAAAAGAAAAAAAAAAATTAAGAGCTTGTTGAACTATCCTTATACTTAAAAATTCTTTTTGCCCCATGGGAATGTGGAAAAACAATAGAGCATTTAAGCAATGCTGCAGTTCCCCTTGCCCATGCTCAAGGTGGCATTTAGATCAGTAAAGCCAGCATTCTTTCCAGTGTGAAAGCAGTGAACAAGGTTCTCTATATGAATAATTTACTCTATAAAAGTACCTGAATTAACATATCACTGCCATACTAACCACAACCAACCATGTCAAAGCATTTTGTGTGGTGGGTTAAAATTGTTGCCTTAAATATAGTAGCATAGTTCACAACTATTTTAAGCAATCTTAATGGATTTTAGAATTTTGGCTGCCCTTGCAGAATCCTCGGAGGTCACTCTGAGTTATGGCTGCAGTGAAAAATTTCTTTGTGACCTTTGGGACAGTTTTAAACAGTGAGGTCATGACAGCAATCTTATTTAAATGCAAGAGAAGAGGTCAGGTACAGATTTATTTTTGAGTTTCAGGAAGATGGCTAGGGACACCTCTCCTAGTTGGCAGAAAGGGGACTCCAGTTCCTGAGCTAGGATTGTTTTGTCTCTTCGAACTTAAATTTCCAGCCCTCTCATAGGAAAATGTAAAAATATTAAAATAAAAATCCTGTAATCTAATATTTAACTTTATTTGTTCTCATATATTCTTTTTGTGCACATTCTTCTGCATTGCAAACAGTGCACCAGGACTGCCTGAGCCTCAGCATATTCTTCCTGCCTTCAAGCTGTGCTAATGGGCCTCAGAAAGTAGAAACAGTCTTTTTTTGGATGCTTCAACTCAGTGTCAGTGTAGTTAAGAAATAGAATTAGGAAATGGAGAAGAACAGCTAGTTCATGCTAAAAAAATTTAAAGCTCAGTGTCTCCACAGATGAAAAATGGAAGAGCTAGAGGACCTCTTTACAGACACAAATATAAGGTAAACACCTCTTGAGAGCCAGTGGGCTGTAGAGTTTGACTTTATTATTCCCTTTAAAAATCTCCCCTTTGAGCAAAAGAAAAATAGCATCAGAAACTAATCTTTGAAAAGGGACTGGGGTGTAGGAAGACTGAAGAAACCAAGCGCAAGGCAAAGGGTGGTGTCTACAAAGGAAGCTGGTCGTGTTTGGGAACTGGTGGTGTTCATTGTTTGAGGAGCTCTGAAGGGATAGGGTGTGCATCTCAATTGCAGGAAGATGAGTTGTGTTTTACACTGCTCTGAGTCTGCCTGACAGTGTAGGATGCCAAAAAGAAGTATGACAGAGACCTGTTAATGGGCACTTTGACTCTGGCAGGCTGAAGGGCTCTCACTGGTGCCTACGTAGAAGTCTTCTTAAGGGCCACAAAGGCAGGAGCACTCCTGACTGGCCTTGCAAGGGTATGCCATCTGGGACAGAGAGGTTCTGGGCACAGGGTATGCTGTACTGGGAGAGATCTGCCATGCCTTCGCACCTGGGCACCAAATGTGCTGTTCTAGGTGATATTTCTTTGGATATGTTGTGAGGTATGGCTTCTCTCAGGCTGTAGAAGGGAACTCATCTCCCAAGGTTCTGTCTGGTTTGTCACTACTTTGTGAAGTCATAAAAGATGAAGGTTTTGTTAGAATATTTTCCTGTCCTTTTCTTCTTTCCATTGAATGTTTTGCTCTCTTTGCCATTCTACCATAAGAAAGAGTACATCTTTGGTTTGAGCTGCAGTTCCCAGTGGTGAGAGCCTCAGCTGTGGCTGTGCCTCGAGCCAGTGCTTTTCAGGGTCCATTCTAATTCAGTTGACTGCTACTGTTTTGTCCTTCAGTAATTTGATCAGTAGTCAAAACCTGATTGCTTTCAAAGGCAGTGTAAAGAGAGTGCAGGAGGAAGAGCAGGCAGTGCAGAGAGTGCTGGCAATTGCAAGCTGGGATACAGGGGGACTGAAAAGAAGTGGGGGTGGTTGGTGAGACTAAGCTGTGGTGTGCTTCTTATGGTGGGGGAAAGTTCAGAGGGCTGTCAGGAAGGCAATGTTTTTGGAGTTGAATGGCAAAGTTTGCGGCTCAGAGACATCGGTGAGCAAGTTTGGACTGTGGAGAGGGCGTGGAGGGGAAGACTACAGCCTGGGATTGTCACCCCATCCATGAAACAGTGGATGGTTACTTCCATCTTAAAGAAATGCAGTAGTGGGATTTACTGCCACCCAAATATTATACAATTCTTAATTTTGTCATGTAACGCAAATTTCTCACTCTGGGATTATATAGTAGAATTATACACTAAATTTATTATTTGATATTTGGTTGCTGCACCTTGCCTTTGACTGAGTAAATTAAAAAGTTAACTTTTCTATAATTATAACAATGTTGTTTTATCTGTGGGTCTTCTCACTGATACTGTTATGAATGGGGAGGTGGAGAAGTTCAGGATGTCTAGAGGCGTAAAGGTTCCGCAGCATCTGATCAGAAACATTTTGTCCTGTGCAAGCAGATTTACTTTGGAGAAGGGAGACTGTAATTCTTGAAGGCCTGGCCAACACATTGACTGTGGAATGTGCATTTAATAGGTTGAAAGGAGACATGCATTGTGTTTAAAGTCAATGAGCCAAATACTCAGCTGTTCCTATTTCATGTTGTGTTTTGCCTATTATCTGCAAAGCATAGAGGGAAAGATTGTAAGGAGGAGCAGGGATTTGGAGAGGTTGTCTGCTGTTTGCTGAAAAGTCATTCAAGTCTGTAATAGCAAGAGCCGGGTTGTGGTTGCGCATGGCTGAGGAAGACTTCAAGAGGCTGAGCATTTGATTAAAACATACAATATGCATAAAAACTTAGGATCAGACCTATGATTTAAGTTTACTCTGACTGAGCTAATATTTAGTTCTAAACAGAAAAAAAGAAATGTTTAAATATATTGGCTATTTCCTAATTATTGGGGCATGTCATCTTCAGCTTCAGTTTATTACCATTTAATTCAGCAAATCCTGAACCTTTGCAGCTGGAATGAGCTGCTGCAATTTCCATTTATGTGACATGAGTACTTGGAGACTCAGGTCTAGCAAGTGGGAAATTAATTTAAAAAAACCTAGCTTGGATACGTCTCTTAGAAATTTTCTCCCACTGTGCAATCAAGAATATCTTTACTTTGAAAGTTTAGTCTTCTCTTTGCTGCATTAAGTTCCGTGGTGTTCCCTCAGCCTATTGTGCTTGATTTCATTTTTACTGTAGGTGCAGTATTTTCAGTAATCGAAGGTATTATGTTTAATTTTCTACTGTTTGAAACTTTTCTTTTTACTGGAGCTCCAGCAAAATTGTTTACCAGAGGTACATACTGTGAAATATATTTTCCCATGGGTGAAATAAATTGCTTCATGTGGGAAGAATAGGAAGATAACATGATGCATTCACTCTACAAGAGATTTTTAAAAGTATTTTTTTTTATTTGCAGTGGGATATTCAGCTTAGAAAACTTTTTGACATATATATATTTTTTTTCCTAATGTTTGTCCTTTTGGAAGAAACGGAGAGCTTAAGACTATTTCCAAGTATGTTGCCTGCCAATTTAGTGGCTGTCAACTTAGTTGTATCAGACATCTGAGTATGGATTCATTTGCCCAATAACAAACACAAACAGCCCCTCTTTCGTGCTGGGCAGGCACAAAGGCACATTGGGGAGCCTCTGAGAGCAGGGCTGCGTGTTCTGCAGAGCTGCCTGTCCCATGTGCCTGCTCATCTCTGGTGCATGACACCTCTGAAGCAAAGTGAAATTTTAGAGCTATTACCATGCACTGCTTCAGCTGGGGAGAGCTGGGCTGGAGACCTCCCTTCACCATTTTTAATGCTTTTGCTGTCTCTTTATATTGACGTTTTCCCTAATGTGCAGATATTGAAACCATTTTCTTCTCTTTTTAAGAAATGGATGGGGGCCCATCAAGCAGTCTGTCAGCTGCCCTGTTTTCCACTTGCTCTTCTGTGGATCTGTCTGCACAGTGTTTAGAGCAGGAGTACACTTTTGAAGCAGGAATGCATGTAAATACCTAAACACACAGATTGTGTACAGCAGATCACACCATACACCTGTATAGCTCCTTCACAAATGAGTGTGCACAAATGCTGGAAGGCTACCAGTTTGAATATTTGTCACACAGAGATCCTCTTAATAGTAATCTTTTTAAAAATTTTTTATAATTTTGGAAAAATTGTCCAAATTAATACTGATTTTTTATTAATGTACTCTCTGCCAAGGTTGTAGTTGGATTGTTATGAACCCCAAGTGATTTTAAAATCAAATTTTCTTTGATGACAAAGACACATTCTAAACTGTGTGCCTATTACCTCCCTTGTTATATTCCATAAACACCTTTAATGAACTGGCAGATTACATAGTAATGAATTGCCCTTTCAGTTTGCATGGGAAAGTTTATCTTTTTTCCAGAGCAGAACACTAAACATTTCATGCATTACAAGAAAACAAAGAAATTGAGACTGTGAGTCTGAATTACAGGCTATGTACTTTTATAAGCAAAGTCTGTGCTTCCAGGTTTAATGTAATAACATCTTCTTCTCCTCTGCCTGCAAACTGGTAACATTTCAGACTGGAAATCAGCATTTCAGACTGGAAATCAGCAATTGGTGCTGCCACTGATGCCTAGTGAATTGCTGAGCAAGCCCCTCTCCCTTACTTAATTTACCCTGCTGGATGTAGGGGATGGATGTAGTGCCTTTTTGCAAGGTACTTTGAATTCTGAATATGGAATTGCCATGCTAAATGCAGCTTTACTTGTTATAAGTTGGTTTGGAGTAATACCATGTAGGTGAACCCAGGGGTATGACGAATGAAAAAGAAATGGAACTGCAGAAGTTTTTGTCGTGTAATTGAATTGCCATGAAAGGTAAGGACAGTGATTTCCCCAGGTAATTATTTCACAAAGTGCTGAGATGCCGCATGCAGCATTCATAATTTTGAAGCTTCTGCTTTCTCACAGTAACCCAGGCATGCATTAAAATGCAAGTGTGGTACCTTTTTGTTTCGGTAGGATTTTTTTTGCATATCTTCAATAGTGCAACTTTCTTCCCAAATCAGCAGAACTAGTGTTGCACCATTTAAAGGTTGCAGTGGATTCCACAGTTTGTGGGTTGGTATGTGTCTGCACTGCTTTAGACACAGTAACAGCCCAGCAAATTAAACTTAATTAAAGTGTGAATTACCTGAAAAGCCAGGAATTCAGGAATAGTTGTTTTTTCAGTGGTTCTGTCTTCCTTGCAACTTTTTCTTACCACCTATAGCTTGAAGGATAATATGGAAATAATTTTACTTTCTCTGGATTATTTGGAAATGTGAGCATTAATGGGATTGAAATAAATTGGTTTTCATCAGGTCAGATGTCTTTCCTCCACTATACTGTGTATGTGGTATATTAGAAATCCATGTTTGATGTGTCACTAACAGTAATTTTATTTTCTGGATGAATTTGCTAATGGTATTTATTCCTGTTTTTAGGGACCATTTCTGAAGTAACTGGGAGAATTTTACACTTCTTAGTCTTCTTTATAGACATGGCAAATGCTTCTCTCTAACCTAAAACATCTTACAGTATTCAAATGATTTGCTGAAGATCTTTTTCTTCTTTCTCACTCCTTATATTAAAAGAAGTACAAATTTATACTTCTTTTGGTAGCTACAAATATAAAAACTTATCAGCAAGAATATAAAATTTGACGCTGAGTATCTAAATTAATGTACTTTAAGAAAAGGCCTAAAACTATGGAGTTTAAATATAACATGTGGCTCCAGATTGGCACTGGATTGTTGAAAACCCCTGGAGTACAGTATTAATGTTTCAAAATTAAAAGGGATATTTCTTTATATATACGTGTGTGTATTTCCTTATTTGTGCACTCATAGGCTAGACTTTACATCTAGAGTGAAAACATCCCCGGTTGCATGTGTCTGTTTCAGCTCTCACCTTTTATATGAAATTGGCTTTGTCTTCTTACCATACATTCTTGCCTTATATGCATATTTTTATTAATTTGCTATGCTGTCATTCCTATCATGTTGGCAGTTTCATTCAAACAAAAACCTATACTATTGACAAAAGAATGAGTGGTAAAGAGTGAAAATCACAGGGAATGTTTGTGAAGGGATCACAGGGAATGAAGACAAAAGAATGTCTTCAGTGCCACATATTTTACACTTACACTCAGTGACAACAGGAAAGCTTCTTCTTATCCCCAGCCTAATTACCCCAGTTATGAATCAGTGCTGAATGTTTTAAAATTCAGACACACTGTTGCAAAAATAAACACTTTATTGATAAAGCAATAAGATTATTTTCTCTTTTCATCTTTGTTAATCAAGACCTTTGTTCAGTTAAAGTTAGTGATACCATTGCAATAATTTTATGCTGTGGGAAAACAATAGTTTGACTTATACAGTGGGGCATGTGGTATTTATAGGGATAAGTAATGAACTCTTAAAACCAAGATTTTTTAAATTGGAAGTGTTGACACAGGCTTCATTCTGCTGGCATAATAAATTCTATTACAGTATTCATTATAAGAATTTCCAGTCCTTTTATAGAATATGGAGTCTCTGGAAAACGAAGTAAAGAATTACTAGATTATCACAGAAGTTCCTCACAGTTATTACTTAAAAGTAGCATATTATTTGGAGTGTAAATTTTTTTTCCAGGAATATTTCCTTTTCTCCACACAGTGGGACTTCAGTATAACTTGATTTCTTTGATGTTGTCGTTATTTGGAAAAGAAAATCAATTTGATATAATCTTATTTTTAGTTTCTGGGAAAAAAAGATACAAAAGCCTTCTTTGAATAGAGCCTTTTAATCCATCTCACAAATATGTGATGTTTCTAATATTTTATTATTTTCTCAATCCAATAGGTGAGATATGTGAGCTGTCTTTCTTGTATAAATCATGATGCACCACCTTGTTGAAGGGTTCATATGCATTTTCACCCACAAAGAATTTCACTATATGTGAAAGCAACTCCCACACATTAGCCCCATGTACAGCTTTAATTCCTTGTGTTTTGTATCAGTCACTGCTAGAAGTAAGTATTTCTTATTCTTATCTTGTCTGCAGTTGCAGAAAATCATAGGAGACATTAATTAGCATATAAAACATATGATGTATTTCACATTACAGGAAAGAGACTGAACAGAATATTTTGATTCCCCCATATTTTCTAGTAGATTGGTTTTGGTTGTCAGACTGGAGCAGGCTAGAGGAGAGGTTGTATTGTATTTTATTGTGCCATATCATATATATTTATATTTCTATAAAATAGGCTGAATCCTCACAAAAAAATGTGAGAAGAACCCTCAAGCATGTTGAAAATACTAGCAGAAAGATCCAGAAGGACAGGTTTTAATGTTCTTGTATGGGTATTTAGTTATGTATGAAATTTCTGTTAAGAAACTGTGAATTTGAGATGTATACATCACAAAATCTCCAACTCTTCTTCTGTAAGTACTGGATGTCCTTGAAGTTTTTCAAATATCTACATGAAATCAGGTATATCAGGTGGACAAGACTAGATATTAAGTCCGAGGAATTGTTTGGATGTTCTTTAATGGACCTAAAAGTATTTTATGGTTGTGGTGATGACCCTATCAGAAGACAAGGGGAGGGTATGATGCTAAATGCAGCACTGGGTGACAGTGGAACAAGTTGCTATCCTGAGTAAGACCATAGTAAGTTTCTCTCTTCAATGAGAATTCTGGGTTTTTTTAAGGCTGCTAATCATGCGGGAGGGTTAAGTTTGTACAAAGAAGGGAGATGGGGGCAGTGTCCTTGCTTGCTGCTTTTAATTCCCAGCATTCCCTTTTTAGCAGTTATTCTAGGAAACGACTTAGGAAGTACTAAGCTATAAATAACGCTCTTTTACACTTAGGATAGAAGAAGAGGGAAGAAGATGTAGATGTTTAGATGACTGGTCTGATACTGAAGCAGGTCAAGCCTTCAGCTCCAAGCTGTGAGAGCTGGCTGTATTTAATTAGGAACAGACAGCTGACAATTTACGAGTGGTACATGCAGGCCATCTTTAGCTCACTGAGTAGCTCTTGTATTTGTTCGACTTGGCAAGTACAGTATTCCTTTCATCATTCCATAATACACATCCCTTTCCCAATTATGTGCACAGGCACATTAACTGAACAATGAAAGGACACCAAAAGTAACACGGATGATGTGATTGCAATATGAAGAAGTAATAACCCTCAGAATATCCAGTAAGTGTATTCCCATGGGCGCTTGTTCACATTCCCTATTTCAACTGCTGATATTATAGTCCTGAAATTTCAGGGAACAGTAGTAAAATACGTAGAGTATTGGTTTAACATGTGCTAAAGCTTGATGGTCATGCAGTGTTTTCCATTGATGTATGCAGTTTGTTGATAAATACAGGGATATTATAATGGTACCCTTCAAGCTAATGAAGACCAGCCTCTTCAATCACACTGTCATTGATGTCTTGTGTCTTTGTTCTGTCCAAGTGCTATACTGTCAGATTTCTTAAGAATGATTGTTCATGTCTCTGTATTTCAGGAAATTTGTAGGCAATCAGACTAAAAAGATAGACTCTAGAAATGCAAAATATTTCAGGGGAAAAATGGTCTCAGTGGGAAGTTCAGGAAAGAAATAATAGTTATTATGAAATGTATTTCCTTTGACTAGGTGCTATAACCTTCATATGCCCTGTGGAGCATAATTTCAATGAACCACTTCAAGGGAAAAATAACACAGGAAGCTGACTGAATAATGCATGTGTCAGATTCTCTTTCTATTTGTTTGCATTATTTGGAACAGAAAATAGTGAGTTGAGGGGACAGGGGAGATTGATACCTCAGGGAAACTGAGAGAAAGGTTAAATGACAGTAAAATATATATGAAAAATTTTATGCATGTATATTATATGTTAATAACTTATATAATCAGGGAACATTTAGGAATTTTTAAGAGTATTCAGTAAGTTAATATGCTGAATAGATTATTTAGGTAAATACGCATGTGAATGTGCTCTGCAGAAGTTTCTATCAATCACATGAAATTATATGTCCAAAAAAGTGAAATTCCTACGGTAAGAAATCAGAATAAACCAGTACTGAAAATCATGCACATTATTTATGTTGTAGTTGGGATCCTGAAATAAAGATTTTATTTTTTATATTTTATTTATTTACATTTAACATTTATTTGCATATTAATATGTGTAATACATTTTTCTCTATTTTAAATGGAAAAGTTACTGAGAAATAAGCCTTAAGAGAAATGGAGGAAATTGTGGGTTTGGGGTTTTTTTATTGTTGCTTTTGGGTTTTGTTTTGTTTGTTTGTTTGTCTTTATGAGTCAATATTCATTCAATTATGTTGCGAAGAGATTGGAATTTTGAAAACTCTATTTGCAAACATGAATTTGATAAGAATTTATTATGGATCTTTTCTTCTCACACTTGTTTTTGTCACTTCTTAGGAGAAAATACATTTAGAGAACAGAAAATCCTAATTATAAAAGCTTCTAGCTTCAGGAGTGAAAAAATGCTTTAATCGTTCTGAGTTATAATTAGATTCTGGTGCACCTCCACGATACATCAGTGCCACACCAATGCCATTTTCCTATCAGAGTGATTATACCAGGGACAACAGATTTCTTCCCACTGCAGTGTTTCAATATGCAACCCAGGCACTGACAATCCCACCTACACCAAAGACTTAGGAGAATTTTTGACTCATTCATAACCGTGTACAGCATGCCTTAGGTGTGAATACTTCACCTGCAGTGAAGAATTTACAGATTTACATGGGTTTGAGGAAATTGGGTGGAAAGCACAGGACCTGCACTGCAGTTTCTTGAAATTCTGTTGTAGGGAACATCAATATGTGGTATAAATAATTAATGCCACATAACTATTACTATGTTTCTTCTTGCGTGTCATTTCATTCCCAACAATAGCATCAAATTAAGACTGAATGCTTGATCGTTGAAGTAACAATTATTCATATCCCTTTAAGACGTGATGTGTCACTGGGTGAGTCATAACATCCTTGTGTTTTTACAACTATTTTCTACTTTGAAATTTATTAGTATTATTTGTGCTAGGATGGTGACGGTTTTTTTTGTAAATCACTGAAATTAAGTTTATATGTGACTGTTGCATTTTTCATTGTAGATAATCCCTGTAACACTTGAGTGTCCTGCACACAAAATTAATAGGAAAGTCTCATGTGGATCTTAAAATAATTCAAATATTTTGACAGTTCCAGAATGCTACTTTTTACATTTTCTTTCTTTTCGTAGGGCAGGGAGGCAGGTATTAAATGTAGTATTATAATTCTGAACATCACTGATATTGGTAAGGTTTGTTCAAAGAAGGCTGTGAAATGCTTCCAAAAGAGATCAAGCCTAGATCTGCCTGCTGTCTCCTGACAGAGTCTGTGCTTCATCCCCTGCATACAAGAGTATTGATAATGGTGCTAATGACAATGAATCCACTTGCTTTGTTGTATAGTCTCCCTAAGGATCTCAGTTCTAGTGCTTTACTAATATATTTATTGGTTTTCTTCAAAGATTCTGTATCAGCTTATCCTGAGGTGGAGGAGATTCGAAGTTGCCAGACATCAAACTTCCCAGGTCTATTTTAAGTTCCTTATAAGGATTATGTACTGGTTTTGGCAAACCTTTTTATATTGCAGAATTCTTGAAGCTACGTTAACTGTACAAAGCCATTATTAGTGGAAGAATATATTTATAGGGTTGTCTACTCTGTGTCCTTCTCTTTCGATATTTCAGTCTGCGTGCCGGTCATTGACGCTACAAAAGGAGCTGCCAAAGACCTGTCTTTTGTACCAAGCATTGGCTTTTTCTGTGTCTGTTAGCTCCTAGTAAAATTGTGAAGGAATGAAAAAACACCTCTCACATGAGGTCATTGCTGTTTATGCAAAAAATCATAGCAACTTCTCCAGCCACTTTGCTTCCTTTCCTGCCCAGTTGTCACTATACCATTGTAAGAGCGGCTCAGCGTGCCAGGACTGCTACCCATCTGTTGGTAGCAGCTGGGTGGTGTGGCATTTGATCCAGTCCTTTCCCCAGTGAATTCCTCCTAAAGCTCAGTTTTGATCTGAGCTTCCTAAAGAACTTCACTGTCAGCAGCTCATTGTCACTGGCACATTTCATGTACTTGCCAAGGGTTTCTTCTGCAAAGGCTTAGAGATGGGCTCAGTTTAACATACACAAGTAGTCCTACCACAGTCAACGAGACCTCATAATGTGCATGAAGCGCCTGTATAAGTTTTTGAAGAAGGTTATGCAAAAATTCTTTAAATATATGTTTTTCTACACAGCATGGAACTTTCCAAGGACTGCTGCTGTGGGAGAGATTATCTGACTCATGTTGTTTGTTGGAAGATACACAGAGCCCTGGGTTATCTGTGTGCCCTTTCTCACAGATCTTTGTCTTGTCCACTCGTGCAGATGAGTGAGGTGTGCTTCCTCGCTGTTAGGATATCTCAGTGAGCTGTGCAAGGTGGGTGGGCTTTGTTAAGGACTATGCTCAGGTCACACATACTACGGACCTCCACGTCCATAGGTTTGGGATTTCTAGGCAATTGCACCTATCCACCCTGTACTAAAAAGCTAGCATTGTGCTAACACACATGATCAGTAGCACTGTCCTTCCTCATACCTGGCATTCCCAGACAGTTGGAAAAATTGAAAAATAAGAGTATCTTCTGTCCCATTATTTCTTGTGAACCAGTGAGATTTTGTCCAGATTTAAATATTTTTGAATTCTTTCCCCTCTGTAAGTTTTCTAAACCTTAGCTTATTCTAAGACAGTCTTGCCCTACTTCCAGTCAAGCGTTCAATTGTTCCTTTTGCCTTGGAAAAAGAATTACTGTCACCTAGACACAGACAAAATCATTGACTGCTCAAACAGTAAGCAGTAATCTTGTCCAATTTACCATGCCTGGAGCAGAATATTTTTTCCAGACCAGACATAACAGCAAACAAATTACTTTGTGATGAAAATGTGGCCAAGCACTGGTGACCCCCTGTTCTGTTTTTAGGTCAGTAAAGTTTTCAAGGAAGGCCCTACGGTTTGCTCGATCTTATTATTGCAGATTGTGCTATTAATGCATCTATTAAAATACCTATTAATAGTAATGATGAAGAGCAAGCGTATAACTGTCCTCCAGTGCTTTCAAATATTTATCATACTCTTACACATCTGCTGAAACACCTTCCCAGAAGCCTTTAAATGTAACACATTCTTGGCGGAAATCCATTTGTTGCTTCCTTTCCTTGCTTTCAACATCTTTCCTTTAGAACTTTTATGCATCTGTTCTTTATGTATAGCTAATAAGTATTCCAAAATATGTTTCACTGCTAAAAAGAAAAAAATAAGCTTACAGGTAACAAATTAGGATAAATAAGGAGAAAAGAAAGAGGGAACCAACACTAAACCAATGTTACAGGCAGAGAAATTGAAGCTGGTATCCCATGCAGTGTAACTAAATCTCACTTAGAGCAGTTTGTCTTTTCTGGCAAACCAGCAATCCCCTCTTCACACTAACTCTAATGTTTGTCCAGCCTTGATTTTGGCTGATTCTGTGCCTTAAAGCTATAAAAAGCAGGGGAAAGCAGGAAGGGGAGAACAAAACCCTTTCATACAGCTTTTCATACTGAAATGCCTCAGCCAGGGTCCGAGCTGAGACAGAGAGGATGGCAGGATGGCAGCAGCCAGCAGGCAGATCAGCTTCAGGATCCACCACCTTTGGCAGGAAGGAGATTAGATAGCTTGTCCCTTATCAAGTCTGAGACAGAGCAAAGAATGAATCAAACTCTGAATCAAAACCAGTGCCTAACTCATAGAAATAACTCTTCTGTTGATTTTTCCACTTAGTGGTCTTTTTCACTAACTGGTTTAACATTTGAACTCTGCCCACAAAAAGCAACTTACTTATTTCTCTCCTTTACTTTTATTTGCAAAGAGCTTTATATCCTTTTGGTTTAATTTGTGTATGTATATCATGCAAATGTAGATTACAAAATGAGACAGGAATGTAAGTACTCAGACTAAAAAAGCAGCGTGTAAGTTTTCAAGTACACAATAGACAACTTGGTTTTAAGGATATTTCTATAATGTTAGAAAAATATAAGAATGTTCAATTAAAATGGTACAAAATCTGAATGTGTTTCAGTTTAAAAGGGCTATTTTTGGGATAGAGAAAGATTATGTTCAAATACATGCACAGTTTTGTGTGGCCAAAAGTATAGAAGCATCACATAAATGACTATATATCAAAGGAAATATACTGTGTAATACAGTTGTGTGAGAAAAAATAATATGTCTAAAAAGTTGACAATAAATGGCTGTCTGGAGTATTTAAAAAATGAAGAAGTCTAGACTTCAAAAATATGTTAATTGAACAGAGTCTTTTTTTAAATACAGACAAATGTGTAATAAATATAGTTGACATTTACTTTCAAAACAATGTTAAAAAGCATTCAGAGTTAAGTGATTTAGAATAAATGGCTCTGGATTATGTGGCTATCAGAGTAATAGAAGGAGAATACTAATTAGCACTCCAAATCTTTAATACTGTACCAATCCAATTCTCTCCTTTGGTAATTCTTTATTGTAGCCATAGTAACAAAAGAAGAAAACTTAAGCCACACAGACATTTGCAATTCCTTTTATTTTTCTTAAAGAAGTCTTAATTTCTCTAAGAAGCTCTGTTTCATACTTGTAGCACTTGTAATTATACCTTTCTACATTTAAATATGACAGCATATCCTTAGGCATTAATTCATTCCTACATAGCTCATCTAGATTAAATTCTTAAAAGCTTGCCCTTGCTTTCATTATTTCATGAAGAGCCTTTCAAAATAAGCTGCAGTATTCAGAACTTGAATATACATATATATATATAATTTTATATATATATATAATGACAGTACTTACCTAAAATAGAACAGTTATTTTGAGGGATGTTCTTTTAGATGTACTTTTAGAAATAGTTTGGAAGATTTTTGTGCCAAAGCAAAAGAAAGTTAAAGAAGGTAGTGATTAGGAAGCTCCAGGAAAGGTCTTAAAGCATGTAATGAATCGTAGATTAATCCAGGTTGGAAAAGGCCCCAGAAGCTCTCAAGTCCAGCTTGCCACTCAAAGCAGAATCAGTCCTGAGGTCAGCTCAGGCTGCTCAGGGTTTGCTCCAGTTGGGTCTTGAAAGCCTCCAAGGCTGAAGGCTGCCCTCCTTGGGGCAGTCACTGCTGGATTGCCATCAGAGTAGAAGAGTATTCTCCTGTTTTCAGTGGGACCTCCCTCATTTCAGTTTATGTCTGTTGTCTGTCACCCTGCTGGCATGGACTTCTTGTGACCATGTCTTCGTGTTAAATTTACCATAAGCACTGGGGGCTCTGTTGGGTCACCTGGAAGCACCATTCCTTCTCCCAGGTGAACAAGCCTCAGCATTTCCTTACAGGATACCTGCACTCCTGCTCCAGTCCCAGCCATCTTGGCAGTCCTCCATGGAACTTGCTGCATTAACAGTGCCTTCCTTTACTGCTCAAGAGACCTCAAACCAGACACAGTCACCTAGATAGGGTTAACAGGTGAAATTAAGGGGCACAGACTTCTCCCTTGCCACTGTGTGTGTTCCTGATTATACAGGCCCAAACACTGCTACCCTTCCTTACTGCCAGAGCATGTCCATCTTTAGATGATAGTCCACCAGTGTCTTCTCTACAGAGCTGCTCCACAGCTTGTATGATTGCAAGGGTTTCATACGTTCAAGGGGTAAAACTTTGCAATTGTCCTTGGTTTGTTTCTTAGGCTTCCTGCCAGCCCATCCCTCCAGCCTGCCTGGTGCTCCTGGAGGTGGCCATCGCTTCAAGCAGACTGGCTGCATGCAACAACTAGGTGTCCCCTGGAAGTTCAGTGAAGATGAACTCTGACCTCTCCTTCAGATCACTGAAAAAGGTGTTAGACAAGAGAGGTCTTGAAAAAATCACAACTGGCCTCCAGGTAGAGCACGTGCCATTAACCACCCACCCTTTTGGCCTCAGGGCCCAGGCAGGTTTTCACCCATCTAGTAGGCCACCCATCCAGACCCACCACCCATAATGTTCCACATATCAGGATGCTGTGGGAAAGGAAAATGTACCTCTTGATACTTTTGTGAGCAGAATTCATATTTCTAAACTTGCAGGAAAAGTTCTATGCTAAACAATACTGCAATATTTTAAAGTCACAGTTCTATAAATATTTGCTCTGACAAAAGTACTATTATGTTTTTGCACATTGTATATAATACAGTTTGTTGGTTTCTATACATTAAAAAGAATACTGTTTCTTCTCTATCTAGTATAGCAACATGAGTGAGAAATATCAGAACTACTCAAAGAACAAGTTCTTATCATAGTTTAAATCTACCATAACAAATGCATCATCCTGTCACTGATCACAGCTTTTTTGAGAATGATTTCTATTAAAATATATTTATTTCATTCCTCTAGTAGTCTGTGAAACTTTATAGGTGTGTACAAAACAAAAGTGGTCAGGGAATGGGAATTTTTGCTTGGGAGATACCTTAGCAGTTTCTGAGGTGGGAGCCTTAGAATATTTGATATGTATGAAGATGGGCTTTCCAAGCTATAAAGAGACATCTCTCCTCCCTAACTCCTTGATGGGTGCCATCCCTGACTGATTTGGTGTCAAGGATGCAGAGATGTGTGCTCCTGTTAGATTTCAGGAAGCATCTTCATCCTTGCACAGTTTTCTTCGCCACCACAGTTAAGGCAGTTGCGATTGTGACCCAGAACCAGGCTGCAGAGAGTGGCCCAAGAACCAACTTTGTCAGTGCAGACAAATAGATTTAGGTCACTGGAGGCTGTGATACAGTCATACTGAGGCCCTTCTGTTATGTGATTGGAACCCTCTCCCTCAAACAAGAGCTGGTACCTGCATATCTAAGTCATGTAGGTTGTCCTTCTTATCCATTCTTGGCTCACTTCTGACAGGTTGTTCTCTTACACACCACCATCTTTTGCAGTGTGGTTGTGTAATTCTTTCCATTGAGGCATTTAAAGTCGTGCGAAATTTTCCTCCCTAAAATGTTACATTTCTTTTACTAGGATTTTCCTCCCTAAAATGTTACATTTCTTTTACTAGGATTTTCCTCCCTAAAATGTTACATTTCTTTTACTAGGATTTTCCACCATATAAATAATCTGAATAAAATCAAGACAGGATGAATCTGAAAGAACAAAGTTGCCTAAGACTTGCTTTAAGGCTCTGTGTTCCAAACTGTAGTGTTTATGACTCCTTGAAGTCATAAAGGGGTTGTGTAAATTTGGAACCACCTGAATTCTTTAGTTGTCATGCATTTTTCTGAGCCTTCACACTGACATGGCTGTCCAGCTTCTCAAATGGAGCAGGCTTAGCTGGAGCTGGGTTGGAGGGAGTGCAGACTGAACCTGTCTTTAGCCACCCGTTCATGTCAAAATCTCTGTATTTCCTGAAGGCTTTAAATTCTTTTTTCCTGGGCATCCCCGAACTAGCTTAGTGTGGAGTGACCCAGCCATGATTTACATTTAAGCCTAATTTGAATTCATAAGCAAGGCATTCCTCAGTCTGCTTCACCTGAGGGGCTCTATCCAGCTGGCATCCTCCTAGCATGACTAATGGTGCAGGCTGTGCACAAAGCACAGCAGCAGCAGAAGGTGATGGGAGTCTCCATTCATTCAGGAGTATGAGTATGCAATGTGAGTTCAATCTCTGCCTGGCAGAAGGCGTTTAGGTCCATCTTTCACCCCAATCCTCCATGCAAAAGCTATTCTAATATGGCTTTCCTCTGTGAAAACTCTACATTTAAAAGGAATATGTAGGAATAAAAGGAATACTTGTTTTCTTTAGTGGAAGGAGGTGGGGGAGAGTATGCACAGAATTTGTGCCAAAATAGTCATGTTATTTAGGTGTCCTGGGCAGTTAGAGCTCTTGCCTGGGAAAAGGGGAAGGCTGACTTCCACTCCTTGCAAGTGGTTATTTAAAAGCTTTACCTGATGCCTGAGTAACAAAAAAAATCATGAACATTAGCGTCCTGGCTATTCTAAGTCTCAAATGGATGCTTAATTCTACTCACAGGTTGAAGAAAGACATTTACCTTCCTTGGTAGGAAGTGTACTCCCTTTCTTGCCCCTCTTTCTCCCACCCTCCCTCCATCCCCACCTCCTTCTACCAGGTCTTTTATATCTTTTCTGGATTTAGACCCTGAATATAGGCTTCAGTCCTTGCATTCCCAAGCTATATTGATACCAAGGAGCATGAAATGAGATTTGCCTTAAGGCACAAAACCCCAGAGTATGCATTTAAAAAGCTTTGTGTGCACACAACTGACTATTACAGTGGTATTTGAAAATGAACAAAAATGTACGCTATTATGCACATTTGATGGCAGTGTGTACAGAGCATACAAAGTAGAACAGGCCTTGTGGCTTGTGTGTTCATTCAGAATCAAAAGCAGTGAATAGAAGAGGCTAAATCAAGATAATTTTGACACTTAAGATTGTTTGTGTGTTATTTGGTAGAATCGCTTTTCCTAAGACATTTTAATGCAAGTGCCCTTGAAAGGCAAAAAGCACTTAAAACACTGATATGTGTATAAATGTAAATTTTCACTTAACAGAATATGTGTGCTGTTTTATTAAAATGTTGTTTAAGAATTTCTTACTGAAGATATGCACTCAGTACATGAACAATAAAAGAAGTGCCCAATCTTTAAAATCTTCCCTGTATAAAACTTGAATGAGTAAGATATTATTGCAAAGCAACTCCATCAGGATAAAGTTGTAGGGGTTTGAGTAGCATTCATCTAGCTCAAGCTATTTTTTACACTGCTCAGGGCATTATCCAGTCTTTATACCGTTGGCTTCAGGAATAGTTGGGATGTGTGTGTGGTGGCTGATAAGGGTGGATCCTTGTCCTCTTTCCATATGGCAAAGTCGGTACACAATCTAGAATTTTAGTGTAGTGATAAGACAATCACCAGGGATGCAGAGAACATTTTAAAAAGAGACTTTTTTTTGTTAAAGTAGGACTACACATGTGAGAAAAAACATGCAGTAATCTGTAGGTTGTAACAAAGTAATTTAGCCAACAGGTTGTTTCTAATCAGGTTAAGGCAGAAAAGCTGGGAATTGTCCAGCAGCTAAGGAGGGGATCAAGATGTTGAGAGATTAAGATTTATCACCAAAGTATATTTTCCCAGATTTTAAAGAAACTGAGAGGTCCTTTTTTTCGCTTATAACACCATTATAAAAGTATCTAAGACAGTCCATTATCTCGGACACTAGATTATCTTGAAACTTCAGAAACTTGAAAGCATGTTATATGGGAAGTGTAGTACTGCATAAGCACTCAGACTTCAGCCAGCAAAATAAAAGAGAAATTTAATACTTCAACAGTATTAACATTGTATTTACAGCTGCTGCTGCTGCCCACATGAAAAAGTGTTTCCCAGGGGCTGAGATCAAAGGTACTGCCAGTGTGACATACTATGGGACTACACTATAATAATTTTACAGTTTTAACAGATTGTTTCCAGTCAAAATGTGTGTGATAAAAACTGCAGGTGTTCACAAACAGGGAATGAAGGATTTTATATATTAATACAGGTTAAATTTTAAATTAGCTACTTGCTTCAGCTGTGCAACAGCCTTGTGTTTGAAAAGTACCTCCTTTATCTATAATTTTCAAAGACCACATATAATCCAAATATCCTAGAATTTTTGTGAGACCATGAATCCTGTGTAACTGCTAGCCTACTCTTTTGTATTAAACAAATAGATTGACAGCAGTTTGTTGTCTGTTTGATATGGGGTTTTAAATTTAGTTTTTGTAAGGTTGCTAGTTCATGTAAGTTCATGTGCGAGTGGAAGGTTCTGTGTTTAAATTCAGGCAGAACCCTCACAATTATTTTACTTTTCAGAATATCTTAGCTGAAGGAAAGTAGGCTGTCCCTCTTTGTTTTACTCTTGTCACCCTGGTACCCAAGAAGGAAACATCATATCCAAAAGGACTTAGAAATGGCAGCAGTCTACTTGCCAGATGCTGTGGGTACGTCACCAGAATGGTGCACAGGCATTTAGCCTTCTGACTCTATTAATGTTAATGAGAGTCAGGCAGTTCAACCTCCATATTCCCTGCTCTAAACATACCCATTGAAGTCTGGCAAAGAAGCCCTGAGGCTTCCTTGTAAAAGTCTTTGAAACTGCTGCTCTTCTCCTGTAAGATTTGTGATGGAAAACAAGCCAGAAAGCTGCCCGCTGTACAGAGATTTCCATGCAAAGGCTGTGCCTGAATATAGATAGGTCTGGTGTTTTGCCATACTATTAAAATCAAAGCACTGTGAGGGGAAGAAGGGTGATCTGAGAAGTACGTGCTTCCCATGGGCAATAACTGAATGGCTTTGTAGAGGCAACTCCAGGCATTTTCTTTATAGATTATATTGAAAGCTGCTGAGAAACACCTGAACCAGGCACCACAGTTCACATCCCCATCCCTGACAAAGCATTGCAGATTTATTGTGTTGTTCTGGTCTGGTGCAAAATGGCTGTATAGCCAATTTGTCTCTCTTCTGGGAGTGTGGAAGGCTATTCATGTATTACAGAGGGCTCCTCTCTCAGTAGGGAAAATAAGCACATCCCTGCTGTCCCCAGTTATGTGGGGAGCAGGAACTGGGGACACTGCCCTTACAGCAGCTGATCAGCTAGTTACCTGTAAGAGGAGGAGACTTAGCCACATCTGTGAATAAGGCCCCAGGGAGCTCATTCTTCATGCCTTCTGCCATGTGTGGTCTTATCTACAATGAAGTCTGAAGGAAATATTTATTCCCATATAGATATTGCAACAGGATCACAGATGGTGCAAAAATGGTTTCTGGAATGTAAATAGAAAGGGGCAGCAAGCCAGCCTGCATTGCTTTCTTACTTGTACTGATGCCATGATGATTTTTTGCTTTTTCGTATAGCCCTTTTATATACCCTTTTCATATACCCTTTCACACAGCTTTGCATGTATCCTTAGTGCTTTTAGCCCACATACTTGTAATTCCCTAAGTCAGATAACTAGCTTAGACCCAATGTTCCTTTAAGCCAAGAGACCAAACATCTTGGAAACCTCGCAGCTGGGTCAGAAAGCCCCAGACACCAAGGTCCTCTCCAGAACACATTCTGTAAACCAAGATAGGCCCATCCAGGGGGGAAGGTTCCTCAAGACAGGGGCTTCTCTTGAGCCTCTCATTGGGGAATCTTTGATAGATACGCTCATGTGCAAGGTCTGTAACTGTATATGCGAATCATTGGGGCGGGCATTTTTTGTGCATCTGTGTGTGTGTGTGTGTGTGTGTGCATTGTTTGGAGGGTGCACCCTGGTGCATTCCTGGGGTGGGCATCCTGGTGGAAACTTTCGGGTGTGCATTTTCAGTGTGCATTTGGGGGTGTTTTCTACCTGGATGTGATGCACCAAAGGATCCTTGAATAAATACAGAGGTAAAACCCTTTTTTCCCCTCTAACCGTGTTTGGCTTTTTAATTCTAAGCCCAGGGAAAGGCAACAGTACCACCATCAGTGTGGAGGAATGTAACTCCCATTATCAGAGCTACTTACTATGAAGGCCCAGGGAAAAAAGAGTCAAGTTCTTCCTTACTATGAAAGATGCCTTGATTCTTCCAGTGGGTAAGTGAAAATAGATGGTTCCAGGTTAAGGTAGTTTGCAGTTACTCTCATACATGCTCAGAATCACCGATTTTTTTAACACTGGCCTATTTTTCCACTTCCTGTATTTCTCCAGCTGTGTGGTCCCCTGCAGACTGGGCTGCCTTCCACAAGCCATGAAACAACGCGAGCACTGCCCTGATTTAGGCTTGTTTAAAATTCTCCTTGATAGCAGTCATTGGTGAGAAGTGCAGCAGTGCAGGGTGGCAAAACCCAGCCACATTGCTGCTAAGAATCTGCCCCAAGTTGGTTGAGTTTAATCAAGTGCTGTGCAAGACACGTCAGGTGACAGATCTCATGTTAGGAAAGCTCATTAAAATTCTTCTTGGTAGCACAGAGTGGGTATTTCACTGTTTACTCCTTTGTATTCATTCATATAAAGTGTCTTGCAAAGAACATATGTGGCTGGGTAAGGGGAACTGAACTTGGTGCTTTAGGCTGTACCCTGATCCCTGGCAGAGGCAGAGGTCTCTTCTCTCCTCGCATGCTGTCTATGCCTCACATGCTGTCTGTGCCTCGCATGCTGTCTGTGCCTTCTCTCCTCACATGCTGTCTGTGCAGTGCTCTGTGTGTGCTGAGATGGGAGCCAGCAAGAGTGGTCCTGGTGGTCCTTCCACGTCCCCCACTGACCACAGCAGAGAGCTGTAGGATAGATGGCAGGGAATGTGTAAAAGTCCATGGGTGGGACTGCGTCCCTCACCACCATGTCAGGCCACATTTCTACCTTTGCTGCCCTAACCCACAGGATTTGTTTGCCTTTCACTCAAAATAGTCTTAATTTACTTCACCAGCAATTTTACTCTCTGGAGCAGTTCCATCTGCTGCCAGTCACTGTCTCCAGAGTGAGATACTCCCTCTCTTTTACATGTAAATGGGCATTCTATTTTTAACCTTTTCCATTTTTTTCTTGAATCAACACATAAACTGTAGTTTATATTTTTCTGCTGCTTCATGCTTTTTTTCTGGCTCCTACAAGACATCTGGTGAACTAATATTTCAATGAACAGTATTTTTGATTCTTCAGAAAACCAGTTAAGCATTTTCAGAGTCAAGGATGGTGCGCATCTTTCTCTGTGCGTTTCAGAAGTACGAGTTTTCTCTTTCAGGATGCCATTCAAAAAAACCAAGACAAACACTTTATCAGCAAGGACAACTGAAAAGAAACTTTCTACTTGACTTCCTAATGCTTTGGCGATTGAAATAGAACATCACACAAATTTAAAAATGAAAAATTACAAAGCTAAAAATAGACTTGATTTGTTTATGCTGTTTTTTCAGCAAAGTGTGATTATTCATCTAAGAAGTAGTGGTGTGAGTTTAAGATTGCTTTAAAAATAAATTTGCCTTCATGTTTTGGGATACTGGACAGCAAGGTATACAGCCTCAAAATAATACTAATATCTTGTTCTTGCAGCAGAGAATGCAAAAGCCACCAGTTTGTGTCGACCCACTTCCTATTCAGAGTGGACACATATTACAACCCCAACTAGTAAGATTATCTTCTAATTCAATGGGTCTCAGAGAGCTATGATGACAACAGAGATTTTTAAAATAATGTTTTCCTCAAAAAATAGTACTCCCTGAGCTGTGGATCAGGTGTTGATCTCAGGTTTTTTGTTTGATAAACCTTGACACTGCCATTGCCATACTTTACAGGCTACTCAGATCTTCTGTTTGGTTCTGCAAGATTCTGTATTGTCTTTTTGAACTTGGTTACTGGCCTATTAAAAAGGTGAAGGAATTTCCACTGACCCAATGACCCCAGATTTTTTCCCATCATCTTTGAAAATAATTACGCTAGTGGCTGTGTTTACTCCACTTGTTTCTAGAAGAGGGGTTTCAGAAATGCACAACTGTGTTCAGTGCATGGTTTTCTATATGTCCCGTTTGGCTTATTGAATAAGAGCTGAGAAAAGGTCAAGATCCTGTGATCAAAATTAAATCCTGCTGCTTATTTGTGCTAGAATAAGATTTAAAAAAAAAAACAAAATTGAAAATCTAATATAAAAGTTAAAAACTTCCTGTGTTCTTAAACTCATAGAAATGATTGTAAGAAAAAAAATCGACCAAATTAATCTCTTGTTCCTCCTGGCAACCTACAGTAACAATGTGAAATACGCTTGCAGTATACAAAAAAATTTCTGGGTTTTAATTTTACTTCTTGCATCAGTATTTTTAAAAGTTAGTACAACTGATGTTTTACTTCTTGCACCAGTATTTTTAAAAGTTAGTACAACTGATGTTTATATACACCAATTGTTTTTTAAATTATTATTGAAAATCAGCTTTATTGTTTTGTTTTACTGTTTCATCATAGTGAAGTAGAAATTTTCCTGTATCAGACGTTTAAGTTTGCAAACTTGTGTGAGCTTACAGTTGTCCTAAGAGTAACAAAGCAGGTTAATTTACCAAAGTTTGAAGATGCAGAATAGTATAGTTTTAACTTTCTTTCAGCAACTATAGTTTTCAAATGGAAAATGGAGCCATCAATCATTGTCAAAAATTTGTCACAAAAATATGCATCTTCTACACTTCTACACAAGCATTTGTGAAACTAATAGTTATGAATTCTACCACTTCTAAGCTGAAAACTCACCTATTTGCTTTACAATTACTAGTTAATATATGATATAATACTTGATGGATCTGAAACTCATCACTGTTTGAAGTACTGTAATATTAAGCCGTAGAAATACTCATTTCCTAAAAGTTGGCAGTCTGGCATTCTCTAATATGTTAATGGCTCAAGATTTCATTAGACTCTTAAAACAGGCATACCTAGTGACCACACATAAAGACTTAAGGATCATGTAAATGATCTGAAATTGGAGGACAGATATAGTAATGTTTGCTAAAAGTTTACAAAATGGAACGTAACAGCATTATATGAAATATTTGTATTTCTGTCAATAATTTACTTGTGAAGCAGATTTCCCCCTTTCTCAAGTCTAATTTTAAGAATTGCTTGTTAAATTATCAGGATTTGCAAGATAATAAAAATTGTAAGTATTGTGTTAATAATTTAGTTTTCTGTGTAGTAAAAAATTGTCGTGGATATTTCCTATCTCATCTGTGACAGGTAAAAATGTTTGTATATTTTTTTCTGCAGTTCATATTTCCCCTTACCTATATCAATTGGAAAACAAATAAAGTGACATCAAGTTTTCTAAATGTGGTCCACTCCAGAGGAGACCTTAGAAGGATTTAAGATATTTAAAATATTTATGAAAACGTTAAAAAAATCCTCTTTTTTTGGCACCTAAACTTGAATTTGCAACACCTGCATACTCCCCTCAGGTGTTTCTCAGGGCCCTGCAGTTCATTTCTATGCCTGGCTGGGCTGGCCTTGTCTGGGGGATTCTAGCCAAACATCTTCAGCTTCTCCGAAATCTGGGCATTGGCTACACAGCTGCTGGCAATCCTGCTGACCTGTTCCACAGGCACACACAGGGAGTGCCTGGAGTACTGACAAAATTTCAGTTTAGGAGGACATATATGCCCCTTTTTTGGTTGGTTTTAAAACAAAATTGATGCCAGAACTGGTGACCACCTGATGCAATAGTAATTAATATACTAATCTAGAAGGACAAGACATTAATCCTCTCCCCCAGTCTGCTGGACCATCATTTGCTCTTTTAACTGCAGCCAGACAGAGGCAGGTGGACTGGAGGAGTTATTTAGCTGTTGGGTGCAATTACATGTTGCTGCTGCTTTTCAGCTGATAGAAGTTGCAAACACCTGTTGTGCTTCCTGCTCCCGCAAAGCCCTTGGCATTGTGTTTTCCTGTCCTTGCACCAGCACAAAGACCTTCCAGCAGATGCAACACTAAGAAGTTTGCATTCCTCTTCTCCTTTGTGTTCCTGTGGCAGTGAGGGATTCTTGTTTTGAAGAAACAAGTTGCTGAACTGGGATCCTCATTGTCACAAAGGGTAAGAGTACACTTTAAATTAAAATCTGCAGCTCGAGAAGGCTAGGGGAAAAACAACAGTAGAATATAAATGTTTTAAAGTATTTAAAAGTAGCCTTTGAGAAAGTTAAGAGATTATTTAATGTTTTTGTAGTTTTTATGTCTAATGGGGGATGAGGAGCAAGGAATATTATTGTGGGGCCTATGGGAAGTCTACCTGTGCCCTGTATCAAAAGTCAGCAGCTGCTTGCGTGTGGCTCTGTATCTCTCTGGCTTTTTGTTTTGTCTCTGTGTGTCCTATATCTGAGTGATCTGTGTCTGTGGCAATTTTGAAAAGAATGTTCTGTGGCCAAGATCCAGAAGGTTTTGAAATGGCAATTTTGAAGCTGCAGCAACCTCCGGTTGCCCTTAAGGAAGAAGCACTGTAAGACAGACAGGTACTGTTTTCTGGCACTCCTTTTCCAATCTCCTTTACTTCATTTCATCAAATTTAATAAATCCAGTGTCAGTGAATGTGATAATCTGGGAAGTACAGCCAATCAGATACTTAGTGGGATACTAAGCTGTGTTTAAATCCAGTTCTGTTCCCAGGACAAAAACCACTGATGGTTGTTTTAAAAGAACGAACTAATTGTTCCCACAAAATGTTAGTGCGGTATATCCACCCCATCAGTGGCTTATATCCTTAATAAGCTTCTCAGAAAGAAAACATTGGAACAATAACTCTTTAAAAAGAAACTAAAAATCTAGGTAGAAGCCGAAATATTTTATCAGGTTCTGGAAAGCTAAGGCTGAAATTCCTTCTTTAATGGCAAGGTTTGACCGCTACTTAACTGTCTCCAGTGGGAATGCTTCAAGCCATGGAGTGGAAAAGTATTCTGTGATAAAGCACTCTCAGTTTTGCTTGTGGAATTGTTCAATTAGTCATTTAAATAATGGCATATGTAATATAAAATGCAAAATGTGGTTGGCCAGCTATCCCTATTCTGAATAAATGTTCTAATTCTTAGGTTGTGCCAGTACATTTGCTCTCTGTGGACCCAATTTTCTGACACTGAGTCATTGAGTATAAAATGACTTACAATACCTTTCTTTTTCACTTCCAGTGAAGTATTTTCCACACAAGAGCTACTTCTGTAGAGAAAGATGCCAGAGAGCCCTGTAAACCTGTAGGGTTTACTTTTCATGTTCTATCACCTTCAGCAGAGATGGGATTTTAAAGCCATGTTTTGTTCCTTGGCCAGGTGTTCCAGTAAGGGTGCTTCTGGTGTAGAGAATGCCCCTCCCTTCTCTCCAGATACGTGGAATTTAGCTAGAGAATTGGTGGGGGTTTTTTTTGAAGAACACAAATGAGAATGATAAGAAAAAAAGAACAATCATAGGCTGAGAAAACCTGGCAAGGAAGGGGATCACCTTCAGAGATCTTGGCAGGGCTTGGGTCTACGCTCTTTGTTTAGCTTTGCCAAGGTTTGGGCAGTTACGGGCAAGCCCAGAAGATCTTTCCCTTTGCGCAGAAAGAATGTTAGCCACCTCTTTAACCCCTTCAAGAAATATAGGTATCACAGAGGAAGGTAGGAGCCAAATTAAATTTCTGAGTATGAAACTTTCGGACTGGTGTGGTCAAGTTGCCTGAATATCTTTATGCTCCTTCTAAACTGATACCACTTACCGTGGCTTTCTTAAATGCATAGGAGTGGGTGAGTAAAACAGTGTTTCTACAAACCTTTGCTCCTTTGCTATTGCCAGAAGCCTTTTACAGCTCAACAGGGATTTTTCGTGTGAGTTACTGGTTAAGCACAGGAACAAGCATAATGGCTTGGTGCCTGTTAAATGCGTGAATATTTCTAAGCTACTCCTGTTCTACAAGGAAAGTATTTCTACCTCCACAGATTTGATGTGCCATGTTATGTACAGCATCGGGTACTTGGAATGGTTTGTCTGACAGTATTTCAGAAGAAAGCCATAAATCACAGTTGAAACTGCAAATGGTTTCTTGTTCAAGTTCAGTCATTTCAATCATTGTCTTCAGATTTATCTACTGACTCACATATTAGGCAAAATAAATTCCTCTCTTTTAAGGTTGCAAAATGTCATTACATTTTAGACACTGTAGCCATATGACAAGGATGCCAAGAAAAACTATTTACAAGCATTACTTTAATACTATTTAAATGAGACAAATAAATTGGCAAAAAAAGTTGTTATTGAAGAAAATGTTTTGATTGTTTAATAACAAAATTGGGAGAAATACTTTATTTTAAATATTTAAAGACAACACTTCAAACTTAATCAAACTACAAAGAGTCAATTCATAAGGCATTTTTTTGTTTTCTTTAATGGTAAGCAATAAAGATAATACCTATTTCTAAGTAAATTGAGAGAGCATTGAGTTTTGCTGAGTTAGTACTTCTAACTATCACTTCAACCAACCTGTACATTAGTAAGATTGTAATTGCCTGGGATGGTATTCCCTTTTAACGTGGTTCAATTAGGTTCAGAACTATGGATTTTATTTTTTTTTCCTGTTTTTAACATCAGCTGCAAAGTAGGTGCATATACGGGTATTTTACTGAGAAGAATATAAGAACTAAGCTTGTTCAATCTGCTTCCTAAGCAAGCATCTCCCCTCTTTTATAGAGATGCTTTTATATTTGCCTTCTATTGCTTTTCCTGCCAAAGGGGTTTAAAAAAAATGTTTAACCCCTTGAAACAGCAGGGTGATGAAATGGAGTATGATTTGCCCTCCATGCTCTAGTAAACTATAATGATATAGCTATATATTCTATGGAGCCAAAATCAGCATTCCAATAATTTGTATGAAAAGTCATCTGCAACCCTATGTGACACTGTTACAATTTTTATTAGTCTTGGAAAAGGGAAATTTATTGTCTTCTTTTACGAAGTCTTGCAGGAGTCAGTGATGTATGTAACTGGCAATCAAACTTCAAAAGCTTTTGCAACAGTAAAATAGCACACAGTTTGAAAACCACCAGGGGTGGTTTCAATTTCCTTTTACCTATTTTTGCCTTCCTTTAATTAGGAAGTGTCAAAATGCATAAGAGACAAAACACTACTAAACTTCTAACTTTTAAAATAGTGTTGAGGTCAATTAACGTGTCTAATGCTGTCATCTCCTGAATGTAAGCATTTGGCACTGCCCACTCAACATATAAGCAGTGGATGGTTATGGGTGAAAATGCAGATTATTTTTCTGTGTGACTAAGTCACAACAAGACCTGTGGTCACTCATGAAGCTCTAGACCAACCAGGACATCAGGTGGGAAAAGAACCATTTCCCTGGTAGGACAGAGGTTGCCAAGGTCCTGAAATTAGTCAGCAGCCACGAGAAGGTGCTTATGGGACTGGAGTAACCTTGACATTTATATCACATTGGCCTCAGGCTTCTCCTGTGTCAGCAGCTGAAGAATCCTTTGCTGTTTGACCAAGGTTATGCTGACAGTGGAGACTTCTCCTGACTTTAATAGCAGTTCAATGTTTTGCCTCCCTCCTTTCTCCTTCTCTTCTTTTTCTTACACCACCCCTGGTGCCATCTATGTTACAACCACATTTTGTAAGAACTAAGATGCAATTTTTTGAACGAATCCCCCTGAAGGATCTGTCTGTGCATGGCAAAAACATAAAGGCTCAAAAACAATGATAAAATATACTTGTAGCAAACATGTCTAGGTTTTAGTGAGTTGCCTTATTTGCCCCCAGCTTACTTCACTTTCTTATTGTTTAGTATTTCTTTCCCAATGTTAATACTTCCTTTGTTAATCAGATGCTTGATTTTTAATAAAAACCTGCATGATGCTGTCCTTGATAGTTGACCAGTTACCATGACCAAGTATTCCTTGACTTCTAAATGCAGAATTCCTTGCCTTTACCTATATGAATGAGGGGAGGAAAAAATCCTGTGTATCAACACAAAGCTAGGAGTGTGGCAGAGTAGTTGGGGAGTGCAGTGCTGGCAGGGCTGCTGCTTCTGTGGTCCCCTGTTCCAGGATTGAGAGCTGTGTATAGTATCATCTCCAGAACATGGCTTCAAGTAGCCAAAAATCCATGCAAATATTTTGATCAAAACCAGGTGTGAGTGGAAACGGAGGACCACTATGACTTTTGCAGAAACTATCATTTTGTGGTCTGTTGTGAACTTCGGTGCTGGCTATATTTGATAACTGTGGTATTTATAATGAGGGGCTAGGATGGTGGTTTGCATGCTCCGAACTGTCAGGCTGTGGTACGTGGCCGTCACAACTATGCAAAATAAGATGTCAGCTCCGGATTCACAAGGACTCAGCTCAGTGTGACCATGTAGCTTCCCTGACTGTCTTGTGTGATTGCTGGTCTGTAGGAGATGCTGAACAATTAAACAAGGAAAATGTGGTTTGTCTGTTGGTAGCCTTAAGGCTATGAGACACAAGAATAATAATCCTGATGAATTTCAGTCACATTGGAGTAAAAAAGGAACTTGCTGTACTTTGAACCTAAATGTCACTTATTTTCTTTCCTTGACTTCTCTTCCTGCCAAGATATGTAGGCCCTCTTTTAGCAGCCAGGATGGGGAATCTGGAGGAAGATTTCCACAAAAACACAATGTGATGTCTTTAGTTTGGCACAAAACATACTTCTCTTTTTCCCCAGGCTCCTGCAAAGCTAAACATGTATGAAGACTTATCTTCACTTGTGTAAATATTCATTGGGTAATTTCATTAACCTAAGTAGATCCTTAATCTCTTTCATTCCAGAGATGGTTTTATGTGCTGAACAGAATCTCCATTTTGAAACATGTACAGTTCTCTAAACTTCCAGATAACTATTGTGACAGAATAATTGGAGGTTGCTATGGATCTTTTAACAGGGAGGAAACAATATGAGAGAGTCCCACTTTTCTGGGAAGTTTTTATTTTGCTGCAATGTCCTCTGAACAAACTTGTCATGCTCTACTTTTTCAGCTTTTCATTCTTTCCACTTCTGATGAGAGAAACAGGATGTAAGGTGTTTTTAGTGGCACTAAAATGGCTGGTATGCATATTGGGGGAAAAAAAATCCCAAAGCGATAATGGTGTGAACCTTGCACCTAAGAGCTGGGGTGACTCCAACCCTAGAGGCTTTGTCAGACACGGGGCATAGGAGTTTCCTGATGCAGGTGCCTGCCCCTTAGCTTCTCATCAAGCTCTTGCAAAAATCTTTGAAAAGAAAGAGAAAACTTTAGGGTGTTTCTTCTGACCTCTTACAGATGCCTTCTTCATGGCAATAAAAAAGAATTACCCAGAAGTATTTCTTTCTATTTTCTGTAAAGAGAGATTATTTCAAAACTAGACAGGTATATTTAGTGACACAATTGTAGCCACCCAGGGTCCTTCACTGCTACTTTAACACTTAAAAAAATAAATAAGTATAAAATTGGTATTTTATCAAGACAAAAAACTTTGTCTTGATATGTTAACTGCTACCACTGGAAGTAGAGTGTTTACATAAACAATTCATTTAGAAATGTCACTCTTCTAGCCAAGTGGCATATTCTTGTTGTTTCCATTCTCTGTAAAAATATTAGAAATGTTTAGAATAATCTGGGCAATTTAGTAGTTTAAATAATTTTAGGTACTGGGTTTTGCTTGCATACTTTTTGGTTTTTTTCCCCTTCATTCTTTATCTTTTACATATGCACAGGCTGTTATGGACTGGATTTTAATATTTTTTTTTAATGCAAATATAAAGAGATTTAACCCAAAGTTTTCCTCATCTAAGAAGCTTTGAAGAAATCATTAGTCAAGGAACACCTCAAAAATAAATAGTGTTTAACTCTAATGTGTTTTGTTTGCCTGTCTTTCTCCTTTGGGAGTTTATTTAAGACCTTTTTTTGCAAAGGACATTGTTGTTCCAACTTTTTAATGAAATTTATTGCTTGAAATTCATCTATGTTTTAGCTACTTTCCTGAAATGTTCTGCATCTTAGCTGAGTTGTGAACCTCCAGCCAGCTTCCTGAATGGGGTGTCAGTATTTTGGGTTCATTCCTACCCTGCACCCAGTCAAACTTCAATGTGGTGTTACAGATTTTTGGTACCAAAAAAGAGGTCGGACATTGTCTGTCTTCCTAGGAGAGCTCCTTTCAGTGCTAATACATGAACGTGATTAAATCTTCACTGTAGGTTTATAGTTTCCTGATCACCTCAGGGAAGTTTCAATAGGACTTGTTTGAGAGGCTTTCAAGTTTTGTGCCATGTATGTTACTTCTTTCCAGAGGAATCCAGGTTTGTGTCTGGCTTTGCAGAAATGTGATTAATTCCAATACTCTAAGTTGGATGTGAGCAACCACCATCACAGCTCTTTTGGATCTGAAGCATTTGGCAATAAATTATGCATTACAAAATAAATAGCCAGTGCAAACTTGTTCACTTAAGTAGCATCGGAAGACCAGCATTTCTGACTAATTGCTGTCTGGTGCATAACACAGGTGCACAAGGAGCAAACAGGATTTGTCAATAAATACTCAGTTAACTGCAGTTGTAAATTTCTTCATTTCATGGCTCACGTTATTTTTTTCCAACTGCTGTAGTTTTTGAAGGCAGGTGTTGCACATAAGATTGGCATCATCCTGGTGGGTTGTGTTGATTATTTGCACTGTGTTGTCACTATGCTGCAGTTGAGAAGACTTTATAGACCTCACAGCTGATCATCCACTGGGGGGGGTGGAATAGTTTTGTAGTTATCATTGCCACTTTCATTTAAATGAATAATAATAAAAAGGCTTTTAATTTATGCCTGTGATGTTAAGGTAACAGCAAGGAGATTAAAGTGAAAAGAAGCAAGGCCAGAGCATTCCCTGAGTGCTTCTCTTAGTAGATCTGTCTGGCTCCTGCAGTTGAATACATTCCATTTTATGCTAAGCCTGTTCAAGGGGAAGCAGACCTGTTGCAAAAATACTGCATTTTCTCCTGCCTCAAGAGCTCCAAAAATTTTGCAAGTATAATTGTTTTTTATGCTGCTGTTGACTTTGCATAGGCTGTGCAATAAGATGGTTGTCTGTCACAGAAGCATTGATCATCAGCTGGGGAAATCAATGGAAAACGTTACGTGTTTGGTTTTTTTAATTTTTTTTTCTCACAGCTGGTATTGTAAAACAGATTAAGAAAGGGGATGTGATGTAAACATACACTCTGTCAGTCTGTTGTAATATAATGATGGAAACTCGTATGCAAGTGCAAGTATAGCCGTTTACTGCTCCTCTCTTTTCTGGTACACAGGAATAGCTGTCACTTCACCTGATGCTTCTGAGAGTAGCGGTGCTAAAGCTCTGTTCTAATGTCAGCCTAAATGTCAATACTGATGACCGATTTAAATCTCTGACTCTGTTTGATGTATTTCTAAAAGCCTAAGCTGGTCTAGAGGAGCAGCGTGCTTTCATAGTTCATCACCTCAGCAGTCTTGTGTTGGATCTGTGGTGAGAGGGCTCTCTTCTCCCTTGATGCTCTATTCCACCCTATTCATAAACACTTCTGGATATGGAATTGGGAAATTTATGAGCTCAGATATAGTGGGTTTGATACAAGTAAGTGCACAGGGTTTAAAAGAAAAAAAATATTTTGGGTGGCTGCAATATGCTTTGCACTTTAAACTTCAATTTTTCTCCCCATTAAAAAAAGGAGAATCATTCTCACACAGAACTGAAAAAAATCACAAAAAAATTGTAACTTTAGTGACAAACAAAATATATTATCAAAAACCAGAATTTTATTCAACTTGTTAGGAAACCTAACTTGCCATTGTAATACTTCATTATTTACTTATGTCATTATCCTTTTGATTTGTTTGGGCACTGGAAAATTTCATGAGACTTCATGTTAAATATCAATATGTGAAAAAAATGTTAATCCACTCTGAAAAATAATGGAAGAGGGCTGCTGTATTCCTGAATTCTTTCCTTCTGGGTTAAATCAATTATTTCAGCATTATAAAGTAAAAGCTCGTGTCTCACATAGTAATTACCACATAGACACTCTCTAACACCCAGAACAAACATCTGGATCATGTTGACTGACTTTTCACCATGGCAAAAAGGGTGAATGAAATATAATTCCTGCTTTCTGATATCATTAGGATTTCTTCATTCTCACAACAGCTGGGGCTCTCCATATATTATAAGCATTTATATTTTTTTAAAGTGTTGCAGATGTTATGTGTAGAAAATTCACACAACTTACTATGAAGCAACTTTTGTGTCAAATATAGTAGACAAATGAATTAGTCTTTACATGAAGTCTTTGTTAGTCATTAATGCGAGCAAAATATAAAACCCTGATGTCTTTGCAAGATATATTAGTAATATCAGAACAAAGTAATCACAGCTAATTATTTATAAATAGATTATGCTGTTAAATTTTTGTCTTCTGCATGTTTGTGGGGGTTTATTTCTTGGATCTGTATGTATGTTTGAACAAAAGAAGTATTTCTAATGCTCTATTATCTCTAGAATAATATTCTTAATACAGCATAATCTTCTGTGATAAACTGTAGCAAACTGGCTCTGGGACAAAAAAAAAAGCTGTGCTAAATTGTGGTCTGAATTTTAAGTCGCTTGTTAGGTTTAAAAGAGAGAACGTGCATTAAAAATAGTTTGACTCTTTTATGTGGTGGATTAGCCTGGTTTTAGCTTCTTTGAAATCTGGTAATCAGATAAAGTTCTGCACAAAGCAACTGCAGCTCTTTGCACTAGTGCTTACGGTGCGGACCAGCTTGAGGTCAGCGATCAAAATGAAGGTACATTTCAAAGAATTTCCCTTGGGAATGTGCCCTGAGAACTGCTGATGGATCAAAAGCACTGGTCTGTGGCAATGAAAAGACACAGAGAAGCACTTACTGTCATGGAAGTACAGACTGTGTTTGCAATAGCACTTGGCATCTTTTGTAAAGTGCATGGCTATCAGGACAACGGGAAGCATGACAGCCTGCCTTACGTACTTAATCTTCTGAGCAGAATTATTTAACCAGCTGTGGCACTTCTCTTTCATGTCTGGACAAGGAGGCCTAGGCACTGGTGTAGGTTTTCCGGGAGTGAACCCGGTCCATTTTCTTTGACAGTGGAACTGATTCAGTGTTGCTGAAGTGAATGTCTTCATCAGTGGGGCTGTCCCTGGCCATCCTGTTAGTGTGTTCAGGTAGGATTGTGATGTGCACAGTCAAGAGGGAGAGAGGGTAGTCCTCTAAAACAGAGAAAATAGGGGCTTTGCTGCCACTCTTGAGCATGAGAGCTGATTTTCCTACTCACTTTATAATTTCCCAAAACTGCAGACATTTCTGTTGGCTGGACTCTGTATCCTGGTAGAGGTGAACATGAATAATACCATCACACTTAATGTCTTGAACTTGTTCTGCCATGACAACCGTGTGTAATGACTGCATACTTGAGTGATCCAGAAGTAGTCTGGTAATTAGTCTGTAGCTCTAATGTTTTAAGAGGGTAAGTGCCCATACAGGATGAGCAGTACCTGTGCTTAGTGATAAATGTAACAAAGTAAAGAATGTATTAAATTTAAAGTCACTGGAGTAATTTTAGGACAAAATTGCTTTAATATGTCTTAGACATGCAGTAGGCCCAGGATGACAATCAAAAACTAAGAACTGCCTGGAAAGACTTATATCAGTGAGCAGGAGGTTGATTACAAATAGCAATTTACATTTTGGGACTGTTAAAAGTTGTGGTTATCGTGCTTTGTCTGTGACTGCATTTGGGAAGAATTCCTACCATATGGGATATCTGTGTTCACTTTGTTCCTGCCTTTGTTCTGATGATTCTCCTTCCCATATGACTACCGACTACTGCTATGTACTAGGACTATGTACTGCTATGGACTATGACTAGGACTAGCACTCAGTGAAGGTACAGACTGACTTCTCAGAAGCCACTTGGAAAGTTACACCAAGATTGAAGGGAATTCATCTGTAAAATTGCAAAAATCTTTTTGCAGCTGAAGCTCTGATGAGAGCACTGCAAATGAGAACATTAGTATAGTTATTATCAGATCAATTACAACTGAAATGTTTTCAGCTAATGTATACAGCTGCGCTTTGTCATGTCGATATCCAGAACCAAATGGAGAAAGAGGAGACAGGAACAGCATAAAGGGCAAGAAGATATAATGGGATTTAATTTTTTAAGTTAGGCTGATACAGCATTCTCCTTAGGTGGTAAAAAGCAGCAGCAAAAAGGAGGCAGAAGCAATGGCATGCCAAAAAAGGCTAATGTGGTCTGATGGCTGCTGCTCCCCAAGCAGATGTAGTATTAGTGCAACACACTAAGAGTTGTTTGTAAGCATTTCTTACAGTTTCTTTCCCTAGTCTTTTCCTTAGAGACTGGAAACACAATCCAGAAAGTAGCCAGTAGCTTTTCTTTAGCTTATACTCAAGTCTGAAAGTGCCAGAGGTACTTGGCAGAGGGGCACAGAACAGAAATGGATTAGATTTTAAGTGATGAAATGTTAACGGGGCCCAGGGAAAACTGTCTTGTGAACGTGCTATTTTGAAAGTATTTAGTTTGTACCTTCCTCAGAAATATCCAATTTTAGTCAGCAGTAGATAAAATATTCTGGCTCTGAGCCTGATTCATAAAGGCAATATTTGTTAAATGTTGTTTAAAGCTATACTGACAGATACTTTCAGACCATGGTTAAGCAGGTACACAGATTGAAATATTACTCAGTACTGGCTTAAAGTCCAGAAAAAACATTTCCATTCAATTTTCTTTAAAACACTAACCTTAATGCAAAACATAAAAGAATAGATGAACTGAAGAGTTCACCTTGTGTTTATGCTTGTCTTTGTCCTCTGGGACATTATGATGAGTTAGTGAGAGGCAGCTACCTACTTGCAGTCCTTTGCTACCACTGGTAAGAGTATTCCGAAAGGAATTCCTAAGTTCCTAAATAAGAGTATTCCTAAAGGGGCAGTGCTTGTATGCCTCAATTTGTTTGCTGAGGTATTTTCATGCATCCCCAGAATATGCCTGCTCCTAGTTCTGCTTCATGACTGTTTGAACATAAAATGTAAGAACAAGGCAACAGAACAGAAGTGATCATGTTTTCTTGGGTATCTAAGCCGTTATTTAAAAGTCCAATTGTTACTTGAAGTCCAATTATTACGTAAAAAGTCCAATTTTGTACTCTAAATTCTTTTCTTATTTTCTTACAGTCTTAATCTTGTAATGGTCCTGATGCTGATGGCACATCACACTGCACTAGCATTTCAAGTCAGGGATGTGCTTTTGAAGCAAATCCCTGGATTGTCCCCAGTTTGCATTAAAATGGAGGGGAGGAGGATAGGGGAAGAGGTGGGAGAGGGGCTGGTCTGCAAGCATATAAAATGTGTTCCAAACATATTAAAGTGAGAAATGTCATCTAGGCATCTAGTATGCCCTTGTTTCAACTTGCAATATGAAGAGCCATCATTTTTTTGATGATTAAGAGCAAATGGTAATAGAAAACAAAGAAGAAAAAAGAAGCCATTATTAATAAGTGTTTCTTAAGATGATGCAAAAAATGAATGTTCCATAGGAGCTTTGCTTCAGTAAGTAACTTTCAGCTTGTTGATTTTCAGATTTGGGGATGTCCTGCAGTGAAAGTGCGCTTTTTTCTTCATAGGTCTGCCAATAGTGAACATTGTTTCAGACCAGTCAGAGCTGTGCTAAACTTATTCTTCTCTCCCTGATAATGTTAGTATGAAAAAGTATCAGGGCAGAGCACAGTGGTGGTGGAGGTGGTATTTCTCTGAATACTCTTACAGATTAGGCAAATACATGGTTCAGGGACTACCCAAAGGAAAGGGGGTGGTTTTGGATTTAATTCATCTTCTTGCACAGATGAATGCAGAAAAAAAACCCCAACCCAAACAAACAAAAGCCCGCAAAAAATCACCAAACAAAAACCAACCAAACAATAAAGAACAACAACAAACATACATGTGAGTAGTTACAGTTTGGTGGCATCAAGCTTAACCATACACTGTATTGTAAGAAGTAGCCTCATTTTGGTTTGTTTTGTCTACTCTGACCCTAGTCTCATCTTTCTTTAACCCTTAATTTAAAACAGGCAGTGAATTTTTTTTCCCCTCATTTTGTCACAGTACAGGGGGTTTTATGAGCCTCTGCCACGTTACCCTTCAGTTTTGTCCTTGCCAGGATGAAAACTATTGATTTAGTCATTTCTTGTGTGGAAAAAAATACTGAAAATCCTTGTTGCATTCACTTTATCACTTACTAATTCTACTATTCCCTTCAGACTCTTGTGCTTCCCCTGTAATTGTGCTTCAAAATGAAAATGTAGGCATGTTTATACTGACATGATGTCTTCATAGGGTTATTCCCTGTACCTTTAAGATGCTGGCTTGCTTTTCTTCCCTTTATGCATCTTGAAGAATTATACTATGGACCATTTTCACTGCACTGTAAATAAGAAGTGCTACTCACATCACTTGCCTGTGTCGGGACTGGGATATAGGCCCTTCCCATGAGCTGATCTTGCTTGCTGCTACAGGAAACTAAGCTGAAGAAATAGTTATTTTACACAATATCTGACTTACTAATTCACAGAAGGGAGCAATGGGAAACCAAGCCCTCTGAAGGGAAGGATGAAGTCCTTTTGATTATCAACTGGACCGATAAAACTGTGGCCAGGATTATTTTTTGCACATCTCTTGCACCTAAGTTGGGGGCTTCTAGTGGTCTCTGGGCAGGAGGTTTAAACTGTATCATAGGAGATATGAGGGTGAAATGAGATCACGTGGACTAGAAATGATGCTTAATTTGCTTATTTCTTGAAGTTTAGAAATTATTATGAGCTCAATTATGTTGCTGTTTTTCAAAGCACATGAAAGGTGAAGTTATTTTAGACATAGAGCAGGGGATAACTGAAGTATAGAAACTTGCCTCAAACAAGAGATCATAAGCCTGTGGCATTTTTGCAAATGACTCTAAAACCAATGACTTTGAACTATGCTATTTAGACAAGTCAGAGACAGTTGGTTCAATCAGGTGGATATTTGCTAGTCAGGATGGATTTACCATGACTGCGTCATATCTGTTTTAAAGAACAGTAATAAAAAGTGCAATGAAACAAGAGACAAGCTAAGTTCAATATTATAATTCCAGTGAATTAGATTAGAATTATACGTATTTATTTTATCAAAATAATTAATAGAAAAAGTCCTGACTATTCCAAATGGGAATAGATAGTTCTGAGATTTGCACGTGATGTATTATGTGTTAAAGACCTTGTTAATTCATGGTAATTTATTAAGAATAATTAGTACTGTCCCAAAAGTTGATGTAGATTTGTTTAATATTTCTCTGCTTCAGTGTAAATAATGTTTGCTCACCAAAAGCTAGGACTGCTGTTAACCAATCCTACACAAAGCCTTTTAGAAGTGTCAATTTATTGTGTCCTCTGTGTATTTATAGTGTCAATAGCTCTCTGTTAGAAATTTTATTCTGAACCACTTTGCTAGTGGAACATAAAACAATCTCTTATGAGGAGTTTAACGGAAGTTCATTGTGTTCAAATAAGTTTCAGTCTGCAGTTCTTTCTGTTATGGGGCTGGTTGTGGGGAGTTAGCACCTGCCTGTAATCGCAACAATTTTTGCATAGTTTAGTGAAGAAATTGAAATGGAAGAAGTAGTAGATGATAAAACAGAGAAAAAGGTTTGGATTTCAGGTGGCTGCCTGAATAGGTACAACCCTTAGCTCTGCTTTAAGAACAAAGTGGGACAGTACACTGAGTGTAAGTGTTGAAGAGGCAAGACAGGAAGCATTACCCTTCCATACTAATTTGACACCTGATGCAAGTCTTTATATTACACCTGCTTTGAGGTTGGTTGAAAACATTTTAACACTCAGCACACTTGATTTCTTCTTTTTTAAACTGGGGATAGCCTGGGAACCATCAAGTGCCAAATGCTTTCATCAAAGCCATAAACAAAAGGGGATTCTATAGGAAATCCATTTATTCTCAGGAGGTTTCAACAAAACACATTTTCACTTACTCAAAGTGGAAGAATAAATCTGTAGCTCTTTTTAAAGAGACTTACTTCATGGCCCTAGGAGGCAGACACAGTACTGGATTTAAAACAAAAGCTGTAACAAAAGCATCCTCACCAGGCTCAGTAAATTGTGGTAATGTTTTATAGGTCTGCAATACATCTGCATGTGAGAGCTATTCAGTTACTGCCCAACCTAGCTACATAGATAGCCTGTGAGGGGGAAAACATGTGCTGTGTGGATGCTGAGTTTTGATCAAATAAAGTAACACTGAGTGAATTGGATTCTCAAATAAAATAAAGAGCTATGCTCTGATAGCTGTGATCATGAGATAGAAAATTACTTCTACAGCAATAAAAAGCTTAAACAAACAACATGATATTTTACCTGTATTTAATCTTTCTTGTCACAGATCATCTTTATACATAAACACTCTGGTAATTAACCTTGCCTGACTTATTTAAGGATTCATGGTTGCTGCCACAGCAGAGGCTCCCAGCTCAAACACTGGGCTGAAGTTACTGAATAAATACAGTGAGGGGAAGCTGACTAGCTCTGGAGGTTGGCTCCTGCCCCACACAATAACCCTGGATGACAGCCAGCGGGGAATGTACCTATATGCATCCATCTCTTGTTTTACATCTTGGATAAATGGATTTTATATATATATATATGTTTTTTGGTTGTAAAGACTACTTCTGTGTGTATTTCTACCAAGCACTGGGGTGTCAACTGCTTGTTTATTTAGTGCAAAATACAGAAATATCTGCTTGTGTATATTTTCTGGACAGATCGGGTTACAGCATCTATCGGAACTCTGTTTTAGGGTTATTTATGAGCCAGCACTTGCTAGGCCACTCACAAGCATCCCTCTCACCATGTATATCAGAATACTCCACAGATATGTACTTAATCAAATCCATGTTGCTACAGCCATTTGACCAGTGATGTGTGGACATGCGATGAAGAATGCTGCAGGAGTACAAACAAGTCTTTCATCTGATGATCAATGCCTTTCCTCTTCAGTGACAGCATTTGCTATCACAAATAATTGCATTATTTAATAATGGAAATCAAAATATTCTTGTCATCTTGATCTTAGAGTCTAGGCTGAAACAGTACCAAAAAAGAATATGGAAACTGTCTCAGTTAATTTCTCCTCTGTTGTTTATAAGTTAAGTTAAAATACCTATTTTTACAAATAGTTTGTAAAGAATCGCTAAAAATCATAATTCTTATCATAAGTTAAAGTCCATCTAAGAGAAAACAATTTTTTTTCTGACAGAAAATTGAGGTTCTTCAGATTGCTTAATAGAGAGACAGTTTAAATCAGCATTATGCATACTATATAAAAAAATGGAAATGAACTGTAAAGTTAGCGGTGCAATCCTGATATATAAAACTACTTAAGCATATGTTATGTATGACCAAATAAAATTAGCAGTGGGACTTTCTGGTTGGTTTTGGTGGGGTTATATTTTGTGTGGTTTTTTGTTTGTTTCGTTTTGTTTGGGTTTTGTTGTGTTTTGTTTTTGTCCTGGAGCTATGGTTTCCAGATGTGTGGGATCAACAGTAGTCTTGCTATTTTTGATGATGTGTTGTGGCTGAAGGCTTGAGACTTTAAAGATGCATATTATGTGCAGCAAAAAGAACTACAGGGAACTGCAGACCAGCTGAAAACATTAATGTTTAGAGCTCAAAATTAAAGCATATAAAGAGGAATAGCATAAGAATCATTACATTTGTTATAAGGAGTATTTCAGGCTGGCAACACTTTAGGAGAAGATAGCATATAAAACCTCCATTGCTTCAAATTTTGTTATACTCTGAGTTCAGTTACAGTATGTAGGCTGAGATAAGAGGACAGAATCCTTTCTAATGGATATTTCTTCAGTGGAATCCATGGTTTCTATTATTTGCCGATAATCTGCACTTTATATGTAAATGCCTTTACAGTTTCACCTGCAAGTAAAAAACGTATGGTTGCAAAAGCACACAAGACAACAAAAAACCCCAATATGATGACAATTGGAAGATTTAGCAAGTGTTGTAGACATGTCTTACTAGGATTATAATTTGGCAGCTCCACAGAAAGTGTTGTAGCCTTTTTTGGTATAATTATATTATTCCCTTGAAGGTGTGTTTAGACTTTGTTGTTAGACAGATTCTGATAACACTGGTGCAGCCCACTTTAAGAATTAGACTAGACACTGCTTTTAGGGTCAGTTCTTGCCCAGAAATTCCTAATGTGGCTTTCTCACGGAAGTCACAGGAACAGCGTAAGAAGCAGTTTTTCAATAACAAATTACTCTGAGTCTATAGTCAGGAGCTTGGGAGCTTTGATGAGAATGGAAATAAAAAAGAACAGGAATAGATTAATTGCTTGTGTCAGCACTAGACTGAAAAAAATCCCCAGCAGCCAAAGCTGGTTTCAAATTAAAATTCAGTTTCTTCAGAAGAGTAGCAATGTATTATTAAGGGAGCAAATGGTTAAATTTTTTCTTAAACAACAAAAACATTTGGGCATCAACACTGTCTTTAAGGCTTGAAAAGAAAAAAGTATGACTTAAGTCCAGCAGTGATAAATAAGAAGTCAGGACATATGTTTCCTAATCACATCTACAGAATATTTTTATGTATCTATTGGGTTAAAACTCTTTTAAGGTAGGTAGATTTCCTTTCCTCATCATATGTAATAATGCTATTTCTTCTCATCAAAAGATCTAGTAGATAACTGGTACTCAGAACAAATCTTGGATTACTGGGGGTAAGATTCTAAATGTGCTTAGATCTCTGTGCTCATCCACACATGCAAAAAAAAAACCCAAACATTTTCTCCTTGAAAGAATAGGTATAGGGCCAATACAGCAGGCAATTCCCAATCCCTAAGAATTTGCCTACGCTTTCTAAGGAAGTTCTGCATTCACCCCCAGTGAAATCAGTCCAAGAAGTCCATGTAACTTCATCATGCTGTCTTGAAAAACTCATAAATTATGGTGAATTGAAATTTCTGTCTCTTCCTCACAGTAGCTGAATGATAATTGCATGGACTTCTGGATTTTGGACTATTCAGTGGATGTCACTGAAGCCTTGAAGTTGTGAACCTTGGCTGGGTTGTGTACAAAGACCAGTTGGGGCTTGAGCTGTGAAACTCTGCATATAGACACAGAGCAAGGAAAGGAGGCAGTCACTCCTGTGTGGAGAAGGGGGAGCAGGAGTCACTTCAGTTTCACAAGCCAAATCCATGAGCAAATCACATGAGATACAACTAATTCACACCGTGACAACTTCTTAAACATCTTCCTCATTGTCCGCCCCTTGTCCTTCCCTTTCCCCCCCAAAATGAGGCAAGTTCTAATGGAGTGATTCGTAAATCTTGTGAGTAGAAGATGTGGAAGACAAGATAGCTCAGAACATTGAGAACAGATCAACTGTTGTCCTGTTTGGATTCAAATCTGCTGTTACACTTCTAAATCTATGTGCCAGCCATGTAACAGGGAGGGCATATGTAACAAATGCCCATTATTGCCTATAAGTTTGTTCTTACATTAAAATGTGGATACCTTGCTGACTTAACCTAGCTGAAGTACTTGGACATTTTTGAAAATTAATATATACTATTACTTTCTCTAATGCTTTTCCTGCCATAATAAATGTCTTAGGCTTTCTGTGCTGTTGTCTATACCAGTTGTTTTTATTTAGCCCGATTAAAAGTTCATGAATGTTGTTTTGAAGAGAGTAAAATGATAGGTGAATTGGTTATAAAATATCTGAGGTGAGAGGATGTGGCAATAACAGCAGAAATTTAGGTTTCTTCAAATTCAGTCTATGCAAAACAGAAGGAAAAAAAAAAAGGAAGTATCTGTACAGATTTGGGGCTTTACTGGAGTAGATACTCAAGTCTAGTGGGGAGATTGCTCAAAACAAAAATGCTGGCAAGCAAACTTGAGTCTGCCAGTAAATATTTTGAATTATGCTGGTAAAAATAAGCCTGAACTGAGTTCACCACCAGTGTTACAAAACCTTTCAGCAGATTGGAAGAGATCACCAGTTATCCTGCAGCATAACAAGCAGAGAGGTAATGAAGATCCAAAAACTGCTGACGTAAATAAAATTGAAGGCACTGTGGCAAGATGTTTAGTTTAGGCTTTTAAGTACTGCTGCAAAGTATTTATTTGTGATCAACCAGGGTACAGCTTCAGTAAAATGTGATGTGACTAAGGCGCTTGAAATTGAAGTCCTCTCTTGTCTGCCTTGAAATGTAGATATTGTAGCAAATAAATATTCCCTCCTTTTTTTTTTTTTATTTTTAGGATTTCATAGAATAATAGAGTATCCTGAGTTGGAAGGAATCAACTCCTCACCTTGCACAGGACAGCCCCAAAGATCATATCATGTGACTGAGAGATTTGCCTGACTCCATTTGCCAAGGAAATCCCCTTTGTTATAAAATGATGAACAAACCTTTATTTTGTTCCTCCAAAAGATAATTATTGGTACGAATTTACTGAAATTCACATGGTGATTTTCATTTTTATAGGGACTCCTTCTGAATTTGGTGATAAGCAGTGAAGAATGTATGTCAGATACCAACCACAGATTATTCTTCCATGTGCTAGAAACTTTCACTGTCTCAAACCACTTCATGTTTTTTCCATGCAGCATTTTAAAATATAACTTGATTTTTAAATGCACTTTTCCCTTAGACAGATATAGTTTCATTTTAATAGAGTAGGTGATCAGTTAAAAACAATTAATACTCTTTGTGAGCTTCTTGCCATAGTAAAATAAAGAAATCTACAACAAAATGTAAGACCAGTCTTGTGACTGACAGTTTTATTAATAAGATGATATGAGAGGAATCTTGGAATCCAGAGCAATAGACGGTTAGGGCTCCTGCTCCCTGTGGACAAGAACAAGGTATAAATCTTAAAAATTAAATTCTTTACATTCTTGAGACTAAGTTGAAAACAGTAGTTTATATTCAGGCCTGCTTGGGCTATTCCTGATTAAATTAGTGCTGCATACAGTCTGACGTGAATACATGGCCAGTAAGCTTTCCTCAGTCTGACATGTGCCACTGCCACCAGTCTCCCACGACTTTATCAATACAACCCGCTAACAACAATCAGATCACCTGCGTGTGGCAACATACGAATATTAAATAACCACCCACACAAAGATATACTCTAAGCTCTTGGAATATCAGGAATGTGGGCATTCTGTGTCTTTGTACGTTTGCATTCTGATAGGTGCAAGATAAAATATACCTTGAAAAACTAGCGATAATACAAATAACTGTGGTCAGTTCTAACATTCAGACTGTTTCAGAATAATTTCAAATGTGCCCAATTCTCAATTGTGAATTCAGCTTATGTGAAATCTCACAATTCTGTCATTTTGCATTTGCAACTGCAGGATACTTGAATTGGGTTCTTAGTAGGTCACATTGTATATGGAGAAATACCTATATAATATTAGTGCGACTCAGTTCCTGGAAAAATCTACACTAGACTGTAAAAAGCTTCCAAGAAGAAATTATTGATCTTAGATTTGAAGAAATGTGATTGCCAAATATGTCCAAGGGCTAAAATGGTGATGTTCTTAATCACAAAAAAACTTAATTCAAAACACTTGTACATCCAAAGGGTATCTTCAGCAAAGATTTGTTAAGGTAGTGTAGCAATAGTTTAAAAAGAATTACAGTCAGTAGAGGCAAAAGTGAACCAACCAAACCAGTTCCACGTACCCATACCAAAAAACAACCCCAAAAACAACAACAAAAAAACCCACCAAATCTGGCAAGATATTTCATTTCTGTAGGTTGTGTATCCATTTTGGTATCACACCTATCATGATCAACCTATACAATAAGATATGTAGATAGACACACCGATGTTAAAGCACTTTTTATCAACTTAACCTTCTAGTTACTTCTCAGTTAAGGTAAGATAGCTTTTTTTTTTTAATGCTTATTTTATGAAGACTTCTTCCCTGCCTGCACACCACTCCCATGCTGTGCTCACTTCAGAGGGCAGAGAATCAAATTTTGATGTGTATAACTATGAGATCTGTAAATACAGCTTAGAAAAAACTTGTGAATGAGGCTGAAAATTATGGATCTGAGGGACTGCTATTGTGATAAATGCTTGCACAGCCGGGAAGAAGAGATTTCTTTTCTTAATCTGCACAATACGCATTATAAATGGGCCGAACAGATAATCAAGAGCAGTCTATGCTTTGGTTCAAGAATAGAGAAGTTTAAAAATACTGCGAGGCAGATAATGAGTTCCTTCTCCTACATCTTTGGTAGTTTCCTTGCAGCTATCAAAGGGGCTATGAGCTATCATTTCCTTCCACAAATTGAGCAATTAAGTGCCATTTGAATAATGCAGATTCACAGAATGAATTCCGGTGTAGACTTTTCTGAACAATTTTAAATCAGGATGAAAATCACTAATGGTTTTTTTCACTGTCTTTTTAACAAGAGTGTGAAAGTCACAATAGAAATCTGCTGTGCATTGCACACCCTATACAGTTTCTCGCAGTGAACTTGTGATACTTACCATCTTACTCTACTCAACTTTTCTTCAATGTTGAACTGCATTGTTGTAAACTGAACTGTGTCATCAGTAATTTTGTATTATTTTATAAAGGTAGTGCAATCAGAAACAAATGACATTATTTGAAAGTTGGGCTTAGGTTGGTTATGTGGTTGTTTGTTTTCACAAATAAAGGAAGCCTGGTGCTTTAAAACAGAAGTGAGGAAAAGCTGCTTTTCATGGTCTTCATAGCATCACTAGGAGATGATTTCAAATGTCTCAACAGTAGCATTGCTGCTGGATTATTTTGGTGAAGAAGAAAGTCTTGTTCAACCAGAACTCTGCAGTGGGATTCTGCTCTGTGTACAACCACTCTGCCTGGTGGTAGAGAGGCTAATGCCTTCACAGCCCTTTGGTAGGGAGAATAAACACTGTGAGTAATCAGCAGAAAGTAGCCCGTGGAAAAAGGAAAAGATGATAACTTTCTTTCCCAACCAGAACTCTATGAAGACGTAAGGTATGATTTTATACCTTGCAAAATATTCTTTGCCACTTCCTGCCTTCACATTTATCCTTCACTTTCCTCATCTTTTGAGTTTGTTTCTTTTGGGTGGACAGAACCTTGGGATAATAGCATTATTCTTGATTTTAAAAACTGACCAAACAAAGCTGTATCTGTTGCCTAAAGTTTTGATCAAAGTGCTAGATTATGCAGCTGCTGCTGTTGTTACTATTCCTTCCTTTGTTGTCATAGTTTAAGGTGAAAACACTATCCTCCACACACTAATTATTGAGGCAATTATTGCTTAGATGTACAGCCTGTTACTTGAGTAAATACGTTTGAGTTGGAACCCTGTAGGCTTTTGGCCTTGTACGTTTTCTCATTGCCCAAGTAATGGACATGCACTGATCTTTTGAAAACTAAAGATGGCTCTGTGCTTTTTTGTAAGCTGTTTGAGCACAGTTCATTGGCCACGAATTCAGATTTGCTGAACTTTTGAACATGTTTGCAACATTAGGTGCCTATAGTTTCATATAAGCTTGCACGTGTTGAATACCTAGTTGGAATTGGGTAAGACTCAAGTCTTGTTTAAAATGCTTGTTTGATTAGGTTTTTTAAATAATCTAAAGTGTGTATTTGTTTTTAAAGTCTATTCTTTAGACAGAGATCTTTTGTAGTTTAGTCATTCATTAAAGAAAGAAAAGATCAAAAGGGCTACAGAGGAGAAAGTGTACTGAGTCTCAGGAAATCTGGAGTCTTGGCTGGGCTACAGACTTTCTGTGTGGATCTTGTATCTTGATTCCTTCTGTAAAACAGAGGTAAAAGTATTTCCCTGTCACAAGGCCTGGGGGAAATATTTTTAATGTTAAGGAAATAGTGAGAAGTTTTAATGGTAAAGAAAAAGGACTCCACGGTAAATAACTGAACATGGAAGTGTATGCAGCTGAAGTTTGAAATTAGTAGCTTAATAAAGCATTTGTCCAACTCTGTCATATAATTTATACGGCCCGCTGTTGTAGCGTGTAAAAATAAAGGCAATGAACCTAATTTGAGTTTTGTATTAACTGTGTGACATAAAAAGATGAAAAAAGACAACTGTTTTGCATCCTTAGTTAATGCTATTAATGAGTTTGCTAGAGAACTATAACTCTGTACTTTAATCACAGCTAGGGTACTTAAGAAAAATTGGTACTTGGCAACTCTCTTCTTTTCTTTCTGTTCCTGGCAGATATTCCTGAATCAGAGCTAAAAATAAAGCTACTTTTTTTCCATGTTGCCTTCTGTTCTAACAGGCATCCTGTAACTTTAAAACTCAGGTCCTTGGACTAGGCATCATTGCACTTCATCTTCATATTCATAGAAATATTAAATGGTCTTAAGTAGTGTGAAATCACTGCTACAGTATCTAGAACATGAGAGCAATTTGGAGAATTTCAGAGTATTGGGCAAATAAAGGTACAAGTACATTACAAACAAGTAATGATTTTTTTTCTGGTTCAGATCTGTTTTGGGATCATTTTGTTCAAGTGGAGGAATGTGATAATGTAATAATGAGAGTATGGTGAGTATAACTGGTAGTGGCAGCTCATTTTCTTCTTAGTGGTCAAATAAAGTCAGAACTGAACAGTATTTTTTTTGCACGATGATTTAGAATTAATTTAAAATTAGAGGAAAAGAAATGGACTGCTATTTCAACTCAAATCTAGAAATTACAGATGTGAATTGGCAAGGTAGTTTTGAGAGACAGTCACTAAAAGCACAGTGAAACTGAAGTCTAGCAAGGAAGAGTGAGATTTCTGGGATGGTTCAGGCCCTTGTTTAGAGTCCAAGGGTACAGACACACTGCAATCAGGAAACTAACATTAGCTCAGACAGGATGCATGAGTCAAGGATATTGAAAGGAGATGAAAAATGTGGAATTTGGGCACCTGCCACTCACCAATTGTTGGGCACTGTTTGTGGTTCATGCTCCTGATTGGAATGTACTGGAAAAGAAAGAAAAATAGTTTAAATTGGGCTAACAGCTACCATCTGTCATGTGACTTACTGAATTGTTTAGCTGCAAAGACATGACCAGAAAGGATAGTAAGGGAAAAGCTCATTCCTTTTCCCGCAAGTCCCCCTGATCCTGTTTATCTTAGCTGATAAGGTTTACCAGCTTGAAAGATTGAGTATAACCTGGCAATCAAAGCATGTACAGTCCAAAAGTGGTGTGTTTTACTGTCTTCTTATATAAAATGGATTGTATTCTGAATTAGCATCTAGAATCTGTAGGTATTTGAAATGGACATCATAATATGGTCCACTTGTATGGTTTAATTTAGGTTTGATTCAAAACAAAAGATCCCAGCAGCCTTTCTCAGACCTAGTAACAGTAATTCCTTTTTCAGGGCATGCTTTGCTTTAGTTAACAACACTTGCAGGTATTTGAGTGGAGGGATGTAGTCAGTTCAATGTATAGAGCAGAAACTTTTTCATTTAACATGTGCCGACTACTGTGCATTTGGTGTGAGCTTTAGACTGGAGTTATATTAGTAGCTGGAAATATCAGACTTGAATCTATTTTGCATGTTAGGTTCAGATAAACACAAGATATGTCTTACCCTCCTTGTTTTCCTCACCCTCAAATCTTTGTCTGAACCCTAGGACCAACTCTGACATATATTTTAATTGATTTTTTAATATAATTTGATCATTTGTATTCAAATACCTTTTGTTTCCCTGTATTTCTGGAATACATCAGTCAAGAAATCTGACTCTTTCTTTACAGTGTCTGTATCAAGAAAAAGTTCATTCAGTTTTTGCTTCTGACCTGTGTAAGCTGTTTTGGCATCTCTGGCATTTTCCAGAAGTAAGAAGTTCTCAAACTTTGAGTGATTGTTTAGTTCTGTGATATTTTTAACGCACTTAAATTCTCTTGGATATATTGGATAATTGTAGAAAGTGACGAGCTGGTACTCTGAATACACTGCAGCCTGTCTCTTGTTGTTAAAAGACCTGTACCATGGTGGAATAAGTTTTTTCTTGCAACTGAAATTTATTCTCCACAGAAAAGACAGATCTCGAAAGTTTCCAAAATAGGTTGGAAAAACAGTGAAGTAGAACTACAAAGTAAAACTGTCAGTTATTTTAAGACTTTCTGCATGCATTTGTCTGAAATGAGCCCTTGTGTTTGTTATCCAGAAATGCTCAGTTCCCTGCCTTATATTTTCTAAAACCTAAAGCTATTTTATACTTCATACTGTAAATTGTAGCATTTCCTCATGCTTTACCTTTTTCTTCCTTACAATAGAGTAAATAAAATTATTGCTTGCCTTTACTTGGCCAACAAAACTTGTGTCTGGAGAGTAGGATTGATTGGTTGGATGGTACCTGGAGACAATTTGAATCTATTTTTATATATTGGCTCAGGTTTATGGGCTCTCAGGGTCTCAGAGTACTTTTGCCTATTGTTTATATTAAAAAGGGCTTATCTGACCTTTGTGTTAACATAGTTTCATGGACTTGCCTTTCCAACACTGATCAGAGATGGAGGTTATCTTTGTCTCCCTAATGGTCTCGTCATTTTTATCTTGTGAATAAAGTCACCAGTTTTAATGACAAATTCCCTGGCTGGGAAGATCACATTAACACTGTTCAGGGATTGTTCTACCTGTCCATGTCATTAAGACAAGGAAAATGTCACAAATATTAAAAAAAAAAACAACTTAACCAGACAGTTGTGGAACTTGTATCAGATTCATATTTTGTATGTTTATTTTATCTCCAAAGCAAAACCTAATAGTATGTGTTTTTTGGTTATTGCACATCTCAAATTGAAGTATTTTATTTGCCATATAAGGTGTATTTTATCCAATAACTGTCTGACACTTTATTTAAATATGTTGGTGCAGCCAAAAGGTATTGCCAAGTTACAATTAGGACATCTACTGTCCAGAATATTTATTGTAGTGTAGCTCAGTTACATGAAAAACAATTTTTAAATGATGTGACTGTGACTGTTTTATAGTGCTGGTTTATGTTTGGTAGTAGCCGTGTTTCTTTGAAGACTTCTAAGGTTTCATTTTGATTTTTTCTAAAGCTTTTTTTTTTTTAAACCACCCGAACATCCAACCCTTCAAAAGAATAAACATGGAAAATATGTAAAACATTAACGTTTACAGTTCTTTCAATAATTTGGGAGACACTTTGAGATTCTGGGAAGCTTTCTGTCTGATTTCTAAGTATTGACAATTGTTGCTATCAACTGTAATAAATTTGATTAGTCCAAATATCTTTCAGAGGGACCCAGTCTCTGTCTGTGTCAAGGTGGTGTCTGGTGCACATGAGGAATGAAGGTAAAAGCAATATGTTCAGCTTAGCTGCATATTGTTCCAGTCACTAAGAGGAGTTTGTTAGGCTGTCTCCAAAAGTGTAATGGGCTGTGTACACCAGCTGACAATTGATTGGCAGCAGCACTGCCTCCCTGTGCTTTTTTCATTCTCTTTTCCACCCCCTAATTTAAATAATCCTATCTAGCGACTGAACAGAAATGCTGTAGTCTCTTAAATTCACACCTGAAAAGTTGAGTCATTCTGGCTTTTGTTTCAAAAAGTGAGAACACTCACAAGTAGGAGAGGAGAAGATCTGAAAGGAGGGTGATATTCAAGACTCTGCTCTTGTGGAAGAGTAAACTAGTGCCATGCAGTACCCTCGTCTTAAATACCCTTCTCTTCAGTTAGTTCGTGGTTGAAAATAGGAACTATGGCTGCTTCACATTATTTCTATGCAGAAAATGGCCCTTTGGCTGACAAGCCTGCATACCTTTAGAATAGATTGGCCTTGGCTGGGCCTTGAGACAACCCTATCTTAACTCTAGATACAGAGTAGTAATCCATAAGGCTGTGCTAGAATTTGGACCTAAGACTTTTATGCCTAAAACTTTCAAGTGTGGGTTTTTTCGTATTAGTTTCTTTTTTTCTCACTGTTTACATGGTGTACTTGCTAAAATTCTCCTATGTTATATCCATGAGCAGCTGTACCACAAAATTTGCTTTTGAACTGATACTGCTCTTGAAGTCCTTGGGATAACTACTGAGGTGTTTTGGTCTTTTATTTGGTTAGTTGGGTTTGTTTTCCTCCAGAGCTAAGTATATTGTTGCTAGTGCTGTTATCACTGCTACTAAATAAATTATTTAAATCAAAATTTCTAAGGTTTATAAATTTAATAAACATAATCTAAAAAAAGAAAATAAATTTGAGACATGTTTCAGTGGATCTTTTCAGGCGTGTTGAGACCACTGTGTATCATCTATTTCATTTGATTATTATTGGTTTTATTTATTGTTATGGAGCCTTTTTGAGTTCCCCCTTAGCCTCTGATTTAGAAATACAATGTCTGTGTTTGTGTATTTTTGCTGTGAAAAGTCTGAAGCTAATGGTTCTGTCAAACAGACTAGGCAAAATATGAGAGTGAATGCTTACAAAGAAAAAAAAACGAAAAGAGAACTGGATATTTGGATTCCAAAGTGCCACCACAGTGATCGAAAAATAAAACATAAAACTCAAGCCATTCATTTGATCTGAAACATGAATACAAGTTCATTTTGAGTTTACAAAGCTGAGAACACTGGCATCCTTCAAACCTCTTTGGAAAAGCAGCCAATTCAAACTTCCTGAGAGTGAAGTTTGTGGGAAGTGGCTTAACATCTTAGGAGAGTGTTTTGAACTCCAGACAGAATAAGGTATTATGCTTAGCAAAGGAAACTACAATTTGTGAAGCATTTAGTGAATGGTTTGACTTATGCCACTGTTACGGTAATGTTTGCAACTCTTCAAAATATTCTCATCATGGGGAATGTCTCATTAAAAGAAATTTTTTTCCTCTTTTTTTTCTTCTACTGTGCAAATAAGGAAATGGTTAAGAGCCTTCAGACATTACGGTCAAACATTCATCCTTATAGACACTTTGGAACAAAGTAAACTTTAAAGATTAACCTGACCAAAATAAATTTAAGAAGAAAAGAAAAAAAATCTTATAACCATGTCTTTGGAAGCTTACACAAAACTACATAAAGGCCCACTGTATAAAATATGGTCTACAGGGACATTTGAGGTATGTGAACCAAAGAGTAAGCAGGCCTGAAAAGTGACTTTTACCTCAGAAAAGCATCAAGTTAGCAGTCAGGGTGCCATCAATCAAGTGAAATTCTGTGTCAGAAGTGGAACTTGGGATTCTGTGTTTCTGGTACACTGCAGTCCCAAATGGTGGTTGAGTTGAGAAAATTCAAAAATTCAAATGGTTTTATTTTGTCTTTGCTGTGTTAAGAACCATTGCCTCTTTACTGTGTCACTCTTGAATATTGCAATCCAGTTAAGTAACCCCGAGGCAGCAAGAGAAGTTGGACTAATTATTTTCTTTTAAAAAAAAATTTATTTCAAGACTTGTCCTAGATCTCCAGTGGTGTAAACTATATGAGCAATAGGTTGGGAACGCATCATGGAGGTGCTGCTGTTGAGCTGTAGGTGATAGGCTCAGCTGTTGGTGTGGTACGTTGACATATATATTTCTGTATAAAGGCAGACTGAATGTCTGCACATGAGAAATCATTAAATATCTCCCCAAATTATGCAGAGTGAATGTATAATTAGATCTCAGAAAACTTTCTGTTCTCTTATGAAAATAATTAAGTGGCTACTATTTAATAATGTTTTACAAAATAAATTATGGAAACAGACTTCTGGATGCTTATTCCAACATTAAAAATTGCTAGAAGTGCTAGACTTCATTTTGTCACGTGCACCTGTGCATGAGCACAAATGTATCAAGTAATGTCTGTAATGTTAGAAAGATATTTATTTTTGTAGTGAACTTTGATTTATGGAGTTCATAGCAAAAGCTGATGCATATTGTCAGATGTTAATTTCTTTGTGAATGAAAGCCTTCAATTTGCCTTAAGTGTAGGGGTGATACACTAGCAAGCCCCCAAGTCTGGGAGTCTGTCCAGAAAAGAAAGCAGTGAAAGATGTAGAGAAAACAAAAATTTCTATTTATGACTTCTTGAAGATCCTTCTGCTATCAATTCCCTGTTATATCTATTTCTCTTGTGTCGTGGTTCAGAAGGTAAATCTACCTTCCTAGTAGTTTGTTTGATATTTACAGCTGAAAAAGACACTTTCTGAATTGCTTTTCATCTCATCCATCTAGCAATAAAAGCCTCTAAAAGTGATGGTTAGAAAAAAGCATATTATAGGAATATTAATATTAAAAACCTATTTATAGGCACCATTAAAATAGCTTTGTGTATTGGCTGTATCAAAAGATATACCAGTAAAACTGCATAAGGAAGTTCACATACTTCTGGGTTTGTGAAACCTTTTGGTTGCTTTGATTGTTGCTTTTCAAATGTTACTTTTAGTGCAGTTCACTTTTCTTTGAGGTTTTCTATACCCCAAAAGATGCAGCAGTTTTTTCGGCAAACATAAAAGACGGTGGAAAGCAGAGTTGTAATACACTTCCAGTTATCCACAGGTAACAACAGACTGTCAGGTAACAGCAGAGGGATACCAAGTTCTCAGCTGGGTAAATGAAAAAAGGACTCAGGTTCAGGGAATGAGAATGCTTTGCTAAAGTGGGGAGTAGGATGTGAGCAGCGCTCTAAACAGCTTCCCTATTGTTTTTAGTTCAGAATCAGCCTGGTAAAAAGGAGGCTCAGGAGAGACCTCATCACGCTCTATACCTACTTGAAAGGAACTCGTAGCAAGGTGGGGGTTGGTCTCTCCTCTCAGACAACCAGCAACAGGACAAGAGGAAATGGCCTCAAGTTGTGCTGGGGGAGGTTCAGGTTGGACAACAGGAAGAATTTCTTCCCTAGGCAGCCTGTTCCAAAGCTTAACCACCCTTTCAGTGAAGTGGGGGAATCGCTATCCCTGGAAGTGTTCAAGAAATGACTGGATGTGGCACTTGGTGCTGTGGTTTATTGGCATGGTGGTGTTCTGTCAAAGGTTGGACTTGACAACCTTGGATATCTTCTCCAAACTTAATGATTCTATGATTCTGCAAAACCTCGATTCTTGCATGTTTCTGCATTCAGGGTTGTTCAGGAGAGTGATTTTTTTTTTTTTTTTGGTACTACTTTGTTGTTTTCACCATCTTCACTGGAAACTCAATACCGTTGCATGGACAGAAATCAGATAGTAGTGGTTTGTACCCTGGTATTTAATGGGATATGTAGGGAAGATTTACCATTGTTTTTATAACTCCTTCTACAGAGGTTCTTGAAACAAGAAAGCCCTTCCCAGCAGCTCCTCCACTGAAAGCAGTATGAGTATGTTCTGTTGCTTTTCAAGTAACAGAATTTATGAGACTTTGAATGTGGTGAGGTTTTATTGGAATGATATCAAAGGGTTCTATGAATTTGTTTTTCATTCATGGTGTAAAGGCCTTTCGTGGCTATGGAGCAAGGGACTGTAGCACTCCCATACTGTAGCAGTAGATCAGAGGGTCTCATCAACACACAGTAGATTTACTTAATTTTCTGTCAGTCGACTGATTCTTAACAGGAAAGAAGTTACAGCAAAATCAAGACTTTTGCAAAACTAGAGGTTCTTTTTGGCTGGAGTCACAACGGAGTGCAGAAGCTCAACTGAGAGCTAACAAAGCATTTCAGCAGCATCAGCATAAAATCCAGATAGATTTTCTAACTTGCCATTCTAGGTTTTAGAAAATGCATCTGGCAATAAGTCTCACATGTATTGAATGGGAAGCTTGTTCTGCCTCCTTTGCTTACACCAAAGGGCACAATGTTAAACGTAAGATGTGGTAGGAGCTTCACGCCTCTCAAAACCTTTCATAACAGGGAAACAATGTCATCTTTGTCATATTTGTGGTGTGAGAGACTAAACTCTTTATCTTTTTTTTTCTCAGTATTTACCTTTTTTTTCTCCCCTTCAGTATCTTTTCAGTGATGAGGGAAATGGATCTTGGGATTTGTACGTGCATGCAGTGCACTCTTACTGCCTCAGGAGCAGTGAACTGGTCTGTTCTAGCCTATGCCTATACCTCCCGGAAGAATGACTTCCCATGGAACTAATTCAGTCTTTCAGAAAATTAAGTGTGAATTCAAAGACTGAATAAGAATCCAGTAATTCAAAATCATAAGGATCTGAGCAAAAGCTGGTTGTGTGGGTAAGGTATGAAGCTTCGTTTGATGTGCTTCCATTTTGCCTGCCTGGATGTGTCTGGCACTAAATATACACACAGTGCCACACTTCAATCTCTTTCCAGCCCTGACAGTCACTGTTATTTACCTGCTCACACCTGCCTGACCAGTGGTTGCTCTATAAGAGCAAGCTTCTAAGGCTGCTGGTAACAAATCTTTTCTGCCATCAAGGAGGACTGGGAAGGAAGACACTAACTTGACATCCTTCCTTGGGCCTTGTGGCACTACCCAGCTCTAAAAAAAAGACCTAATAGTTTCATGCCAAATGTAGTTTGTAATTTCATTTTGGGTGCTCAGGAGGCTTCTGTCACCAAAATCTGTCCTGTTGTATGTGGTGAAGTAAAAGTTCAGTGTTTGCTTTTGTAGCCAAAACCAACAAATGAGGTAGGAAATGGCCAAGGAAAGAACAGGGAAAAGGGAACATGTTAAAAGCTAGTATTTTTTTAATGCAATATTTTACTATGAGAATAGTAATGGAACATTTATAATCCTATCTGACACACGTTCACGTAGTGGGAAGGTATTTTTCTGTCTATGAAGATGAAATACAGAGGTGATTAACACTTGTAAAAAGTATATCAGTGAGTAGGTATATTTTTTTCAATCTATCTGCTAGCATGTGAAACAGTTCAGTGTATGTGTATTCTAATGCCAGAAGCATTATCCATATATATAAGAATATTAGACAAAAAATGTCTATCATGAAATTTCGTTCTTACACCTCACATCTTATCATTATTTTGTGTTGGGTTGCTAAAAGATAAATTAAAACTGTCTGTAAATGTAGTATATGTGTAAATTATTACGTTATTGATTTCTGCCAGATTATAGACATTTCTACTATTTTCACATACTTTCTCAGGAAGGTCATTCTTTTCCCATAGTCTAATTATTTTCCTGTGTACATAGTCTCCTGATCTTCACTTGTCATGGGGCATACTAATACCATGTAGGAGGTTCTCAGTGTGACAAGGAGCAGCCCTTTCCCATTGTTTGGCTTTCTGACTGAACTTAGAAGGAACAGTGACTCTTTTCAGCCATTTTTAATGAAGTTTGGGGTGGGGGAAGCTACAGATTATGAGAGCACCTCATTGCAAGTTAGCCATGCTGAGATGCTCGTCGTACATGATTTGCTTTGATATGGCAGATGTTCAATACTACTACTTCATTTTTAATTCCCTATAAATCCTGTTTTAAACAATACAATATTTTGAAAATGAAACCATTATTATTTACTCTATAGCATTAAAACAAAAGAACTCACAGACAACCAGAGCAGGAGTTACTTGAATCATTAGAGGTTTTAGAGCAAGGTCTCAGGTCTCTAGCTGAGAAACATTTCCTATCAGTTTCAAGAAGAAAACTTCGTCGTTTAAATGTAGATTAAAGCTTCAGCACAACCTTTCATTTCTCATTTTTGTTGTTTTTGCTGTGGTAGTTGCAATACCAATCATGACATTTAATTTTTTAGATTGTACACTGGAAGACAACTAAGCGGGTGTAGTACTACACAGTAACAGATGGTCATCTTATAATTTGTTCTCCATGCTTGCAAAGAACATCATGAAAATAATTCTGTTGAGGATGACAGAGTAGTAGTGGTATCACTGGCAGTTTTTTGATGGATAAACCTTTCCATATTAATTTTTTTTTCTCTTTGCAACCAGAATAAAAGCTGGATTTGAAAAAATATCTAATGCTGAAAGAAGTAAGTAGAAGACATTTCCCTGTGAAGGAAACATTTATTTAGTGATTTCCATGGGGTCAAGGTTTTCTTTGGTCTAATATTCTCCTGTCTGTGTAATATGTACAGTCAAAATGATTTTTTTAACTCTTGCCTATACTTTCCCTCTGATGGTTGAGCACCCAGTGTTGAGAAAGGTACACCAGAATTGATTTCTACATTTTTTTACAGTCCCAAAACAGAGGGTTGTTCCACTTGACCTGCTCAAATCCACAAAACCTCTCAAATGGAAAAGTGCCTCGCTTACCACAGCCAGTGTGTACTGGCTGGGGCTACCCTCCTTTCTTTCCTAACTATATTAGGTTTCTTGGCTTGGCCTTCCCTTATGTTATGAGCTTTGTTACACAAGAAGATATTTAAAGAAAGAAATCCTCCCAAATAGCATCAGTTCCCAAAAACCCTAGTGAGGCTGTGTGGGAAAGGACAATGAAGTGCCAACACAAATACTGTTTGAAAGGATGGTGCACGCAAAGGACAGAAATATCAGTCTGTAGTAAGACTTATAAACCAAACCTTTATGTGATAATTTCTTTTGGTACTTCATTTTAACTACCATCCCTAAAGGGTCGGCATCATCTACCTTTAGTCCCTTTACTCTCATTTGAATAAACTGAGCTTTGTATTTCAGTATCAGCATGGATATTAAAAAGAAGAAAGGCAATTGCTGTTAGTCACAATAATTGCACCCTCTTGAAACTGCTCCTATTTTATTCTTTCAATGAATTATGACCTACCTTCATTTTCACATTGCTCAGTATGATATTGGGAATGGAGTTAATATGAAATAATACATATATTCATGGTATAGTTATGTATCTACCATTAGTATCAGAGATGACATAATCTTGTCTACTATATATATGGCCATAAAAGCACAGGACAAACTATTTCCTGAGAATACGACTTAGGATCTGCTCTGGGTGAGTTCTGTTCCATTCCTACTTGTCATCTTTAAGTCTGTGCCACATCTCCTGTGTGCCCGTTTATCATTCCAAATAGTCGTTTCAATGATGCTAGTCCGACCTTCTTGAGGGAGGGCAGCTGCTTGATGCTGCTCTCTCACTAAACCCCGGGGAATCATCGCACCACCAGGGACTTGCCAAATGTATTTAAGCCCAACAATTAGCTACAGGACACAGTACTCTAAGTCAGCTACCGACTGAACAGAGGATTGTATTTCTTGCTCTTTATATCATAGAATTATTAAGGTTGGAAAAGACCTCCAAGATCCTCAAGTCCAACTTTTGACCGAACACCCCATCAACTAAACCAGAGCACTAAGTGCCACAGCCAGTCATTTCTTGAATACTCTCAGCGATGGTGACTTCACCACCTCCCTGGGCAGCCTGTTCCAGTGTTTGACAACCCTTTCCATGAAGAAATTCTTCCTGGTATGGTACAAGTCTTCCTCGTTAACTTTCAGAAATTAGAGGGTTAACTCAACATATACTTTACTCTTATCTCTACAGCTAGTACAGCAAAAAATGCTGGCACACCTCTGAATATTTTCTGCCATGTGTAAATATTCATATTTTCACTCTTCTCAGCTAGTCCATGGCTGAAAAAAACTATGTAAGTGAAGAGCAGCAACAAAGGTAAGACAAAAGGGAGGTTAAATCTGTGGGGGAAAAAACTGAAAAAAAAAACCCTGTAGAAGTGTTCATCAAAAAACTTCAGAAAGTGTTGGCAGCCTCTATATCATCTCATAATAAAGCTAATAAAATGTAGAAGGCTCTAAGTACTGCATTTAGGCCCTTTTTTCCTGCTCTGCCCTCACCCAAACTCCTGTTTCTCTGTGCTATATGCCACTGTTCACATCCAGATAATTTCTGCAGACGATAGGTAATCCCTTGCTCAGGGATTAAAAATAATAATAATTAAAAAAAAGCTGAACTATTATAAAGTTGAAAAAAGCTGCTTTAAACTCTACTGCTCAAGCACAAGCAAATCTGAGCATTAATTGCCTCAAAAATAATGCTTTGTTTTTGTAAAAGGCCTAGTCTAACTTCTACTGCACCTCAATCACAGGGATTATTATTCTTTTGTGGCCCATTACTGAGTCTGGATATGATAAGGAAGCCAGTAATAAGTTTCCCAAGTACAGGAGAGGATTTATGTAGGGTTTTCTCCCTCAGTATCTTATAGCACTGGAGCACCCTGAACCATAAGGTACAGTACCCTTAGGCCCTGACATTATACTGCACAGAGAGCAGGTCCCCTCTCTCTGAAAGAGATTCTCTGGGAATGGAAAAAATGGAGAAATCCAGCAATATTTCTTTAGGGAAAGAACGTGCATGTGGGAAGATCGGCCAAACACAAAAGATTGCTTTACAGCTCCTGTTTTTCATTTCAACTTACTCTCGTTACTGTGCTTTGGTGGGAAAGGGTCATTTATTTTTGCCTTCTAATAAAACTATTTATTTTCCTTATTTGCTTTTCCAAATACAAAAAGGAACAAACAGACCCTTTATCCTGCTACCCTTGTGACGCAGCATTTGAGCCTGTCACTCTGGAGTTCAGAAGTGTGACTTTGTTGAGAGCATGAGGAAGGAAGAGAGCACTCTGTGCTGCCAGCCCCACCCCGCCGCCGGAAGGGATTGCACAATCAAGGCTGACTGAAACCATCCTCAGGCAAACAAGGTGTCTCAGGAGAAAGCCACTAGCACTTTTGTACTAAAGCACTGATCTTTGCAAGTTTTAAAGTTTTAAACAACCTGTTAATACTCTAGTATTATTATAAAGAATTGGTGTGTACCTTTTTCTAATCAGCGTAACAGCATTCTGTTCTTCCCCCAAATTGTGCGTTACTGTTACTAATGGAACTCCATGCTTGTTTTCATCCTTCTTTCAGTCGGGTTTCACTGCATTGACTAGTTTACATTTTAAAGTTAAATTGCCTTTTTTCTTTCATAGATTGTTTGCAGCTTGTCAATTCACCAAACAGAAAGGAAACAATTTTTGATTCAGATCCCCATTATCTATATTTAGATTCCTTTGGGATTCCCAGTCAAAAAAAAAAAACCCAAACCAACCCACAAGCAAAACAACCCCCGCCAAACCATGCTCTGTGAAGAGCTGCTGCAATGACTGCTCTTTACATTTACATAGAAATAAATTTATTTACTGCAAAAGCATTGCCTTTAAATAATGAACTGCACATGAACAAACAAACTAAAATAGATTTCTTTTTTTCTATTGGCTATCAACAGCCTTCTAGCTTACTCATCAATCAGTTACCTGCCATTGGAAATCAAGAATGATCCTTACTTCACCTAGGGAGACTTCATGTTTTAGAAGACTAGTTTTCCTAATTCTTGGTCAAATTTATACTTCTAAACAGTATTTTTAGGTGGTTCAGACAAAGTATTTGAACTTCCTTTTTATAGCATGACTTATTTAAAATGTAGGTAAGAGCTTCAGCTCAGTCACAGGTTTATCAGATAGTGCCCCATCTTTTATTAAACTTTTTCAGTGAAAAAAAGCTTAAATAGCTGTATGCATTTTAAACCCTCCATTTTAAATCTTTCCTTACATCTGCCATTTTCCATTCTTTTCTCTCCCAAGTTCCTGAAGTGGGATAGGTGCAGGTAGTTCTGACTCTGATACACTGGCTTGAACAGTCTTCCATTACTTGAATCATATTTTAATAGTGTGGTACACAGTAGAATTGCTTACTTGGATATCTGCATTATTTGTGTCTCCTGTTCCAATACCAATTGTTCTAAATCACCAGGAGCTTGCAGCACACTGCCTCGGTGCTCCTGTTCAGCACAGAACGCAGGACTGTAGTCACAGATTTCTGAGAGCTCCTCTTTGATCATTCAGTCTCCTCTGTTGTGGGATTCAGCCAAAGACTTCCACTGTCATCCTGTGATGTCTCACACCTCTGCTTCTTGCCACAGCTCATACTCGGAAAGTTAGAAGTTAGCTAATACTTTTCCAGTGCATTTCCCCTTTCCCTGAGGGGAGTAAGTGCTAGTCTGTAGCAGCTAAGCTTCATCCTCTCTTCTGGATTTAGGTATCTACATTTCCTTAGGGGAGAGAAATGTCTCTCATGCAGCACTTGGGCAACATGAACACCATTTTAGTGCAAGTCATTATGAGCAGTATACATATTTTTGTTAGAATACTACAGCTTTCTCAAAGTCCAAATGAACCAGTAGTTAATGGATCCAGTTCATAATGCACCAGAAATTATAGATGTTAGGATCTTTTGGGGGTCTAAATTTGTTTTGGCATTTTGATGCTTTCCTAAAAAGGGATTTCTCCTTTCTTAAACATTTCTTTACTTTAAAAGTAAATGTGTTCAATTTTACAGAGAACTACAATACCAGGAACCTGAGTATATCTATAAAGAGTACTTGCTACAAACCCCTTATTGTTTGTTTAGAATATATGGAAAAAGCAAGACTTAGGTGGGCATGAAATGGAATTTAGTTGCTTGAATCCAAAACTGAAATTTTTCAAAATCCTATATTACTTGCTTTATCCTGGAATCTGAAATGCCTTAGTACTTAGCTCTCCTCTTCAAAGTTTGTGATTGAATCTTCACTTTTTGAATGTTTCCAGATGCATCTAATTTTTCTCAAGGCTGAGTTTTCCAAGGATATGGGAAAAAAAAAAAGAGTAAATTAGATGGTAGCATATAGGCATTGAAGTACAAGGTAATAAAAACAATGGAGATGTGGAAACATTAGCTCACATGTTTAAGCAACTGTGAGTCAACACACACCTTTATTTATTTACTAGCAAAGCTAAAATGAAGACTAAAAATATCCCATACTTGAGCTTAGCTGAAAACATTAATAAAAGGACTGAGCTGCAAACTCTCTTGATTTTTCCACCTACAATGGGGCTTGAGATTCACAAACAAATTTTCTCTGAATCTAAGATCCTGAAAGCTTGACTTCGGTCAGACCATGGATATTGCTGTGCAAAAATGAGGATGGTGGAGGACATTCTGTTTCTGCTGTTGAGACAGAGTGTCTCTGAAGCAGAAGGTTAGATGCACACAGCCTGAGGAACAGTAAGCAAAGGAAACAGTGACAAATTGTGGTCCAGGAAAGGTAGTGGTGGTAGCACTGCTCTTCAGTTCCTGCTTCCAACACTAAACATATTATTTCTTTAGCTACTATTTAATATGAAATGCTGACCTACTTGGGCTATTCTCCATCCCAGACAGATGATGAACAATAAGCTAATAAATTGTTACATACCTTCTGATGATCACCCTCTGATTTACTGGGCAATGTGTTTCTATCCCCACACTTCAGGCTGGTGCAGCTTCTGGAAAAGGAAAAAAAAAAAAAGGCAGGGGGCAGAGAGCCCAGTTTCCAAGATATCCTGCATCCTTCTGTTTCCATATCTCTTCAAGCAGCAAACAAAACTCCCGTGTGTGCTGGACATGCTGGACAGGCAGCCTAGTCAAGAGGCTTTTATACTCAAAAGAGATTTCCATTCCTTCCACAATCTACAAAGAGAGGGTTCCAGGATGTGGGTTCTGATGGAAAATAGACACCAAGACCTAAGTGAAGAGACAGATTAGGTGCAAAAAAATAATGCTGACAGTTTATTAACTAGACACATTTAGGCATCTGTTTTGAAACCTAAATGTTTGAATTCCATTTTAGTCATAAAACCCTCCCAAGTACTGCCCACAGTGTACATGGTCTTGAAGATAGGCTTTGAGGCCTAGGGCTGGTTCTCAAAACTTGTATCTAAATCAACAAAGGAATTCTCACAGGTTAATGGCTACCACTTAATATTTTGGAAGGCACACAACCTGCAATTCTGGACATTCTTGAAGAATCCTAATTCTTTTTCTGTGTTTACAAATATTTTAGTTCCTGGTCTATAAATAAAAGTTTGAGAATGAAACTCAGGTAAAGGGATGCTGGTTGTATAGGGTATTTCAGCCTCTCAAAAAAAAAAAAAAAAA